>CM052797.1:80427348-80620436 GCA_028533885.1 Nasua narica
GGAGAGCTTTTAACTATATATAAGAATTGCTATTTTAGGAACTTTATTCTGTATCAGAAGTTTTTCAAAGGAAAAAAGAATATTTTTCATAAAACTCATTTTATCTGCAGTTATCCTCAAATTATATAATGGGATCTCCATGATTTTATTTTCCTATATCTTGAAATACCTGGCTATTTTTATCATAGTGGGAATTGTTTCATCACTCGTCAATTATTCCTAGCTATGCTAAAGAAAGAGAAGGTTGAAGTAATAAGAAAGTAAAAGAATAATGGATTTTCTTTCTTGGCTCATGTGCAAATGAAAAACTAAACAAAACTTTTGGCATTAGGTCTTTCTTAGTTTTCTTATTGCCTTGTCCAAAATACTGCACTGTTTTTCAAAAAGTATAAAAGATGATTGGTAACACCATCTCTGCAGTATTCTTTTAGCTTTCGTGAACAACGTTGAGAACTTTCTGTTTATAATGGTGAACAAAAGAGAATTTACAAAAGAAGATTTTTCACAAATATCAGATGATTCAGGAGATAAATCAGAAGATGAGATAGAGAGCACTTCACGGACTGTTAATGATGATGAAGTAGATTGTATAAGCACAGTTTCAGCTAGGAATCTTTAGATAATGACATACTAGGTCAGTTTTCTCAAATTAAAAAACCAAGAAGTGAATGATGTATTTTTAAGGGTGAAAAGAAAAGAAGACATTTTCATTCACTTATTCATTCAACTGGAATGACATCATTGCACAAAGTTTTGCAACAAGAATCTGGACATTTTTTCCCCTGTAAAAGGATATGTGACAATTCTTTCATCTTTAATTATGTCTATTAATCAAAATGTCCTTGATCTGGTCCTAAGTACACAAATGCTGAGAGTAGGTATGGAAAAAGACATTGGACAGAAATGGTGTAGACATGAAACAAAATCCTTTAGTTTTATCACCCTAGTTTGTGTTTATAGATCTAAAACTGAGAATACTTTCTAATTTTGGAGCAAAAGAAAAACACTCTGAGCTGTTGTTTCAAAAGAAATTTTATTGTGTTTTGATTATGTAAGTGCTAGAAGAAGAAGCAGAAGTAATTATGAACTTGGAACTACCAGAGATGTATTTGAAATCTGGAGCCAATATTTAAAAGATAGATGTGTTCATCATTCATACATGACAATACCTAGAAGTTGGTTTCATACAGAAGATACTGTCCCTTTTGGATGGGTATCTTCAAAACTAGGAAAATATAGAATAAAGTTTGGGCTAGATGCTTAAATCCTTATTGAAATTTCTAATGAAATAATTTCTGTCTCTTTATTCTTCTATAAATTATCCATAATATGACTTATAAGTCTTTAAAAATTGAAAAGATCCCTCAGGAACAAGATTATTACATGATAATGACTATTATCTTTCCTTATATACTGAATTTTTGCCCTGAGTTGATACAGTATTTTCCTAACACAATTGATTCAAAAGACCATGCTTCCCACTCTCCTTCAGTGTCACCTCTGTCATGTATTGAATGTCCATGTTCACATTTGGGACATTATGTCTTTCTGAAACCTCTATTCTATTTAGTTGGTGTGAATTCTATGTTGCAAAATACTATCTCACTGTCTTAATTACTTTATAGTTAACTATTGCTGTCTGGTAAACCAATCCTTTCTCTTAATTCTTCCTGAGGAGTGGCGTATTTACTCTTAGTCTTTTGAGAAATTAAATACATTTGAGATTCTTCTTGTATTCCACCAGATAGGGAATTTTAATAATTGCACTGAATTAATCACTTTGGGTAGTATTGACGTCTTTATATTATTGAGTCTTTAAATCCAAAAACACAATATATTTCTATCTGAAAAATCACATTACTTTTTTAGAGCTACATTTTTTCTGTCCTTATAATTACTGTAAAAGGACTCCAACATCTTTAGCATTCATTAGTAGTCCAGAGACAGGTTTTTGATAAAAGGTGAGAAGAAAAATATTTATCCTCTGAGAATTTTGGAACCAGGATAGAAAGATATCTTAAACTCAGTTTTCTGAAGAGTGGAGGGGTTTACCTAAGAAGCAGAGAAATTGGTCTGCAGCATGAGGAAAAAAACCAGAACACAATTACAGAAAGAAAGGCTATGAAAAGGAGAGGTATTGAGGGCAATCAGCCCCCTTATTCCAATTTGTTCTTAGGAGACAGCTACATTTTTGCCCTTATATTCCGTGTAATAAATATATACACTTATAATATATTTCCTCTTCTGGAGACACGTTCAGTTTCTTTTACTTGCTTTTGAAAGACTCATAATTATCACAGTTCTTTCTTACAGAGTATGTATCAGTGATATTTATTTCTTAAGTATTACCTTTCCTTAGGGTTCATAACTTCACAATGTATAATTGTATATTTAGGTACAATATTTTGTACTTCATAGAAAATTCTTGAGTATGTTCATGAATGAATGATCACTAAGAAAGTCCTATAACATGACTTAGAAATTCCGATAAAAATGATGGGGATCCTTTGAAATTGTTAATTTGAAATAGCCTTGATTTTAGGAAAGTATTTGTCTTTGGAAAAGATGTCAAAAAAAGCTATGTCAAAATTGATAATTTTTTTATTGACTGATTTTTTTCTTACATTCGTGAAGAAAGTCTGAATCTAATAATTTTTGGCTGGTAAACATATATGGCTACTTGGGGCTAATAATATCTTTAACAAATGAAATTTAGATTTTAATTTCTAATTATTGTAGCATTATTATAGAATTATTCATGGACAAAGTAGAAATTTTGGTTAAACATTGATAACTTCTAATAGTGAACCAAATATATTAATTTTTAATGAATAGAAGTAACTAAATTTTGCTCATCCATTGTTTACAGGAATAATAAACACAATGCACTTAAATTCATCCTTATAATGAAAATTACAATTTATAATATAGAATTAAATATTGGGGGAACCTTAATGTTTGAAAAGCTGAGAAGTATTTAGACTTCTGGAGATGTTAGTATTTTGTAAATGTCTCATAAAGACAAGAGTATAAATAATCATATATGTGAATATCCCAGCTCAGATACCTAATTAAAATGACCACTCAAATTTGAAGGATTTTGAGCAATGTTGGAAAAGCTACTTAGCAGAATATTGTAGTAGTCCAACTAAGAGTTAATGGGTCTTTGTGTTACTTATAGATCTATTGAAGAAATTGAGATAAATAGATAAAGAATATATTTTTGAGACAGATCTAAGTAGGACTACCTGATGAATTTGATGAGAAGGTCTAGTGAAAGACAAGAAATAATTACTCCTAGGTTTTTGGTTGAGCATCTTATGGGTATGGTGGTAGCATTCACTGACATGGAGAATGTGGAATGGAAATAGGCTTTTGTGGGGGTAGAATGGATGGGGAAATGATTAGATACTGAACTGTTAAAGTGTGTGTTGGGGGTCAGGAGACAGAGGGGGAGAAAGGGCAAAAAAGATGGGTGTGGGAGAAATACTCAGAGGAGAGTTTAGGGAGGGGGATAAATTGGAGGCAATTCACCAAGATGTCCTCAAAATTCCCCCAAGATTGACTAAACTTTAGACATACAGGCATCTTCCTGACTCTGGGCTCCTGACTCTCTTTTCTTAGAGCATTTACTTTAGAAAACTTAAAATTGTAAATTCCCTTAAAGATGTAAATCTTTAAAATACTTTTGCCAGTTTTACAATCCCAACCCATGAATGACTTTGTCACAGACCTGGGAGCGATCTCTTTGATATGTAATTATCAAGGAAGATAACTCCCCATCAGTTTGCAGAGGAGAGTGAGAACCTAAATTTAGTGGTCACCAAGGAGCAAACACAAATTGCCTACTAACAGAATTACACATTTGCAAACTCAGAAATAACTCAGTATGCTCAACACCTCCTGTGTATCTATTGGGTAATAGATTAACCTCCTCCCCAACTTCTTTTAAAATAATAGAACATGAGGTCCAGCACCTGGCTACTCTGATCTAAGGACTAGCAACACTGGCCTTCCTGAAAGCTTGCTGGAAATGAAAAAGCTCAAATCCCACCCTAGGTCTACCAAATCATAATCTGCATTTTTAGTAAGATCCCAAGGGGGTTCATACATACACTAAAGCTTCAGAAGGGCATTGAGTTAGTCTAATTAGGAGAGGAAATTAGGGCCCAAAGGCAGTTGAGGTAGGTAATGAAGAATGAAAAATTGGGTCGGTTGTGTACTTAGAGTTAAAGTATTGGTAGAGAGTGGGCTGTAGAATAAACTAGATGGAAGGATGGGATAGCATGGTCAAAGAGAGGAATGTTGAACACAAGGTGCAGATAAGATGAGTTAGTGGGGTTGTTGATGATGACATAGTCAAATTTCCAATCCTGGGTGGGGTTGAGTGACAGGTGCTGGATTCATCTTTGAGTAAGGGGGAGATAGGTGGGATGGGGGAGAGAGGGGGAAAGAGAGTGAGATTCAGGGGAGAGGTTAGTGCTGAGAGGTCTTTCAACATGACAGCTGTCTAAATGAGCGTATCATAGAATGGCATAAGCTTCAAATATTTTGTGTTTTTAAAAAGCAGAAAGAGGGGCTCCTGGGTGACTCAGCGGGTTAAAGCCTCTGCCTTCAGCTTGGGTCATGATCCCAGGGTCCTGGGATCGAGACCTGCATCGGGCTCTCTGCTCAGCAGGGAGCCTGCTTCTCCCTCTCTCTCTGCCTGCTTCTCTGCCAACTTGTGATCTCTCTTTCTGTCAAATAAATAAATAAAAAATCTTAAAAAAAAAAAACAACAGAAAGAGGAGGCATAGTTTTGAAGTATCAATAATACCCCTTTGATGTCTCTAGTTGTGAGGTACATGTGAAGGAAAGACAAACTAGTAGCCTTACTTTGAGAGCCTTGCCTTCTCTGTCCCGGCTAGGAAAATAGCCAGGATTCAGATAAGGCAGAAGTTGGCAAACTTTTTGTGTACGGGGCCAAATAGCAAATATTCTAGGCTTTCTAAGCCATATGGTCTCTGTTGCAAATACTCAAATCTGTTCGTATAGTGGCTATAGTGGCAAAGCAGCTATAGACATTATGTGGATGAGTAAGTGATTCAATAAAACTTTACTTACAAAAACAGACAGAAGGCTAGATTTGGCCTGTGGCCTGTGGTTTGTCGACTCCTGAGTTAAGGCGCGAAGGTGAAGAGAATTGCAATGATGATAGAATGGGGATAACTGACCCTGAGTTCCAGAGGAATCAGTGGAAAATACTAGGATTCTAAGGAGGTATGGAAGATTGGTGTGAATTTAGCAGATATAAAAGCAATGTGGCACCAACTGTGAGTGAGCCTGGATTCCTGCTGGTAACATAAGTAAAAAGCAAAGTGAGGCATGGAGAACTAGTTCTCATATTCTCTTTTAAAATTTTAAATTAATCACATATTTCATGATATTTCACATATACATAAATATATTATCAACTATATAGAAACTATAAAAAATTAGATGAAACTCATGTGCCCAGGTTAAGAAATAGGATGTTATCAAAATTTTGAACCCCTCCTTGCCATCCCTCATACTCTTACCCATCCCTCACTGAAGACAAGCTCTACTCTGAATTTCATGTTTGTCATTTCCCAGTTTTTCTGTTCCTGGATCTCAGTTAAAGGACAAGTCAAGAATTTAGATGACAGAATAGAGACCTCTACAGAGATTGAAAAATTTCTCTCCTTATATTTCAAGGGCAGATAAAATCAAATACCAGTCATCTATTTACATTCCAAAGGATTAAAAATCAGGGAAACTTCCTATTCTCTTGGAGTGGAGATTTGTTTACATTAGGGACATAAAGGTTTTTTCCCTCTGGAGGGGAAGGTGGCATCTGGGCAATGTATAGCCCATATAAGCTCACAGAATTATAATTTTAGGCTTCCTCTTCTTTCAGGCAAGAATCTCCTCTGTGTACTTGAAGGCCTAATCAGTTGTTCTCAATGCATCACCTGGAAAGGTAAAGATGCAGGCTAGGGAGCAAATGTGCTTACTGTTACATTAATAGTCTTCTGTAATCCAGAAACGTGTGTTCACTTTCAGGCAAAATATATAAACATAGATATATAAAAAAAAAAACTATCATCAACAACAGAATACATATTGTTGTCAGGTGTGCCCTGGGTTCTAAGGGTTTAGAACTTGTTTCCTAAAGGTATTCAACATGTTCACCATGGACAGAGTGAGAGCTTTATTAAACTATAAGGTATGTCATCTACCTGGAACTTTGGGCCTCCCACCTTCGGGGAGCGGCAGATGACAGGAGTCATCATTCTGGCGGAGTAACTGTCAGCAGGAGAAGGTAGAGCTGCCCTTACACAGTAGGGGCAGGGAAGAATATGTGTGGCATCTCGTTCATCCTCCTGGGGCTTGATAATTCCTCATACCATTTTATTTTTTTATTGTTTATTTTTTACTTTTTAAAATTTTATTTATTTATTTGACAGCACAAACAGGCGGAGTAGCAGGCAGAAGGAAAGGGAGAAGCAGGTTCCGTGTTGAGTAAGAAGCCTGACACGGGGCTCGATCCCAGAATCCTGGGATCATGACCTGAGCTGAAGGCAGTCACTTAACCAACTGAGCCACCCAGGCTCCCTCCTCATACCATTTTAATGGTAAATGGACAACTGGAGCAGAGGCAACCTGAGAACATGATTTGCAAGGCTCAGAGCCCTCTGGATAGGGGGACTGTGTCATACTACTGAGTACGCCACTGAGAGCAGCAGGGGTGCTAGCTTAGGGAGAGGACAATCTACCATGGGTGGTGGAAGTCAGAGATGATGAATGTCATTTATCATCCTGAGAGCAGCTGCAGGTGTCAAGGTTCTTGTTGGTCCCAGGATCCTTTTATAATTTTTCCTCTGGTGAAGGAAGCCTGCCACAGTCCTCTATGAGTTGCTCTCAGAATTTATAAGGATTCCTAAGAAGCATAAGGAGTAGGCTTTAGTGGACTGATCCTTCTATAATATTGAATGACTTACTCTCTCAGCTTCAGGGAGTCCTGTCAGACAGCCCTCAGTTGCCACCTTACCCAAAGCCTTATTCCCATCCCGGGGACTTCACATCCAGTGACTGTTTGATAAGGAGTATAAGGGCCCACCCCTACTGACCACCTTCTCCCTCTGCCTGCCCCTCCTTCCTTCCCTTTCCACAGCTCTTGATCCCAAGAGTAGTCCCTTATCACTTGCCACGGACTAGTCTTATTGCCTGCTTTCATGGGAACCCAAGCAATAATACATATCAGTTCATGAATTATGTTTAAAAGATGTGTCTGAATGATACAAAGCTACTGTGAGGGGCAAATGTGGAAAGTTTCAATTTACAGAAGTTGAAATAGCCTTAGAGGTAATGTGGAATTGTACAACTCACCTATGCTGAGCACCTGATATAGCATCTCCTCCCCTCCGTGGTATGGGACCTTCGCTACCCAAGTATGTGGCATTAACAGCAACAGTGGCTGCACCTGGGAGCTTGTTTAGCTACTGAGTCAGATTTTGCAATTTTTGAAGATTCCAAGGTAATTCCTACCCAGTGATTTAGATCAAAGATTCTCAACCCTGACTACAGGAAAGAATCACCTATGAGCTTTGAAAAAAATGCTTATGCCTATGTACTATTCCAAACAAATTCCATTAGAATCTCTGGCAGATGGTGTCCAAACAGTGGTGTATTATAAAAGTTCCCATGGCCTTTTTAAACAAGAAGCCAGAGTTAGGAGTCATTGATAGAGAGGGTCTCCAAGATTCCTTTTCCCCTTGAATGTCTTAGTCACAAATGCCTATGAAATCCCTCTGGATTCCCATCACAAAGTCTCCGTTTTTCTCTTAGAATTTTTAAATTGTTTATCTCATTTCCCTTCTTCCAACCTCAGAAGATCAAAATCTGAAACTGTATACTGATCAATTTGTTTATTGTCTAATTCTGGCTCTAGAAATTGCAGCTTTCTGTCCTCTCTTCTCAAGGGACTATAGACAATGTGAAACTAATAAATGGCCATAGAGCTTAGTTTCCAGGTACAAAATCAATGCTTATATTCACTCTTTTCAAAGTCCTGTTTCAGTTTGGTTAGGAAGATTTTCAATTTCAGTGTATTTTTTTGGGAGTCAGTCAATGAAGTTTGGCTCCAGGACAAATCATTCAATCCTTTGTTCCTTCCCAGTTCTTTGAGACATAGGACCAAAGTAAGGGATGAAAGTATATAAATAGCTACAGTGGTATCCAATTCCCAGGCCATTGATTCTTGCCCAAGCAAACAAGTACAGAAGACATTTAAAAACAAAAAAGCCCATCACTTCTTTCTGCACTGAATAGGAAATAATTATTATAGATTGAATAATATAGACTCAAAAAAGGTGAAATACTAGTCACAAAATGCACATGTATTACATAGCAACTTAAAATATGCCTGGTGTGTGAGTCTTTCTCCACATGTTCTAGAGACCTTTCATTTACTAAAACAAATCAGTGAAATATAGCAGTTGGACATGATAGTTTAATATTTAAGTCACTTTATGAAAACCTAAAAAACTTTATCAACATATCTAATAGAAATTTATCTACATGAATATTCCTTGTATGCTAAAGCCCATGTAAAGCAAATATATATTAAAAGCATATACTACAACTAGGAATATTGCTGTCAAGGTGAAAGAACAAAAAAAGTTTGCTCATATAAGTGGAAAGTTTATCAAACTGTTATTGAAATTTGGAATTTGGCAGTCTTATTATTTTACTTAAGAAATAATATATTTTTTAAAGAAAGCCAAGATTTTTCTTAAAGATTTTATTTATTTGACAGAGAGAGAGATCACAAGTTGGCAGAGAAGCAGGCAGAGAGGGGGAAGCAGGCTCCCTGCTGAGCAGAGAGCCTGATGCAGGGCTTGATCCCAGGACTCTGAGATCATGACCTGAGCCAAAGGCAGAGGCTTTAACCCACTGAGCCCCCCCAGGTGCCCCAAGAAATAATATTGTTTTTTGCTTAAGAAAGTATTCAGGAAGAATATTATACAGGGAAGAATCAACCAAAGGTCAAGGTCCTATGGTAACCTATTTTAAACATTTAGTGACAAGTGATTATGCATTTTCATCCAGATGTTTCCCATGCTGAAGCTGGTGTCACTGTCAGTTGCCTTTTTGCGTGGGTGACCAAATCCTGTGCTTGAGATGATGAAAGCAAGACCTGCAAGAGTTGAGTTGTGTATTCTCATCGACTGCTGCATCCCTTGTCTTTCGTATAATCTCTTTTAAAGATCATGATATTTCTAGGTATACTCAGGATTATTTCCACCCTTTTTTTTTTTTAAGGATTATTTCCACTTTTAAGAAGTAGTAATTGATCACATATCTCCTTAGAACTTAAGTGGTCTGAAAAATACTGACTTGCTTCCCAGCTTTATTATATATTGTCTTTCTTTCTTCCAGGGGTAAACTTCTTCCGTTGGCTTTAGTCATCTAAAGTTTCTCATAATTAGGCATCCACACACAGATATCTTATAGGAAATCATTTCCTTAATGTATTTGATTCTTTTCCACTAGTTTATAATTGCTTTGGCTATAAGAAAAAGAGATGTAGAAATCATTTTGAAGATATTTTTGAAATACCTTACAAATAATTTTGAGGGGCACCTGGGTGGCTCAGTGGGTTAAAGCCTCTGCCTTCGGCTCAGGTCATGATCTCAGGGTCCTGGGATCGAGCCCGACATCGGGCTCTCTGCTCAGCGGGGAGCCTGCCTCCCCCCCCTCTGTCTGTCTGCCTCTCTGCCTACTTGTGATCTTACTCTGTTAAATAAATAAATAAAATCTTTTTTTAAAAAAAGAAGTAATTTTGATCTGGATCCTTTGTATCCTGTTTTCAAATTTCGGCAATAATGATGCTATCATTTTTCTGACTAAATATGCCTAGGAAGAAAAAGAGCTCATTATGAAAGTTATACAGATCTTTTAGCAACATAGATATATAAACTAAAAAGGCTAGAAATTATATTACTACTAGTGAACTGTTAAGATGAAAATCAAATGCTAATTTGATTTTATAGCTAATGGATAATTGAATCCACTCTATGAATACTTGTGAAGTTCAACATGTAGAAAAAATTTATAGTCTAAAAACTCAGAGTTGTTTCTAAAAATGGATGAGTTACATCAGGCTCAACACTTTCCAGAGTAAAAGTCGTATTTACCTTTTAACTGTAAGGGAGAAGAAAAAAATCCCATAAATAATTGTGTTTCTGAGAAATTAAGTATTAGTTTGTAGAATAAACTGTCATTATGTAACTTTTAAAAATGTTTCCTTCTGAAAATCAAGATCACTAAATATCTGAAGTATAGAAGAGATTTATACAAAAGATGGCTTTATGTCATTGATGGGGTGAAATTTCAAGTATTTTGATAGGATCATGATTTAATTATTGCAGCCTTTTAAAGATCATGTCAGAGCTTCAGTTATTTCTATCTGTGGGTTCTGCCCTTAAACAGTGTGTTGATTAGTTACACATTTTGACTGCATGGGTTTTTGCTCACAGATGTGAAATGGTATTGTTTGTGTAATTCTCAGGGCTACTGCTAGAAATCATAAAATGAAAGAATCATTGGTGGAATCCAGCCGTGTTGTGGTGTGATGACAGATTCTGCGATAGCAGAGCTCAGGGAAAATACTTCTTTGTATGGCCTTCCCCAATTAAAATACAAAATTCCATTGCCGCTTTCCCTTTCTACTCTTGCTCTGTTTATCTGTTCCTTTTTTCTTTCCACGATACCAACAGCAGCCTGGTAGCTTTATTAACTAGGTACGTTGGCCCCGTGAGGCAAGAAGCTCATCAAACTTCTCAAACTTGAAAACCTATCCAGTTATCAGCAATCCAATGACAGTCACAAACGGTCTGTGCTGTGAATCACCACCAAGAAATGAAAAAGGTGCAAGTGACAAGTGCTTCAAGATGTTTTCTGCTTCATGCTTAATTACCTCAGATGATAAATCTTCAAGGCATAAACAAGTAAACCTTTTCACCAGAACATATTGTCGACAATCCAGGAAAATACTGTGGTGCAATAAGCTTTAAAGACAACTCTTTGCCCTTTCTTAACATCTTTTGAATTACGAACATTAGAATTCAGTTCTTCCAAATATGATGAAAAGGCTAGTTCCTAGAGCAAAATTAAAATTAGAATTATTTTTATGATTGTTTCTGTAATTAGGAGTTCCGGGAAGAAATAAAACAAATATTGATGTGCTTCGAAATCTCTAAATCCTTCTCTGCCTCTATAAACCATACATATATTTTATGTACTACTTCTCGTAGAACATATTTGCAGATTGTATCACTTCACACATTGTAAGTAAAAGTAGATTGATTGTCTTTGTAAATGAGCCTTCTGTAGGCACAAACCTTTTTTGAGTGACCTGATAAAAGTATAGTGTTGCCGATGTTTCCTTGTGTGTCCCATTTCATAATACTTGGCACATAGCAAAAAGTTCTGAAAAAAAAAAAAAAGTCCAAGAAAAAGGGTAGAAATGAAAACAAGCATAATTGAGAATTCAGAAACCTCTGTGTAAATGGAAAATATATTTTATTGAAAGCAATAAAAATGGGTAAGGGGTTACTCTTGGCTCTATTTTCTTTTAATATTATCTATTTTATAAGTTTTTAAAAATATACGTATAGGACTTTAATTTTTAACAGTGTGTTTTAGGTTGTAAATGGCATAAGGAAATAGTGGTTTTCATAAATAGAGGAACATTTAGAATTTCAGCAGGTTTAAAAATGCATAGATGTACACTGTAGGTACAAATGCTATTTGCTGATGTTAATTTTTAAATAACCAATATAAGATCAGCCATTTAAAATGGTTATGGAGAAGTTGGATATTTAATTTCAAACTTTGTCTAATTTTATTTTAAAAAATATAATTTGGGGGGCCCCTGGGTGACTCAGAGGTTAAAAGCCTCTGCCTTCGGCTCAGGTCATGATCTCAGGGTCCTGGGATCGAGCCCTGCATTGGGCTTTCTGCTCAGCAGGGAGCCTGCTTCTGACTCTCTCTCTGCCTGCCTCTCTGCCTACTTGTGATCTCTCTCCTCTCTGTCAAATAAAAAAAATAAAATCTTTAAAATATATATATATATATATATATATAAAATTTGGTAAATTCTGTAATTCATCATAGTTATGCAGATGTTTCAGAGACAGTATTTTTAAGTGGGAAAGGTAATGTTTCCTCCTTTATATATTGACTCACGAAAAAAGAAAAGAGCTACATAATTCCCTTGCAAAAACTAAACAAGCAAATACATGTATAACTTATTAGATGATATTGAAACTCATGGTTTTACTTTTTCTAAAATTGCTGTCTTCCGTATTTAGGTGCTTTGGGGTCTTTCCTTAGGACAAATTGTGTTAAAGGTAGTTAGAATGTACCTTTAAGTAGGAAAGATTTAAAAAAAAGAAAAGATGTGATGCCTGTGTGGCTCAGTTAGTTAAGTGTCTGCCTTCGGCTCAGGTCATGATCCCAGGGTTCTGGGATCAAGTTTAATATCAGGCTCCTTGCTCAGTCGGGAACCTTCTTCTCCCTCTGCCTCCTGCTCCCCCTGCTATGTGCACTCTCTCTCTCTCTGACAAATAAATAAAATCTTAAAAAAAAGTTAAAAAAAATTAACAAAACCAGCTTCTCTAACCACAAACCTCGAAGTGGTCCCTCTTCCCTAAAGAACTTGAGGCAGGCTGCTTGTCATTGGATGTAACCTGGAATCAGGTTTAGATTAAGGTGACATACTCTAGTCACTAACATTCAATTCAGAAACTTCTAAATACAACATTTAGGGGATTTGACCAAAAACTCAAATCCCTTTTTATGTGTTTCTTCATTGAAATATCTTTATTACTCTGACTTAAGAACAAAACAGAATTTAGGAGCAAATCCAGGTCTTCCAAAATTTTTTAAAGCTGTATAAATTATTTATCTGGGTTTATGTAAGTATCGTAAGTATCATCTACCATTCCCAGTGATTCTATTCTTCTGATCATTAAGTGAATTGATTTATACTCTGCAACCTTCTTCTCTGGTTATGTTAGTCAGGTGAAGATTCTGGTTTTATTGATAATGCCAGATATTTTCCCAAAGTGATTGTACCACTTGATATTCCTATAAGAAACCTGTGAAAGTTCCTGTCGATGACCATACCTACATTTAGTATTGTTAGACTTTTTGTTTTTGTAAGCATGAGATGGTGTTTGATCATTTGTTTGCTAAAGAAGATTAGTATCTTTTTGTGTTTCTTGGCCAATTATGTTTCCCTTCTGTAAATTCATCTTTATGACTTTTACCATTTTGTATTTCTGTTTCTTTCATCTACATTTATTTGAAGGAGAACTTTATACATTATATTGGCTAATCCTCATTTTTGTATGTTGGAATATCATTCCTGGTTGTCTTTGTGGTCATTTTAGATAAACAGAGTTCTTAATTTTAATAGAGTCCAGTTTACCTGTGATTTTTATACTTTTAAATGTTTTATTTGAAGCATTCCTCTATATGGGGCACCTGGGTGGCTCAGTCAGTTAAGCATCTGCCTTAGGTTCTGGTCATGATCCCAGGGTCCTGGGATTGTGCCCTGGGGCATCTGGCATCAGGCTTCCTGCTCAGTGAGGAGTCTGCTGCTTCCTCTCCCTGCCACTCCTCCTGCTTGTGTTCTCTCTCTCTCTCTATTTCTCCCTCAAAAAAATAAATAAAACCTTAAAAAAATTATTCTATAGATTTATTCTTACATTTTCTTCCAAGAATTTTAAAGTTTTGTTTTTCATACTTTTATCTGTTGGATATAAGTCCATATTCCATCTGAAATTGATATGAATGTATGGATCAACATACTCTTTTTTTGATGGAAAACAATATACACTTTTGCCATATAGCAATTTTTTATATATACTTTATTTACAATCTCTCTTTTCTTCCATTGACCAATATTATACTGTTTATTAATAACACAATATTTTAGTCCCATGGCTTTATAATAGGTCTTGACATACTATATCATCCTTGTTTTTATTTTTCAAGATTCTTGATTATTTTTGGCAATTTGTTCTTGCATCTCTTAAAGACTTTGACTAGAATAGCAGACCAATTTTGGGAGAATTTTTATTTCCTATTATATAGACTTCTCCAGTTTATAAACATGGACTAGATCTAAGTCTTCCAAAATATATTTAGGTCTTCTTTTATAATTTTCTCTAAGGTTTTATAATATTTTACATCATTTGTAAGACTTATTCCTTGGAATTTTAACTTTTGTTATGTTAATGTAAATGGATATGGTTGGATGTTGAGGGAATTAAGGTAAGTGATAAAGCAAGACAGATACAGACATATACTATAAGATACCATTTATATGTGGAATTTTAAAATGGAACTTGTAAAAAAAGAATAAAATGGTAGTTACCAGGACCTAGGGGTGGAGGAATAGAGGAGATGCTGCTTAAGGATACAAACTTGTAACTAATAGATAGATAAATGTTGGGAATCTGGGGCACAAGTGGTTATAGTCAACAATATTGTATCATAAACTTCAAAGTTGCTTAGAGGATAGATTTTAATTGTACTCACTACAAAGAAATAATAATTATGTGCCATTATAGATGTAGATGTACTAACACTTTGGTGGTAATCATATTGTAACATATAAATGTATCAAATCGATATTGTATAAGTTAAATTTATACAATGCTGCATGTCAATTATAGCTCAGTAAAAACAAAAATAATGTAAATGAACTATTACTTTTAATGAGTTATAAGACATTATAAGAATTGAGCAGAGGAGTGATAGTCTATGAATGATATTTTAAAGCGGTAACTCTGTTCCATGAATAGATAAAGCTAGAAGTGGGACAAAGATAGATTAAGGAGAACCCTTTAGGAGGCTATTGCTATTATCCAGGAAAAGATGATAATGATTTGACTGAAAATGTAGGAATGGATTTAAAGAAAAGTAGGGAGATTCTGGTCTTATTTCGAAGTTAGCAACAACAAGATATGGTGATTGGTTCGATATATAATGTTGAAAGAAAAAGATCATGGTGGACTCCCAAGGTTTTTAGTTTAAGAAATGGAAAAGGTGAGGTTGTCATTTTAGAAAATGACAAAACTTGCAAGAGTAATAGGCTTGGTTGGTGGGAATATACAGAACTCACTTTTGTAAATAGAAGTCTGAGATTCCTCTTAAATATTCAAGTTGACATGTTGTGTAGGTAGTTGGTTGTAAGAGTCTGGAGTTAAGGACAGAAGCATGGGTTGGAGATAAAAATTTGGAGGTCATACAGATATAGGATTTTCTCGAGTCCTGAGGCTGGATTAGGTAAAACAAAAAATTTAATATAAATTGAAAAAAACCCAACAAACTCTCTAAAGACTAGGCCTACCACACATCAATATTTAGAGATGTGGTCATGAGGAACAACAGGCAAAGAGATTGGTAAGGATCATTAGAGTTGTATTATGAAAAATAATCCAGTATGATGTCCTGGAAGAAATAAGAAAAGAAAAAAGTGTTTTAAATGGAAATGCTTAAGCAACTCCTCATAGATCAAATAAGGTGAAGATGAAGATTTTATCATTTTACTTAGCAACATGGAATCATTAGTGACCTTGACAAGAGAATTTTGGTGGATTAGTAGTAATGAAAGCAAGACCCCAGAGCTCTCAAAAAGCAAATCAGAGGAAAAAAATTGTGTCTGGCTTCATGTGAACAATTTTTAGCCTGTTGGAAAATGAGGTTATGAGGCAAGGGTGAGGCCCTAACCCACTCAGTAGCTGATCACAGATAAATGAGTGAACCAAGCTAAGACCAATCAGATCTGTCAAACTGATGCTTGTCCAAACTTCCAGTCCTCTCCATTATGAGCTAAGATGAAGAAGAAGAGGAAGAGGAACGGAAGGAGGAATAAAAAGACAACCACAAACCTAGGATAATATGAAAAAAGAAGCACTCAGAAAACAACAGAGTTCTCGATATGAAAACTAGTACTAGAAATATAGGAAGAGCTAGAATATAAAAGGAAATCTCTCAGTCAGTAGAGGAAAAAGACAGTGATATAGAAAAATAAATTTGAGATGAGAAACTTCAAGGATTAAACCAAGAATTTCAATTCTACTGTGAACACAAAGTTTGAAAAAAAAAAAAAACCCAGAAAATTGAGTGTAGCAATTTAATTAAAAAAAACAAAATGTATCCCAGAGCTGAAGGGCATGTGTTTCCATGTTAAAAGAGATTCCAGAAAAAAAAAAAAAATTAAAAGCCCATCATGATCTAATTTTAGAACATAAGAGATAAAAGAAAAAGTCCTATATTAATTTCTGGGGCTGCTATAACAAATTACCACAAACTGAGTGACTTAAAAACAATGTATTGAGTGCACTTGTGATAAACACCTGGTTTTATATTTCAGTATTGAATCACTAAATTTTATGCCTGAAACTAATATTACACTGTATATTAACTAACTGGAATTTAAATAAAAACAAAACACACACACACACACACACACAGAAAGAAAAAAAATATATTGTCTCTCAATTTGGGAGGCTAGAAGGGGTTAGCAGAACTGGTTGGCAGGGGTTAGCAGATGGAAGAGGTTAGCAGAACTGGTTCCTTCTGAGGGCTGTGAAGGAAGGATCTTATTTCAGGTCTTCTCCTTGGCTTATAAATGACTGTCTTCTTTCTATGTCTTTTCACGTCTTCTTCCCTCTACGTGTGTTTGTCTCTGAATCCTAATTTTCCTTTTTTTGTGAAGATATCAATCACATTGGATTAAAGCCAACCCTACTTAACCTAAGTAAGTATGTCTATAAAAATCCCAAGTCTAAATAAGGTCATATTCTGAGGTGGTGAATTTTTCAATCTATATATCAATTTTTCAATCTATAACAAACCCTATAATCTATAAAGAAAATATATAAAAAGCAGATTACATAGAAGAAACTGGATTAAGAATGATTGGATGCCATAGACCTTCTAAGCTCTAAGGGAAAACAAATTTTAATCCAGATTTCTATATAATAATTAAATGTAAAGGTGGGCTAAAGACATCTTTAGACATGCAATGACTCAAATGTTGACCTGCACTGCCCCCTTCTCAGGAAGCCAGTGGGACATGTGTTTAATAAAAAAGGTGGAGGGGCATAAGTAGATTTACTGTGATATTAATGAATCTTCAACTTCAGAATCCCTCACTTGGATAGTTCCCTAGCAGTGGATGGAAGGGGTCCTAGCAACGTATTGACATGATCAAATGATTTTGTAAATTTGAAAGAAATATAATTTAACCACTGTTGGTTAAGATAGTAACATTTCTTGCAGTCAGTGTGCTGTAGCCGTGGGCTGCAGGCATTTTGGAGATCCACAAAAAGAGAAGCTGTGCTGAAGACACATTATTTTGTCTTTAGTAGGACATGTTTATGAGGCTCATGTTATTTCCACATATAATTAAATTTTTGCCAGCTGCGAAGTGTAAGAATAGCTTCTAGTAATCTCCCACCATTATGCCAACTTACTTGGCTGGGTGGTATCAAAGTTCAGAGCCAGAATTTTATCACAGTAAGAATGTGCCCTTCTGCAGCTGACACCAGAAGGATCTAGGCAGGGAAAGAGATGGAGGATGTGAAATTCACAGAGGCCACAAGTAGAAGAAAAATTGACCATTACACGTGTAAATTTTAAGCAAAACACTTAGTTCTCCTCAAACCCCGGGAAACAAGGGACATTCTGTCTAGACAGGATCATACTGGTTAATAAAGAATTATGATTGTAAATGTACCACCAATTTTTTGAAGGAAAT
Organism: Nasua narica; assembly: GCA_028533885.1. Lineage (NCBI taxonomy): Eukaryota > Metazoa > Chordata > Mammalia > Carnivora > Procyonidae > Nasua > Nasua narica. The sequence continues at coordinate 80,445,191 of CM052797.1, forward strand.
AGTATAAAAACAGAATTTATCTGAATTCCTGTATCCTGAGGGCATACATTTGTAGCCATGCCATAGGCATGGTGCCTCTGAGAGTAAAGTTGTGTTGGCTTACCACTTAGGATCTTGCCCTGACAAATTTTGGCAGTTTCAAATGAAAACTGACCCCTGAGTGAAACCACCTTATGTCTTCAAACAATCGGAAGAATTAAGTCTCAAGTGACAAAACCTTCACATCATCTTATATATGTCAGTGTATATATATATGATATACGTTTATGTCGCTCAGTGCAGCCTAGCCAGAAATTTGTAATGCATTTGAATTTATGGGACAGGAAATGGGAAAGTCATAAGGCAATTATTATCTTCAGGAGAAACTAGAAGTTGTAAAAGAGTTGTAATCAGAGTATCCCACTCGTCTCACCGTGAATATTATTTACCTAGTCAGAACGGTGTAAGTACTGCTCATTGATTTAGTTAAAAATTATGATGTAGGGTGCCTGGGTGGCTCAGTTGGTTAAACAACTGCCTTTGGCTCAGGTCATGATCCCGGAGTCCCGGGATCAAGTCCCATGTCGGACTCCCGGCTTTACGGGATGTCTGCTTCTCCCTCTGACTTTCTCCCCTCTCATTGTCAGTCTCTCGCTCTCTAATAAATAAAAATCTTAAAAAAAAAAAAATTATGATGTAACTACATTGGGAAGCTATAGGGACTGTCTATATGAGTCTGGTTGCTTGTGTGTCTGTCCGCTGAGCATGAGTGCTCTATAAAAGGGGCAAATTCTCATCTTCATTTAAAATGTCTAAAATTGAATATTAAAAGACAGCAGTAGAAGAATGTTAAATATCTGAGGAAACAGCTAATGGTGTGTTAGGGGTTGCTGCTCTGGAATAGGATTGTTGTGTTAGGAAGAGAGGAGTGGGAAATGGCTGCGTTTTGTTACAGACTTTATAGTACTATTTGCCTTTTAAAGACATGTTTATATACTTTTTTTAAAAAAATATGTTATTTATTTATTTGACAGAAACACAGAGAGGGAACACAAGCAGGGGGAGTGGGAGAGGGAGAAGCAGGCTTCCTGCTGAGCAGGGAGCCCCTGCAGGACTGGATCCCAGGACCCTGGGATCATGACCTGAGCTGGAGGCAGATGCTTAACAACTGAGCCACCCAAGCGCCCAACATGATTATATACTTTTGATAAAAATAAAACGTAATTGAAAAGTGGAATTAGTTTTGACTCATTTTCATAAAATGAACCCCATCAGTTTTGTATTACACTTTTTTAGTTTATTACTAAAATTGATTCACATTTTATTTTCGCATTATATAATGCTAGTAGGATTACTCTTTCAAGGCGAAGGAATGATTAAATGAAACTAATTATTTCTCTGAAGAAAACCTAAATCCTTGATAAACCAAATGAGAATTGCGATAGAGCAGCCTGTTTGAATATCATTGCTTAGAGCCAGGACATTTTTAAAGGAAAGTAAGATTTAAATATTTATGAAAGAGTTTTCTTTACTGTTTTGAAAAAGAAATTATTAAAATTTTACTACCTTTGTAGAATCAATTTTTTCTTTTCCTTCTGTACTAGGTAGGAAGCAAATCACTTTTGCATTAATAAATCAGAATACATGAAAAACTAATTGCTCACAAAATATAGTTGCATTGAAAATACAGAAATAAAACACAGTATTATTGCTTAGCTTCCTAAATTTGAACTTATTACATATAATAAAGTTTAAAAACTGTATGCATTGGGGTTCCTGAATGTAGATACCATGCATTCATTCAGGTTTTGTTAAGAAGAAGCATTGCTTCTACTCTTGCGTCTACATTTCACAAAGAAAGTCAGAGGAAAAAAGCTTGCCTCACAGGCAAGGTTGAAAGCATGGTTTCATTTTATTTCTTATCTTAATAGCAGGCTGCTGCTATAGACGGAAAAATATATGCTTCAGGAAGATTGAACTTGCAGGGTTGTTCATCTTTTCTAAAGGACAGTTATCAACTAAGCAAAAAAGGAGGAAATAGCTATTCTGCTCGGCTTGTGATATTCTAAATCTATGACTGTGTAGCTAAACAAAAAATCCAAGCATGAGTACTTAGTTTAAAAATTAAGAGAAAAGGAATAGAGTATTTTGGTTGAGAGTACAATTTCAGAGGTAAAACATAGGATGGTAGGCATCCTCTAAAATGAGCCTCCCCCCAAATCCTGACCTCTTGGTATTTTAGGCTTTTGTGAAATCCCCTCTTTCTGAGTATGCACTGGACTTCTTGACTTGCTCCTAAACCAACAGTGATACAATGTTGCTTCCAAGATTAGGTTGTAAAAAAACCTTTGGCTCCTGTCCTGGTGTTCTCTCATGCTCTCTGTTGGATTGTGCAGTCTGAAAGAAACCAGTTGCCACATTTTAAGGCAGCTCTGGGGAGAGTCTCATGTGAATAAATTTGGAGGCAGATATTCTGAGACTTGCCAGTAACCACACGTGAGCTGTGAGTTTATAAGAGTTCCTTCTTTAGTCAATCCCTGACATGTTCCACGTACCAGCTAACACCATTATTGCAGGCTCTTGAAAAACCCTAATCAGAAACACCCAGCTGTGTCACTTCCCTGCTCAGCAAGAAGCCTGCTTGTCTCTCTCTCTCTCTCTCTACCCCACCCCCCTGCTTGTGGTCTCTCAGTCTCTCTCTCAAATAAGAAAATAAAATCTTAAAAACAAACAAACAAAAAAACACCCAGCTAAGTCGCTCCCTGATTCCTAACCCATTGAAGGTATAGGATAATAATAATTTTTTAATTGTTATGGAGCAATAAGTAACTAATACACAGACCATAATTCAAATCCCTGTTCAATGTGAGACTTAATTTGTCTAAATCTCAGATTTTATGAGATGTTTTATTAAAACATGGTATTATCCTAGATGGTTGCATTTGGGATTTAGTGGGATAAATCATACTAATAACTCAGTATATATAACTCAGTATATATAACCCTCCCTCCCAAAGACCTATTATTTTTATTCATATAATTTTTGGTAAGATGTCTGGGAATCTTACAGTTTATTCTTCTACTCTTATACTGAATATATGTCGTCTTCTCAAAAGGCCACTAAGCTATAATCAAACATATAATTTCCTTTTAGTATTCATTAGGCCAATCAGTGTCAATCCTCTCTGCCTTTCCATAGCCATTGGCTACTGTCCTTGGCCTCAGACTGAGTCCTGTCCATCTACTGAACCAATTCTGATCAAAGCAGGCCATACATATATTAGCAGTTACACAGTCTCCAAACAGCTAGGTTTAGAATCAACACCGAAGGCCTAATCCCTGGACAGGATTAAATTTGAGGTTTGAGGAGCAGTAACTTTTTAAACTGCAGAATTGTCTTTATTTTTTATCTGCTTTTTTGCTGGTCTTTGACTTCCTGGTTTGTACAACATGCAAAGATGCTAGGCCTGAGGGCTATAAATCTGTTTGACCTCTTAGACTAGCCCTGCTTTCTCCCATATTCCTGACACCACCATTATTCCTGAATTTCTGTTTTTCCTCATATGCTGATGAGCTCTCAATTGGTTATGTGGGTTTTGCAGCCACTTGTTAGAATTTTTTTTTTTTAAAGATTTTATTTATTTATTTGAGAGACAGAGAAAGTGAGAGAGAGTATGAGAGGAGAGGTTAGAGGAAGAAGCAGACTCCCCATGGAACTGGGAGCCTGATATGGGACTCGATCCTGGAACTCAAGGATCATGACCTGAGCCGAAGGTAGTTGCTTAATCAACTGAGCCACCCAGGCGCCCCACTTGTTAGAATTTTGATAACTCCATGATGCAGATGAATCTTATCGTTTCCTCTGTTACTATTTCCTCAGAATAATAAGTAATTCCAGATCTATTGATGTCTCTTCCTCTTCTGCCTCCATATATCCTATTTATCCTATTATCCTCCATATATCCTAAATTCTATCTTTATCATAAAATTGAAAACATTTACATTTTTACAAAAACAGTGATTTACTGAAGTTTTGTATATAGGACAATGCACAGAGAAAATGTTACCCAGCAAAGAGGATAAAGTATACCTTCCTCGTAAAGGTGAATTTATGTCTCCAGAGATTGATTTCATTAAAGCACCTTTTATCACGAACACACACACACAAATGTACTTAGTACAATCAGTTTCTAACAACCCTGATTCAAAGCTGGGCACTTAATAGAAGTATACTTCTAAAAAAGATGGCTGTTTATATCCCTATGTAATGATGTAGAATTGAGATAAACTGTTACCTTCTTCATAAAGAAGATCTTGACCTTTAGAAAATGAAAAATGTTTCCTTCCTAATTTAACTGAGAATGAAAGGTTGATTTTACAATTCTTCAAGAATAGTAGACCCAAGGCTATAAATCCAGAAGGTTGGGAGACACAGTAGTGGTGATGGATTGTTGCCAATATAAGGTAAAATATCAGGACAATATTGTGATAAAAAATATTATACAAAATCACAATCATTCTGCTCATACCTTTAAGGAAATTAATCATTTCTAAGCTAGAATGATCAACTTATATAGTAGCAGATTAATTTGTTTAGATAAATATCTTCACTCCGGAGACCTAACACATTCTAGGAATGATGTGTCAGAGTATGATACAATCAGCAATCTGCACTGATAGATTCTACCCTCATCTCATTTTTTTCAATAAGAATGGTACTATAAATTACACATTGTGACAGTGAGGTAGGATGAATTCTAACGTGTAAATCCTAGTGTAAATATCTCTGTTACAAAGCCATGCTAGCAGATTTCACTTCCAAACCCGATTTGTAAGATCTCTGAGTAATACTGTAGTGAACCCTCACTCTGAAAGTAATTTTAACTACTAATATTTAAACTATTTGTGAGTGATAAGGAAGATTACTTTGATCCCAGCATTTAATGGTGATTCATCTTCTCTTAAAGATATTTTCTGGGTTTTTTCCCCATGCTATGATTTTCACCTTTGTTATTCCGTCAAAAAGTATTATCCAGGAATTATGTTCTATAATAACTGCAGAGCTCAACTACCTAAAAGTGTGTTTCTTCCCCCGAGAACAGAGTGAAGAAATACACCTGGCCGCAGGGATATTTCTGTACCTCTACCCTCTAGATAATCAAGAGTTTGCTCAAATATTATTATGTACAATCAATCTTGTAACACTGAAAAAATATATTTGGGGAGAAAAAAAATTTAAAAAAAATTAAAAAATTTAATGGCAGACACTATCAAGTAACTTCAGCTTCCAACAACAACAAAAGCCATACAATATTTGTCTTTTGATTTCATAATTTAATAATAGAATACCTAATATTAAAAAAAGTATTATTATGTAAATACTTCTAAACACTATTTGTATTGGTCTACTTACAATCAGTTACAGAGACAATAAACTGCAGCACAACTTTTCCAAATCCAAGGGCAAGAAGCGTTTTGTGGTCAGATTTTTAGGAAATGCTGTGTACATATCCCCTTGTTAGAGTTCATAATTCGTATTTGCATAGTAAAGTCTAGGAAGGACTTTATTAAAGAAACTCATTTAACTTAGTATAATGTAGTGTTTTGTTAATTTAGTTAAGACCTCCCTCCCTTCTTTTTCAGTATACACCCACCATCCACTCCCAAATTTGTGCAGACTAAAACCTGTATGGGAGGAATTATCCTCATTTCACAGATAAGGAAGTTGAGTTAAAATAATAACAGCTTCATGTAGAGATGCTTGTTAAGTTGTAACATTGCAGTTTAAATATAGATCAACTGACTTACTATCCAGTTTTCTTTCTATTACCCTCATTTGTCCTCCAGAACTGACTCAAAGACATAAGTTTGCTTTATACTTTTTTTTTTCCTTTTTAAATCCTAAATGTCAAGGTATTTCTGAAGAAAAACTAAATGCTAGGTTTGAGTCTCAATTACTATTGCCACTGATTGCCGTACAACTCTGTGTGAACTTCTGAAGTTGAAGATGTCAAGTGTAAATGAGGGTGCCAGACAAGATGGTAGGACAGGATATGGATATTATCACAACCCTGTATTTCTCCTCTTCCAATCCAAAATTAGGATTGAACTGGTATGACTATGAGACAGTTTCTCATTTTGTAAAAAAAAAAAAAAAAGTACTATTTGAAATACTGAACACAGGCAATAGTTTATAGTGACAATAATTCTAGGATTCATAGGACCTGGAATCCAGTGGCTCCATTTCCTATATTCTGTGCACACTTAAGTGGCTTACCATCGTGGAACTTTCAGTTCCTGCCTCTGTAGAATGGGGATAATATCAGACGTCCCCAACTTCCCTCTTAGAATTAAGTAAAATTGTACTCATAAGTAGTTGACAAACCATTAAGTCTATTACAAAGAATATTAGAAATAGTAAACATTTAAAGTTATTTGTTGGTGTAAATTGCAAAATTGACAACAATATCATGTCTCATATATGTCACGTCAGATATTTTACCATACAGGATAAACATAACTGATATGCTAATTCATGACAAGCCATTATAGTGACTTGCTACTGAAAAATACTGATCCACATAATCTTTAGTATTAGTCACTGGTTATAGAGAGGATGCAACTCTTTCTCTTTATAAATAAGCAAACTGACATTAAAAAACAAAAGACTTAAAAAACAAAACAAAAAAAAAAACAAAAGACTTTCATGGTCAGCACTAAATAGCAAATAATTGGCAAAGCTATGCTTGAATATTAAGCTTCTTGGATGACAATGAAGCTTTTCTTTTATGCATTAGGTGCTTTATGTAACATGGTTTGTAACTGGTAGCATTTAAAAATTGTTTCGTTGTATTTGGCATATCTACATTGATTTTCGTTTCAGATGTTTTAAGGTAGGCAAAGAAAGATGGTATAAATGGCAGTATTTCTTGGTCAGTACTGTTTGAGCAGAACCAGTGGACCTTTTGGCTTTTTGGAATGTGACATGTTTCATTTATCTGTGACCTTATAGAAATACAAACTACTATGTGGCAGGATGTATCTATTCTCCAGAGATAATTGATACAAAAGATAATCATATAGGAGGGGTATTCTTTAGTATTATACGTAATAATTTTCATATTTGTCATAAAAAGCCGGAGCATGTGAGTAGAGAAAAACCTCATAGAACCCCCAAATGAAAAATAAAAGTTATCACTGGGTATCACCAGTGTCAATCATTTGTGTCTCTAAAAAAGGAAAATTGTCCCCTCTAAAGAAAAAAGTAGTGTTCAGATTCTCCCTGTAGATGAGTGTCATTTGTGGCTTTTTGCTAAGATGAGAGTAGGGTCAAATTGAACATCTTCTAAAGTTGTGGAAACATCCAGGAAGAAACCTTTATGACTATGAATCCATACAGGCAATATATAACAACTACTTCTAATTAAAGAAAAAGAGTTTGTTGAAAATGTTTTCTGATTTGTATCTATTTCTTAGAGTTCATGTATTTCATTTCACAGGTATTTATTGAGGCCCCACTATGTTTCAGGTACTCCTCTTGTATCTATGAACACATATCAGGGAACCAAATAGAATTCCTTTCCCTCAAGCCCTCACAATCTGCTAAATATTTCATTCTTTGACTTATAAAAAGAACCAATTAATTGATTTGTGAATAATTAAAAAGATGAATTTCTTCTAATCTTTTATTTTAAAATTATCCTAAAACAATGGCTTTGTATAAACATTTGATATAACTATTGTATTCCTGTATTGTATTGTATAACCTGAATTATAACCTGTGATTGTGACAGCACCCTTAAAACTTTGTTACATATATAGAGACTGTGTATCCATAGACACAATCTTAGTTATATGCCCAGGAAATAACCCAGTTGCAGATTTGCACCTGCGTCTACTTCTCTATCTACATCTCTACCTATATTTATATCTAGATAGATAAACATATAGACATAGATGAAAGTGAAAGTGTAGGTATAGAGACAGATGTCAATTACTTTGCCAAAAAAGTGTAAAACTATTACATAACTTATTTTATTCAATAGAATTTTATCTGTCCCCCAGTACACATGAGGCATTAATCAAAACATTGTGAAGGTTTAGTTACATAAGACTATATGACCTTAAGAAATGTAAAGTCTAATAAATGAAATCAGGTTTGTATACTATGCGAAGGGCGGGGATAAGCTATAATATAATAAATGCTATGTAAATCCTATAGTTGAGATGAGCCCAAGGCATAAAGGGATTATTGATTCTGGTTCAAGGGACTGGGAAAGGCTTAATAATTGAGCAGGCTATTTATTAAGCTTAAAATATCCAAACACTTCAATCTAACACAATTTTATTAGATCTTTACCAGAAGGATCTAAAGTCCTTGAAAAAACTTAGCTCTAATTAAATAAATCCAAATCTAGTTTCAGATTCTTTCGCTGGGCCTTGATGTTGAAAGTGAATGTTCAATTGAAGGTAACTTTCAATTCACCTTCTGAAGTCAGTACAAAAAGAAATGAGGTTTTCTCTAACGGTTAATGACTTCTCTGTCTGCCTCTGAGACATATAAAGGTTGTAGACAATCAGTCCCATGGTTTTGTTTTTTAAGTGAATCTGAGTAATCGTGGTGGAGGCAAAAAAACAGGGTAGTTTTAAGAAGGATGTAGAGAAAGAAAAGTGCCCACCTACACCTGAAAAAATGTTATGTAATTTTTTCCCTAGTGTGGTATGAAAGGAGAGAGTGCTTATCTTCATCCTCTCCTGGGTGGAGAGCTAGCCAGCTGAGTCCAGTGATCCCTTCATATGCACAAGCTAGTTGTTCATAGTTTCAGTTTTCTGGATACAAATAAAAATGATAACACTTGTACTAAGTTATTACTATTTTCCACCATTTTTTTCTAGAGCAAATGTACTTTTTCAGCCTTCTCATGTCTGATGTTTTCACATGATTAGACTGAGGCTGTGCATTTTTGGTAAGAATATCACAGAAGTGTCCTTCTCTGTGCATTGTATCGGGGATACAAAATGTTAGATATCATATCTGGTGATATTAACTTTGATCACTTGTTTGATGTGGTATATGCAAAGTTTATACACTGTAAAGTTATTGTTTTTTCACTCTGTATTGATAAGTATCATGGGGAAGTTAATCTGACATTTATTTAATTTATTTACAGTTTCAAGTTTTTATTTAAGTTCCATTTAGGTAACATACAGTGTGATATTAGTTTCAGGTGTAGAATTTAGTGATTTATCACTTACATACAACACCCACTGCTCATTACAACCAATACTATCCTTAATACCCATCATCCATTTAACCCATCATCCTTACCCACCTTCCCTCCTGCAACCCTCAGATTTTTCTCTATAGTTAAGAGTCTCCAGGGGTGCCTGGGTGGCTCAGTGGGTTAAAGCCTCTGCCTTCTGCTCAGGTCGTGATCCAGGATCTAGCCCTGCATTGGGCTCTCTGCTCAGCAGGGAGCCTGCTCCTGCCCCCCTCCCGCCTTCCTCTCTGCCTACTTGTGATCCCTCTGTCAAATAAGTAAATAAGGTATTTTTTTTTTAAAAAGAGTCTCTGTTGTGGTTTGCCTCTTTTTTTTTCATCCCTATGTTCATCTGTTTTGTTTCTTACATTCCAATAAGAGTGAAATCATATAGTATTTGTCTTTTCCTGACTGATTTTGCTTAACATAAAGCTCTCTAGTTCTGTCCATGTCATTGCAAATGGCAAGAGTTCATTCTTTTTCATTCTTACCCAATATTCCTTTGTATATAGTTGCCACATCTTTATCCATTCATCAGTTAATGGACATTTTGGCTCTTTCCATTAGTTTGACTATTCTTGATAATGTCGCTATAAATGTTGGGGTTCACGTATCCCTCTGAATCACTATTTTAATCATTTGGGTAAGTACCTAGTAGCGCAGTTGCTGGTGTTTAGGGTAGGTAGTCCTATTTTTAACCTTTTGAGGAACCTCCATACTATTTTCCAGAGTGCCTCCATCAGTTTGCATTCCCACCAACAGTGTAAGAGGGTTCCCCTTTCTCTGCATCCTCACCGACATTGTTGTTTCCTATGTTGTTAATTTTAGCTATTCTGACAGGTGGGATATTTCACTGTGGTTTTGATTTGTATTTCTCTGATGATGAGTGACGTTGAGCATCTTTTCACGTGTCTGCTAGCCATCTGGATGTCTTCTTTGGAAAAATGTCTCGTTATGTCTTCTGCCCATTTTTAAATGGGTTGGTTTTTTGGGTGTTGCATTTGATAAGATCTTTATAGATCTTGGATACTAGCCCTTTATCAGATATGTCATTTACAAATATCTTCTCCCATTCTGAAGGTTGCCTTTTAGTTTTGTTGATTGTTCCCTTCACTGTGTAAAAGACTTTTATTTTGATGAAGTCCCAGTAGTTCATTTTTGCTTTTGTTTCCCTTGCTTCCAGAGACACTTTAAAAATATCATATGTCAAAAAAAATCATATGTCCTATTTATTCTCAAAAGTTTGCATAATAATTTTAGCATGAAATCTTGCCCCCAAAATTTATTACAGTGGATTTTAATGGAAATTTTTTATTTTTTCCTTTCTTCTACATTTATTAATTTGATTTATTCTGTAAGGAAGAGCTGTCTCTTCTCATTACATATTTATTTATTCAATTATTCTTTTATATCAGCTTGACAGATGGATATTTATATTATTCTATGGGTTATAATAGAATATTGTACCATCATTGTACCATCATTGTTTATGTTGTTGCTCAGATTGTTCCAGTTTGACCATTGGAGCTCTTTTGTATGATCTACTGTGCCTTTTCAATGTGTTCCCATTTTTTTTAATCACTTTTTTTTTTAAAAATTGAAATATAATTAACATACATTGTTATCTTAGTTTCAGGTGTAGAACATATTGATTGAAAAATTTCATACATTACTCAGTGCTAACTACCTTTTTATGAGTACTTCCTACTTTTTGAAGCTACAGGATGCCCTAGACTAATTTTGTACTTTCCCCTCCCTAGACTGGAATCAAACACTTCTCCAGGAATCTTGAATTCTTTTTTATTGGAAAATGCTATTTAAACACTCAGGTCTGAATGCTTCATGAACTTGTCACTATTGCGGTGTCCTTATTGCTAGGAACTTTCAGTAGACTAAGCTTAAATTAAGTACACATGCAAAGAAAAAGATCTGTATTATTTTTGCAACTAAATATCTGTATATATATAAAAAACTGTGAGTTCATAATGACACTTTCACCTACAATTCAACACCACGTTTCTGTCTAGCCTTTCCCTTTCAATATTTGTAAATTTTCTTCTCTAACATTGAGACATCGGGCTCTCATTGCCTGCAATACATCGACTTATTTGTTCAACCCTATTACATACGTAAAGTAATTTCATGATTTCTAACCCTTATGCATTTGAGAAACAAATTTACTAATCAGAGCACAATATTTGCCTACTATTTCTTTCATCTTTAGAATTAAAATAATGCTTATCAAAATACTGTTTTCCAAAGTAATTCAAGTAAGCTTTTTCTTTCCCACTCTTCATTGTGTTTATGTTACTCATTTCAATACATTTAAGTTCATATATCAGTTTATATTTGATTTTTTATATTTGATTTTATATTTGATCCTCTTATTTTTTTGTTAACATAGAATAAAATTCACTCTTTGTGGTGTACAGCTTTATGGATTTCAACAAATTCATGGAGTGTTGTATCCACCAATATAGTTATGATACAAAACAGTTCCATTATAGTTTACCTCAAAATTCCCTTGTAGTTAACTACTTTTTTCCCCAATTCCTGGAAACTGTTGATCTGTTTTAGATCTCTATAGTTTTACCTTTTCCAAAGCTGTCATATGAATATAAGTATATAAAATGTAGATGAGTGGTTCTCAATGAGAGACAGTTTCTTGTCCAAACGTTCATTTGGCAATGTCTGGAGATATTTTTGTTTATTAAGACCAGTACGGGGTGATGCCACTGGCCTCTAGTGGGTAGAGGTCAGAGATATTGCTAAATATCTCACAGTGTGCAAAAAATCACCTGGCCCAACACGTCAGTAGTGCCAAAATTGAAAAACCCTGGTATAGATATTTGGATCTGGCCTCTTTCACTTAGGAAAATGTGTTTCAGATGTATCATATTGTGTGAATCAATAGTTTTTTTCTTTAGTTTTCCAATTAGCATTATGTTGTGAACAATATCTCACATACCTTATTTATCCATTCCCAGGGGAAAAACATCTTTGTTATCATTTTTGGCAATTATAGATAAAGCTGTTACAAATATTTATATGCAGCTTCTGTGTGAATGTAAGTTTCATTTCTCTTTGTCAGAAATATGATTTTTATTATTTCTCCCTGTCTGTTTCTTGTCTTTGCACTACTCTTAATAGTTTCTTTAGTAAAGGAAAATATTTTAATTTTTGTAAGGTCTATTTTTTATAGATCATGCTTTGTTGTCTTATCTAAATATTCTTGACCAAAACCAAGTTTATACAGGTTTTTCTTATATTTTTATCTGTAAGTTATATAGTTTTATTTTATACATTTGGTTTATGATCCATTTCTGTTCAACTTTATAAGGTTTAAAGCATGGGTTTAGGTTTCTTTTTGTACATATGAACATCCAGTTGTTCAAGCTCCAGTTGTTGAAAAGACTATCCTTTCTCTATTGAAATAGTTTCTCAAAAAGTCAGTTGTTGGAAAAAAAAAAGTTGATGAAAATCATACATCAATAAAATAGTTTAAAGTGACAGTTGATTATATTTCCGTGGGTCTATTTCTGGGCTCCCTATTCTGTTCCACTGATATATGTATCTGTCCTTTAGCCAATATCATCCTGTCTTGATTATTGTAGCTTTTTAGTAAGTCTCGACATCTACTATTTTGAGATTTCTAAATTTACTTCTTTTTAAAGTTATTTTGCTTATTCTAATTCCTTTGTCTTTCTCTATAAATTTTAGAATCAACTTGTTTATATATATTTAAAAGAAGTTCCATTGGTATTTTGATTGATATTGCATTTAATTTATAATAAACTTTTGCAGAGCACTGTGAATTATGAATAATATTGAGTCTTCCAATCTATTAAATCTGTATATCTCTCAATTTATTTTAGTCTTTTTTGGTTTTATTCATATAATCTTTAACATACAGAAACCTGCATATATATTATCAAACATATACCTAAGTATCTTATTTTTTTGGTTCTATTTAAAATGGTAGTTTTTTTTTTTTTCAAATAACTGTTTTTCATTGCTAGTATATATCAATATAATTTCATACACAGGAACCTTTATATTGAGACTTTTCTGAATTCATTTATTGGTTCTAGAACTATTTTAAGGTTTTTTGGAATTTTATATGGGTAGAGTCATATTTGTAAAGAAAAACATTATTTTTTTCAATCTGTATCTTTTTAATTCTTGCCTTATAACAATGACTAATACTTCCAGTATTGTCTTTTTCTTGCTTCCAGGCTTTGGGGAAAAGGTTCAGTTGTTCACATTAAATTTAGATGTGTTTAATGTTTTTATATATGTTCTTTATTAAGTTAAGGAAATTTCCTTTCATATTTCTGGTGTAAGATTTTCTTTTTTTGTAAACACACATTGAATTTGTCAAGTGCTTTTTTTTGGCATTATTGACCTGATCAAATGATTTTTTTGTTTTATTTTATTTTTTAAAGGTTTATTTATTTAGAGAGAGACAGTGTGTGTGTGAGTAGGGGGCGGGCAGAGGGAGAGGGAGACAATCTCAAGCAGACTTCCTACTGAGGGCAGAGCCTTCTGTATTCCAGGACCTTGATGCCATGACCTGAACTGAAGTCAAGAGTCAGATGCTTACCTGACTGAGCCACCCAGGAACCCCTTCTTTTTATTTAAAAAAAAATATCAGTTAATGCTAAACATCCCTCTAGGTACTGCTTTAACAACATTGCACAAAATTGGATTTGTTTCATTTTTATTCATTAAAAAATTATTTTTAGTATCCTCTGAGACTTATTCTTTGATCTCATATTATTTGGTATTGTGCTGTTTAACTTTCAAATGTCGGTTTCCAAAGATTTATGGTTTTTCCATATAAATTTGTTATTTATATCTGGTTTAATTATATTATGATCCAAGAGCACATTTTTGTATTTCTATCCCTTTAAAATTGTTAAGATTTTTTTTATGACCCTAATAGACCAGATATAATATGTTCTACTTTAATGACCATTCCACGGTCATTGAAAAAAATAAAAAGTGTGCTCTGTTAATGGGGGGACTGTTTTATAAATGTAAATTAGGTAAAGCTGGTTGATTGTGTTTTTCAGGCCTCCCATAGCCTACCTGTTTTATCAGTTACTAATGAAGGACTGTTGAAATCTTCAACTACAAAATGTGGATTTGTTGATTTTTTCTTTCATTTTATCAATATGTACTACACATATTTTAAAGCTCTGTAAATAGTTGTACATCTGTTTGGATTTTATGTCTTCTTGGAGAATTGGCCATTTTATCCTTATGTCCCTTTTTATCCCTAATGATATTCGTGTTCTGACATCTCTTCTAACTGATGTAATACAGCCTCCCCAGCGTTCCATCTGGCATGGACATTTATGCCCTACCACAATAGCTACTTTCCCCTTCTCATTTCTGTCCCAAGGTGGATATTTTCGCAGGACTCACAGTTTCTTGTGAACATTTCGGGTAGAGTTTATTTAGAAAAAGCCTAAAAGATGAAAGTCTAGCGTGAACTTCTGTATCTGTAGTCATCATGCTCACCAGCCAATCCATCTGCATGCCACCAATTTATTAACTAGTCTTGCTGAATTCTTTTATTGTTGTCTGATACCTGCCCCAGGTAAGCAAGAGCTCATATGTTGCCTCTCTTTGAAAGGCGCCTATTTCCCCCAGATATTACATTTTGGCTGGTTGCTGTATGACGTCCTTTCTCTGATGATTTTAAGAAAAGATTTCATTTTGATTTTTTGTGCATTCTTGTTGTAAGCGTGGGAGAAAACATTATTTTCAGTTCAGTATTTACATCACTGAATGAAAATGGGAAATATCTAAGTTTTAAGAGTTTATTAATGCCATTGCTTGGGGGTTTTTTTCCCATTGCTTAGTTTCTAGAATATTTTTATTCGTTTTCTTGTCTATTTTCTTGTCTAGAATATTTTTATTCGTTTTCTTGTCTAAGCATCATATTACATTTTAAATTTTCTAGTATTACAGTGATTCCAATGATCTGTTTCTTACACCTGTTGTCTTTCTCCTTTGTGATGGTTTGTCATCCTGTGTGATCTATAATTTTTAATATGAACTCATCTTCAGATCTTTTCTATTCCTTTTTCTTTATTCCCACACATACACTGAGTTGTGGAAATGATGTTCAGAACAATTTTCTGTTTGCCTCCAAGGGAATTCTAAGACTTTAAATTTAGATACTAGCCTAAGATTTTTTATTACTCATAAGTGAGTTTTGCTTCTTTTTTTATTCACAACCCTTGCTGCCTTCACAGACTTCTTTAGTTTTCCTCAGCCACTTAGCAATTTTTCCAGGCCAATTTCACTGACAAAATCTTTTGAGACTACTAGCTTTAAGGGTTCAGACATCTTCTTGCCATAGTTCCTAGATTACATTTTTTTTCTTGATACTCAAGCTCCAGTTTTAGGTGCTATAGAATGATCTGATATGCTTATATTGTCCAGCATGAACTTCAACTTTCCATGCTGGCTTGTTGGAAATTGTACCAGACTCCATTTATATAGCTCCCCAAATTCAGTTGATGATGATTTTCTAGTTAGCTGCAGTGATGACCTTTCAGCAAATATATCTCACAAGAGGGATACTTGCTGGTGATGTTTATGGCAATGTCACAATTACTAGGTTTCGCTGTGGTTAATTACGAAATTAACGGATGCTACCCTTGATCAGTATGGGAGCAAACATTCATTATAAGGATTGTGATGAAGGGTAACTGCTTTATTCTCTAGACAATACAGGCTAAGGATTTTTTACAGTGTGTACAGCTTTTGTAAGTACTTACTCAGGCAAGGCAGAACTTTCCATAGTTACTAGGTCTGCCATATAAATTAACACTCTAAGAACCCACAGATCATCTGTGTGACAATCAATTCAGCATTTGCCAAACATTAATCTAAATGCTTTTCAGAATAGACCTTTTGAAAAGAGGAAGAGAGGTTGTTAGATAACTTGAGCTCTGAAATCAAGCTGCCTGTGCTTGAGTTCCATTTCTATTGCTCAAAGTTTGTGTGAAGTTGAGTGTTTGAAAACATTTTGTGTTTGTTTTCCTGCATTGTTGAGAGGATTAACTGGAAAAATATATGCAGAATATCAAATATTCGTTATTCACCCTGCTCCAATTTCATTGCTTCTCTTCATGTACACATATATGTATGTATATGTACTTATATACACACATATATACTTATATAATATATTTGTATATTCTATACCATTATATTTATATCTATATACATATATATCATTAATATCACCAGGATAAGTTCTATGATCTCACATATAGATATTCTTAATACAACACATGAGACATTTGAGCTAATTTATAATAACTATAGGTGCCTATTTCCCCAAGATTTCTTGTTACCTCATCATCAATCTTCAGCTTCAATTTTTCTCAGCAATGTTTGCTTACTTTTTTTTTTTTAAAGATTTTATTTATTTACTTGACAGAGAGATCACAAGTAGGCAGAGAGGTAGGCAGAGAGAGAGGGGGAAGCAGGCTCCCCGCTGAGCAGAGAGCCCGATTCAGGGCTCCATTCCAGGACCCTGAGATCATGACCTGAGCCGAAGGCAGAGGCTTTAACCCACTGAGCCACCCAGGTTCCATGTTTGCTTACTTTTCTAATTGATCCAACATTTTCTTTGCTAAAAGCTTGATATAAAATACCTGAGGGTTTTCCCATTACCCTGTTTATTTCCATAGCTAACACCAATCTGCTTCTTAGTTTTCCAGATACTCTATTAGGATGGAATTTTTAACCAACACTGTTTTTGCCAGGTTTCCAATGAGTATGATAAAAACAAATTTATAAACAGATAACACAAAATATGTATCAAGTGTTTAAGTCTGATTTAATGAAAGCACTAGAATGGAGCCAAGCCTTCAGGCTTGTTATGCAGGGTTTATCTTTTACTCATTATATTAACTTTGGAAATCACCTAACTTAACACCTGTCATACAAATATAAAGGGTTAGGGGGTACCTGAGTGGCTCAGTCAGTTGAGCATCTGACTCTTGGTTTCAGCGTGGGTCATGGGATTGAGCCCTAATTTGTGCTCTACCTTGGCACAGAGTCTGCTTGAGATTTTCTTTCCTCCCCTCTTCCTAGGCCCCTTTCCCCTCTCGCTCTCTCTTTCTCTCTGAAATAGTTAAATCTTAAAAAATATATATATAAAGTTGGTGTTTCAAATAAATGAGGATTTTCTCAATGTATGCTTAGGCATTAATTTTTTTCAGGAGAGCTATTATATTTTAATTTTGAATAATGTAAACATATTGAAATGTTCAGAGAGTAACCAGAAACATGCATAAACTTTTTCCAAAATTAATTAATATTAGTAATTGTGTCAAATAAAAATAGAAAGTAAATTTAAAATATTATACAAAAATTAAATAGCTCTTTTCCTTTCTCAGTTATTCACATTATTTTGTTTCTTAAAAGATGAATTAATTTCATGCTTTCTAATTTAGGTACTTCTGTAGAGATACCTAAAAGAATTGTAACAGACTCTTGACTATAGAGAACAAACTGATGGTTACTGGAGGATGGGTGGGGAGGGGTGGAGGAGAAGTGGTGGATGAACTAAATGGGTGATGAGTGTTAAGAGGGCACTTGTGATGAACACTGGATGTTGTAGGTAAGCGACAAATCCCTAAATTCTACACCTTCAACTAATATTTTACTGTAGTTTAACTAGCTGGAATTTAAATAAAAACTTGGGGGAACAAAACAACTTTTAATGTTTTTTTTTTAATTACATACCATACCTATCACTTTATACTGTGCTTCTCACTCAATATTAGAATTTTGAAACATTAGTACATATAGTAATTGGTTTTCACTAACAAGTGATACTTTTTTAAGATTATTTATTTATTTGAGAGAGAGAGAGAGAGAGAGAGAATGAGCATGATCTTGGGGAGGGGCAGAGGGAGAAGCAGACTCCTGCTGAGTAGGGAGCATGATGCAGGGCTCTATTCCCAGAACCCTTGGATCATGACCTGAGCCTAAGGCAGATGCTTAATTGACTGAGCCACCCAGGTGCCCCACAAGTGGTAGTCTATGAATATCTCATAATATATAGAATACTTCATCAATTGGTGGAAATACTGTTTTTACTTTTTTATAATTTCACAGAATTCTTCAATAAACATTCATTTGTTCAATTTCTAACTTATATTTAGCAGTACTATGAAAAGAAATGAAAGTGATTTCTAATGAGATAGAAACCTGTATTTTCAGAAATCATCTCTATATTGAATACAGCAAATTAAGTTGCTCTACATTGAGGGTAGAAAAGTGGTACCTTCACTCTTCTGCCAGACCTGCAGAACTATGTCAAAAGGTTCCATACATCATACATTCACTTTGAACAATTGAAAACAACTCTACCAAAAAAAGAAAAAAAGGAAAAAAAACCCAACTCTACCAGATCATTTATCAGTAATCTCTTGTTGTCACTTTTTGTTGTGTTTCCATGTGAGTTATTTAATTCATCAATATTTATTGAATATTTTCTGTGGGCTTTTACTGATAGCAAAAAAGAATATAGCACAGATATCCTTTAAAAGTATAGATTATTCAACTATAGACTATATGTTACATGATATCAGAAGGCAAGGGAAGAAGAGAGAACTTCACATAAAATAATTAGAGAAATGTTTATTGAGAGAGTGATTTGAGCCACACCTTGTTATTTGGCTAAGAGAAGCAGAGAAGAATGGAGTTGCTCAATATATGTAGGTCATTGAAAACCCAAATTTATAGGTAGTAAGGTAGACTGTGCATAGAAGAACTCAGAAAGTTTTCTGGAAGTAGAACAGAGGAAGATATACAGACTAGAATTTTATACAAAGCTAAAGGTCCTGGGCTTTAATTTTTAGTGACAGAGAATAGGAGAAAAGACTGTTTGAAGAAGAAAATGATATGATATAATTAGTGTTGTATGAATGTGTTTGATAGATTATGATGGTGTTTGGTCATAGATCTATTTCTCTATACTATTTTGTACTTTTTGTGCTCTATTAGGTTTGAATTCAGTTGTAGATAACTGTATGATAAAGGCATGTAAACTATATTATGCATCACTAATATCCTTAGAACTTGGAAATACTGATTTTGTTGTTTAGATAATCTTAATGGGTCACTTGGAATGTGAATTTCTAAAATTTTCCACACTTTTAATATCAGCACAGCATCCAAACAAATAGGTTTTTTCACTAATATCGGAATCGTAGTAGCAAACAACACTGGAGGGTTACTAAAGAGTCTAAATATATGAATTGATGCATTCGGTACAGGTGAAATTTTTTTGCTGATATTTACACTTTTAAACCTGTCAGAAAGATTTCAGTTAAATTCATGCAGAGAATCCCATGAGCTTTCTAATGTTACAGTTTTGATCAAGTACATTTATATGTAATGAACACAAATCATTCATAAAAATATTTCCCTTCCATACTCATGGCTTTTAACACTTTAAAGAAATAAACTCTGACATATGTTTCCCAATAAAACATGAGATTTATTTTATTTTAGATTTATTTTATTTTATTTATTTGAGAGAGAGAGAGAGAGTGAGCATGAGAAGGGGGCAGGTCAGAGGGAGAAGCAGACTCCCCGCTGAGCAGGAGCCTCATGTGGGACTCGATTCCAGGATCATGACCCGAGCTGAGGGCAGTTGCTTAACCAACTGACTCATCCAGGATTCCCACAACGTGAGATTTTAGAAATCATTAAAAAAATCTCTTTTTCTAATTTATTCCATAAGGTAGGACTATAGAAGGGAAGAGCGATTGATTTCTCTGTACTCTTCATGTATGTGACTAGCAAGTGCTAGATATTAACTGCCAAGGTCTGCAAGAGTTATGAGCTTCCATCTTTCCCTAATACATTCCTAAAAAGAAAAATACCTGTTAATATAATTTAGAAATTTGTAGTGTTCATTGAAAGGAAGTATGATTCTTGGATGGCAAGTAAAGCATGAAAGCAGAGAAGTAATGTTATCAGCATTCACTATCTCTAGCACATAAGCAGAATATACAGAAATCACACCCATAAAGTAGACCAGTCTGAGAGGGTGACCAGTTTGGTTTTAAAGTAAAGTCCCAGGGGTGCCTGAGTGGGTCAGTGGGTTAAGCATCTGCCTTCCACTCGGGCCATGATCCTGGAGTCCCGGGATCAAGCCCTTATAGAGTTCCCTGCTCAGCAGACAGCCTGCTTCTCCCCCTGCAACTCACCCCAGTCGTGCTCTCTCTCTCACTCTCCCTCCATCTCTCTCTCTCTCTCTCAAATAAATAAAATCTTAAAAATAAAATAAAATAAAATCCTATATCTCAGAAATTCCTTCCTTCCCAGGCAAAGTCATCCTAGAAATGTTGACACACAAAAAAATTGCTTTTCAAACAAAGTTTATATGTGAAAATATGATATCAACTTATTTTTTCCTTTAAAACCCTTAGGAATAACTCTATCAAGATTATTCAATGGTAAATGTGAATATTAAATTAATATTAATAAATTAAATTAATTAAAATACTTATCAAAATGGGCAGTAAAGGGGATTTTGAAGTTCCATTATAGTACAAAGATATAGTCGTTGAATATTTAATAACTATCAAAGTTAGAATTATTTTTATGTCTTTGTAGACATGTCATGCCTAGAAATAAATGATTATGGAACATTTTGGATTGATAGAAAGTAAAGGTACTGTGAGAATATGCCTAACTTTAAGATGGACATAGAAATTCCTGGCAAACAAGCATACTTTTCCATAAAGTAACATTGGAAACAAGATTTTCAGGGAAAGACTATGTTGCTAAATAATTTTTCTCATGATTTCATGAACAAATCTTAGGATATAGGAAGGCAAATGTTTAGTAAATTATTCTCATAATTTTTATAAGATAATAAAAAAGTGTTTTTGTTCAAAGGTTACCATAAGAAAAGACTTAACAATCTTGGGAAAGACTTATGAAGATTTCCCAAAAGATTCTTCTGACTTAATTTAGGTAAAGAAATTGTCTAAAAATGCTTTTGTACCAATGTTTAAAAGATACATTCTACTGATTTCTAATCATCTGAGACAGTCTACAGTAGAACTGTTTTCAACTTAGAAAAGATGTGGAGGAGAATTAGCCCACCATTCTAATAAAATGCAAATTTTACTCGGTGGCTTAAGCTACATTCCAATATAAAATTGTTATTACTTAAGTCAAATTTAGAGAAGTGCATTAAGACAAAAAGAAAAGCCGTATTCTTCCATGCTAAAACATAGCAAATACAATGTTTATTTCCTAAAATTGCATCCTATTCTCAATTAACATTCTTCTCAATACACAGTATACAGATTAAGCCATGGTGCTAGGCTTTAGCCTTTGACTCATTCCCAAATCATTTTAAATGATTTAGGATTTACTGTATTACCCCATTTCTGCCAGCACTGATTCACATGTGATATTTGTCATCTAAAGCACAGAAGTCACTGGAACAACAAATTTTACTTCTTCTATCTGCCCCTTCAGTTTATGTCATATTAAATGATAAGAAATCTCCCTGAAATTTATCATGCAATGTCTGAAAAACATATTTTGGATTTTCCTTCCTTCTGTAGAATTAAGACTCTTCTTAATCTCCATCTTAATTCTTATTTCTCTTCAACACAAGCTCTTCAATCCAGAAAGGTTAGTGGTCACATTCTTTTTAATTTTTTTTTTAAAAGAAATTTCCTTTACTTTCAAACTTTTATTTCATTCCTATCTATAGAATATAAATATGTTAATGTACTTCCCAAATTACAATGGGATATATTAATATATATATATGCTAATATGCTAAGTTATTCTTCCCATCTATGTTTACCCTCGCAGATAAATCCCTTTATTTAAAATTTATACTTGGATTCAGATTCACTTGATTATTATTGTCCAGGTGTTTACTCTGTATAATCTAATCCTACAAACTAGCATTTATACTTTAAATACATAAAAACTAGGTCTTATGTTTTTCTTGTCACCATTTGCATACTGAGAACGCTGCTAGACACATCTTCAAATCGACGGTATATTTACTGATTTATTGACTGAAACAGGAAGCTTGTATAAACCACAGATAAGAGCATGAAGTTCAGAATGAACATAAATTTTCTGTTAGTACCACTGAAATGAAGTGAACTGCAAGAGTTAGAGCTAGGACAAGATGCTAAATGCTCACACTTTTAGCATAGCTTTAGAATGAATTTTGTTTGTTTCCTGGATTTTCACGTGTTACATTTCTCTCTGTGACTTCAGAGTCACCCTATAGATCTCTCTTTTAAGGTCAGGAATGGTAGGTCATTGTTTTTAAAAATAGAGCTATGCATCTCCTCAAGGATTTTGATGGGTTCCTGTCTCACATTGAGGTCTTTCATCCATTTTGAGTCTATTTTTGTATGTGGTGTAAGGAAGTGGTCCAGTTTCATTCTTCTGCATGTGGCTGTCCAATTTTCCCAACACCATTTGTTGAAGAGACTGTCTATTTTTCCACTGGACATTCTTTCCTGCTTTGTCGAAGATTAGTTGACCATAGAGTTGAGAGTCCATTTCTGTGCTCTCTCTTCTGTTCCATTGATCTATGTCTGTTTTTGTGCCAGTTACCATACTGTCTTGATGATTACAGCTTTGTAACAGAGCTTGAAGTCTGGAATTGTGATGCCACCAACTTTGGTTTTCTTTTTCAACATTCCTCTGGCTATTTGGGATCTTTTCTGATTCCATATAAATTTTAGGATTATTTGTTCCATTTCTTTGAAAAAAGTTGATGATATTTTGATAGGGATTACATTAAATGTGTAGATTGCTTTAGGTAGCATAGACATTTTCACAATATTTGTTCTTCCAATCCATGAGCATGGAACATTTTTCCATTTCTTTGGGTCTTCCTCAATTTCTTTGATGAGTATTCTAAAGTTTTGTGTGTACAGATTCTTTGCCTCTTTGGTTAGATTTATTCCTAGGCAGCAACCTCTTTGATCTCAGCTGCAGCAACTTCTTCCTAGAAACATCGTCAAAGGCAAGGGAAGCAAGGGCAAAAATGAACTATTGGGACTTCATCTAGGTCAGAAGCTTTTGCACAGCAAAGGAAACAGTCAACAAAACCAAAAGACAACTGACAGAATGGGAGAAGACATTTGCAAATGACATATCAGATAAAGGACTAGTATCCAAAATCTATAAAGAACTTCTCAGTTCAATACCCAAAGAACAAATAATGCAATCAAGAAATGAGCAGAAGACGTGAACAGACATTTCTGCAAAGAAGACATCCAGATGGCCAAACCATGGTTTCATCCAGATGAAAAAGTGCTCAAATCACTCGGCATCAGAGAAATACAGATCAAAACCACAGTGAGATACCACCTCACAACAGTCAGAATGGCTAAAATTAGCAAGTCAGGGAACGACAGATGTTGGCAAGGATGCAGAGAAAGGGGAACCCTCTTACACTTGGTGGGAATGCAAGCTGGTGCAGCCACTCTGGAAAACAGAATGGACATTCCTCAAAAAGTTAAAAAAAGAGCTACCCTATGACCCAGCACTTGTAGTACTGGGTATTTACCCTAAAGATACAAATGTAGTGATCCAAAAGGGCAGGTGTACCCTAGTGTTTATAGCAGCAATGTCCAATAGCCAATCTATGGAAAGAGCCTAGATGCCCATCAACAGATGAATGGATGAAGAAGATATGGTGTATATATGTATACACAATGGAATATTATGCAGCCATCAAAACCCCCCAAATCTTGCCATTTGCAAGGATGTGGATGGAACTAGAGGGTATTATGCTAAGTGAAGTAAGTCAATCAGAGAAAGACAATTATCATATGACCTCACTGACATGAGAAATTTGAGAAACAAGATAGAGGATCATAGGGAAGGGAAGGAAAAATTAAACAAGATGAAACCGGAGAGGGAGACAAACCATAAGAGTCTCTTAATCAGGAAACAAACTGTGAGGGTTGCTGGAGGGGAAGGGGGTAGCTGGATGATGGACATTGGGGAGGGTATGTGCTATGGTGAGTGCTGTGAATTATGTAAGACTGATGAGTCACAGACCTGTAGCCCTGAAACAAATAATACATTATATGTTAATTTAAAAAAAAAAGAGCTAAGGACTCCTAGAAATCAAACAGTGCAAGCATAATATGGCATTTGGAATTCTCAAATTAAAAAAAAGATAAAATTGTATACATATTTTAAAAAACTATTGAAGCAAAATTAAAAACAAAAAATTGAAAAAATCACATTATACATATAAAATCTGTCAAGTATTCTTAGAATTAATTAAAAAAATGTTAACTAACTTCATGGAAAATTGGGAAAAAAGTACAGTGGCATTTCATAAAATATATTTATTATTATAGGGGAGTAATTAAATTATGAAAAAACCATGAAAAGAAAGTAATAAATCTATTCATGGTGATATGGAAGACATGCCTCCATGCTTTCCTCATATATATATAGATATGTTTGAGTGTGCATGTGTGTGTGCATGTATGTGCATACGTGCAAACAGAACCTTTCTGAGAAGACATATAAGAAACTTATTCCTGGGCTACTCTGGGAATTAGAACCAGATGACTGGGGTAGAAGGGAGATAAACTTTTCAGTATATACCTACTTGTAATTCTTGTAATTTTTATCACACAAATGTATTTTAAGTACAGACTAATTGACCTAATTATATTATCTATAAACCATCTATATATAAATTATATTTACCTAAATTATGTATCTATGAGCTAATTGTGTATCTTACATTTATATCTATTATGTATTTTTTTAAAGATTTTATTTATTTATTTGACAGATCACAAGTAGGCAGAGAGGCAGGCAGAGAGAGAGGGGAAGTAGGCTCCCTGCTGAGCAGAGAGCCCCATGCGGGCCTCCATCCCAGGACCCTGAGATCATGACCTGAGCTGGAGGCAGAGGCTTTAACCCATTGAGCCACCCAGGCGCCCCATCTATTATGTATCTTACCTATAGTGGATGTTACATATGTATCTAAGTGTAAATGTGTATATGTGTGCATACATATATATCTATATGTACAAACATATATACTTACAAGTGTACATATACGTGCATGTTTTATATTAGAGATTAAAACGGATACATACATTGTATAATACTGTGTATATGCATAGCATAGTATACATATATGTACACATACAATGTATAATATATATGAAACATATACTTTATATATACAACATATATATGCACATATACATCTGTATGTATAGATACATGTATATGTATATATACAGCACTATATGTATTTTAATATATAATATACAGAGAGGTTTTGATTTGTGTGTGTTCATTATGATAGTATATTGAAACTAGAACTGAGACTAGAATCTGTACATTATGTGTAAGTCTATGATTATTTCTGTATTTTTATCTGTATATCATTTTTACTTAAATAATGGGACTTTATATTTCATTCTTACCTTCCTTTTTGTAAAGTTTATTGTTTCAACAAAATTTTTCCGTCTGCTAATTTTCTTAAATACTTCCAATTTATTGCATTGCAGAACCTCTAATTAAGTTTTTAATTTCTATTTCTCATCAACTTTTCATGTCCTTTACCATCCACAGGAGTTAAGTTTTGGCCTTTTTTTCCTTTGGCTTCATTCTGCTTTGCTAAAGTTCTAAAGTCAGCAAGATAACGTTAACTTTGCATTTTTATCACTTTTATCAGTTTTCTTCCCAAGTGTGTTTCCACCATGGCTGGTTTTTATTGGCACCAGTGTGGATTATTACATTGAAAATTTGCATGGGAAATATCAGAAATGCTATTTTCTGGGATTCCCTTTGGAAAAATGTTAAAGATAGCACAGCCATTTCTATAATATCAATTTACTTATATGGAAATTGCATCAGAGGTTTCAGTTGAATTATAAAGTCTAAATTTATTGAGGGAGCCAAGGTTAGGTTTTATGAAAATAAATGAGTAAACATTACAAATATTTGTAAGAAGGCTTTGGAATGCCAATCCTAAACCATAAACATTTTAATAATAATAAAGTAATTTTTAGGTTTCAGGAATGTATGTATGGGGTGGTAAAGTAACCATGGGTACAATTTTTTTGCTTTCCCCCCCATTAAGACAAGGGGACTAGTCACTTTCTTGTGTATCTAGAATGACCTTAGTCACTTATTTGATCAGTAGGCAACTATGGAATTCCAGGTTTCTGGAGTTTCAAGATTAGTTTATTATAGTCTTATAGTCTCCGATCTGATCTCTTGAGATGTTGCTTGAGGTGGACATAAGGAGGAAACAACCACCAAGTAAGAAAGCTGACTAGAGACCACTAGACCATGAAGCAGTCCATGCTGCAAAGAGGCTCAAGGTAGAGACTACTCAAGGTAGTCTCAAGGAGACAGAGTGTGTGGCTAGTTCCAGATGTTTCAGAGAACCAGTTTAGGCATCAGACATGTGAGTGTAGACACTATATTGAACATTTCATTCCTAGACGATATGAAGTTGAGAGGTAACAGGAACCCAATTGTTAACCAGAATTGGGACTCTAATGCAAACATCCATGGAAAGGCAGCCCAGCACAAAATCTATTATTGTCTTTGTTCAGAAGAAGATGGAGAAATTTGAGAAACCTAAGGGGAATTGTCTCCCAACACCAGTGCAAGTAACTGTATGGGTGATAATTTCACACATGTAATTGAAAAGGAAATAGTGAAAATGAATCAATGAATAAATTACTAGATTTTATTGGCCTGGAAAGCAGTACTCATGCATAATGTGAAATATAATTTTTTGGGAAACTGAAAAGTCATTGATACTGTCATTTTCTGAGCAAAGCAAAATCAGACTTATAGATACAGAGAACAAACTGATGATTTAGGGTTTGTTAAGGGAGGGTTATGGGAGTATGGGTGAAACAGATTAAGGGAAGTGGGAGGCACAGGCTTCCAGTTTTGGAATGAATAAGTCACAGGAATAAAAGGCACAGCATAGTGAATGCGGTCAATGATAGCGTAATAGCGTTACATGGTGACAGATGGTAGCTACATTTGCAGTGAGCATAGCATAACATACAGAGATACTGAGTCACTATGTCATACACCTGAAACTAATGTGACATTGGGTGTCAAATATATTAAATTAAAATTTAAACTGTCATTTTCTACATGTGACTTCTGGTAGATTATGAATTTTGTCTAGTATGTGTAAAAAGTAAGGTATATCACAGAAAGTGACTCAATTTTATCTCTAACATCATTGCACTTGAAGTGGCAGAATAACAACATTTTAAAGGGTGATTATTTTAAAAATTCATTTATGGCATGGATAGATACATCCCTAGATTACTGAGAAGCTACTTGAACCCATAGTTTGAGACTGATAATCTTAGGAAAAAAAGCAGGAATCTGTCTATTAGCAAAAGTCCTATACTAAATGTCACTATTGGATGTTTCACAATGTTAATAACATTCGCTGGAGAAGAATAATATCAACTGAGGATGGGATGAGAAATACTCAGTTTCATACAGTTGAATAAATTGATATTTTCAATTTTGCATATATGCATGTATGTGATGGAGAAGTGTTAAGCACTTTATTACTATCTATATCACTATGAATCAGGATGCAAGATAATTTTTGCTATTTTGCTAGGTTACTGATTTATGAGCTGTTGTGTGGACTGGAAAAAGCTCATCAAGATCACAGGGTAGGGGTCAGCACTTGTGGAATATTTTTAGCTGTAAATTCTAAAGCAAAATGTTCCTTCTCAATACAAGTGTTTGCATCTGAATGCAACTCTACACGCAATGTACTTCCTGAGAACTGATGGCAAACAACATACCTGTGACGTGTTCAGTGTGAATGAAAGCTCTGAAAATAGTGAATATTTATCAACTCACGGACACTGATTATGTGTCTTTTCAGAACACTGTGTAGAGAAATTTGCAGTGACTAAAGTTTCCTGGCTTCAAAGAGAAAAGAGTCTCATATAATTTCTGAGCTGAAAATAGATTTTAAAAAATCATGATGAAGATGAAAACCATATGATTTCACTCAGATGTGGAATTTAAGAAACAAAACAAAAAGACAAGCCAGAAAACAGACTCTTAACCATAGAGAACAAACTGATGGTTACCAAAAGGAGGGAGTGGGGGGATGGGTGAAATAGGTGAAGGGGATTAAGATTACTTTTGTCTTGATGAGCACTGAGTAATGTGTAGAATTGTCGGATCACAATATTTTACACCCGAAACTAATATAACGCTGTATGTTAACTATATGGAATTAAGATTTTTTTAAGGCTTGGGACACCTGGGCAGCTCAGTCATTTAGGTATCTGCCTTCAGCTTAGGTCATGATGCCAGGGTCCTGGGATCCAGCCCTGTGTCGGGCTCCCTGCTTGGTGGGGAGCCTGCTTCTCCCTCTCCATCTGTTGCTCCCCGTACTTGTGCTCTCTTGTTCTCTCTCTCTGTCAAATAAATAAAATCTTTTAAAAAAATTTTTTAAACACGATAACATCTATGATTTTCACTGACATACTCGTGTGTCTTGGTGATACATTTAGAATCATAGAGAGCCTGAATTTATTTCTTTGGAGCAAAACTACTAGAATTTGTCTTGTTAAATATACCATGACTTTAAAGAGTTTTTAAGACTGTACTATATAATCCATTATAGTATATAGTATATACTATATCTATACTATAGTATATACTATGTCATATATATAGTATATATATCCTTTAAAAACATAGGTAATAGGAACACCTGGGTGGCCCAGTCTGTTAAGCATCTGTCTTTGACTTCAGCTCAGGTCATGATCTCAAGGTCCTGGGATAGAGCCCTGCATGGGCTCCCTGTTCAGCAGGGAGTCTGCTTCTCCCTCTCCCTCTGTTCCCTCCCACTCATGCTCTCTCTCTCTGTCAAATAAATAAATAAAATCTTTTTAAAAAAGTATATGTAATAACGTTTCTAAAGAGTAAAGAAAATTATATTATTAAAATTTGACTCCCATCACATAATGATTTTCTTTGCTCTTCAGAAACTTTACTGCATATACCTGAAAATAATATTTGAATTATATACAACAGAAGATGAAAAATCCTCTCCAGGTTAATTTCTTCTTGATTGCAATACACTCATCAAATTAGCCACTGTATGTAGCACAAGTTTTCTTCAGTGAGAAATCACTGTTATTTTCAGTCCTTTTATTTATTTATTTTCCATCATAATAGCCAGAACTATAATAGAACCATCAAAAATTTATGCTGAATTGTTGGACATTAGGGTTTTCTAATTTAATAGAAGGAAATGTTAAGAAACAAAACACATCAGGTGTGGACATTCACCTGTAGCTATTTGCCATTCAGTAGAATACAGGAATCATGAGGAACGATGTTACACAATTTTCTCCTACTCCTTTATGTGAGACCACTTTCATTATTACCATTACTAATAACTACTATTAATTTTAAATACATTTTATTTTTATTCTTTAAAAAAATAGAGATTTTAAGGATTCCAGGTGGCTGAGTCAGTTAAGTGTCTGCCTTTGGCTCAGGTCATAATCTCAGGGTCTTGGGATTGAGTCCATTTTGTGTTGGGTTCCCTGCTCAGTGGGGAGTCTGCTTCTCTCTCTGCCCCTTCCCCCTGCTTGTGCTCTCTCTCAAAAAAAAATCTTAAAAAAAAAGAGATTTTTATGCTCCTGAATTTGCTGTTTTGTATGCCCATTGGGTGTCTAGTGGTTGTTAAAAATTTGAGAAGGACTCTTCTGAAGTCTCTCCAATGACACCATTGTGTTGGGACCCTAGGATGCCTCTTCTCTGAGCATAGAGGCTTTCTATAACAATCATGTTTTACTCATACACCAGAAGTCCACTCAAATGTCTCTTTATCCTTCTGTCTTCTTGACCACATTTATTAATAGTTATAAAACTGTGTAGAGCATTATTGTGTATATGCCTTTCAGGTCTTTTAGGTCATTTTAATAAAACAATGCGTACCTATTAGTACAAACTATATACCGAACCTTCTTTTTCAGTTATTTTTGTACATACAAAGAGGGAGATAGCGCACGTGCTAAGCATTTGTTGAACAGGTGGAAAAGAGTACATCGTTTAGGGTTTGATTGGGGAAGCAGAACCCATAGATATGATATAGAATGAGAAATTTATAATAGGGATTTGACCTTACTCAGTCATGGCTGTTAGTTAAACACTTTACGTGTAGTTGTTTCTGTTTCTGGAGCTTGGTCTAAAGTACACAGGAGAGGCATTTGGGACGAAAAGATAGATGCAAAGCAGGAGAGAGCCAGAACAAGCCAGAATCTGTATGTGAACTGGAATCCATGTTGACCTTTCAGTGTCCTCAAGCTTCCCACTTCAGTGATAATGTTAACCTGCGGGAAAAACTGGCATCCTTTGTTATGTTACAAATACATACCTGGCTTAGGAATCAGAGAAGCCTGAAGAAGGTTAGGTTGGAGCTGAAATAGTTGCAATTAGGTGCTGCTGCTTGCTCACAAGACGGGCTGTGAGGTCCAAGATGACATAAATGAGCTGCAGCACAGTCTGACCCTACATTGATGTTCAGAGAATATACATGGCTGATACTTTAATTGTTCCTTCCAAAACTCATGCAAAAATATCATGTCACTAATCCTAGCCAAGAGCTATAGGAGGAAAGGGATTATCAGAAATATAGTTCCAACTTAGTTAAGTTGGCAAGTGCAAGGAAGAAATCACTGTGAAATAGAAGCTAGTGAAATTTTCTAGACTACTGCTGGAGAGAGTCTCTGGAGAGGGACATCATTTCTGAGGAGATACAATGGTATCATTTTAATTCTGATTGGTACTTAACTACTGTGGGCAATGGAATACACAGTTGGGAGGAATAGTAGCTATAAAAAAATTCAGGTTGCATTTGAATAGTCAGGGTCCTGAGAAGCTCTTATTGGGATTTCATAAGAGGTATTTGTAAAATCAGGGCCAGTACCTGTGATGGCATTACATGGGGCTGGACCAGGACAGATTTATGGAGCACAGGAACCTCCAAAAATCAGTAGATATTGACCTTTAGATGGAGGCTCTTTGTCTTAGAAGTTGGAAGGGTAGACTTAAGGGTTGGGAGGTTTGAATCCTTTCTCTTCTATCTACTAGCCTTATGATCTTGTATTGCAGAAGAAACTAGTTTGCTAAAAAGGGATTATGAAATAAGTACACACACAGCATGAGAAATTTTACAATTAAATGTCATAAAACTTCTCTGGGTTCAGTGTAAGGGCACAAGGCCACAGGCCTGAAGGAAATAAAGGAAACTAAAGAGTGGAGTTTCAGTGGGAGGATCCACTGTTGAGGGCATATGATTTCCTCTGTATCATTCATGGTGAATTTGTAGGCTAACCAGGCTGAGTTCTCAGTTTTGCTTTTTGTTTATTTTTGGTTTGCCTGTCTATTCTTTCCAACCATAGGACAAAGAAATGCTTATTGTGTTCTATCTATATTTTTTAATAAGAAGCAGTGACAGGCCTCTATACTGAGGTAATAACACTTGAACTATAGCAAATCATCAATGAGGAAAAAATCAATTGAGGAAAAAAATGCCATTTGACTCAGCAGACCTTTACATCCATGCAGGACTTCATTTTCTCTTCCTTTCAGTTCAAGTTATCGGTAAAAATGGGCTCAGGATCCAGGAAAGCGTACTTAGTGGCATGACTCACAGTGCCAACATGGAGGCTGTTCATTTTGGCCCTTCTTTAGGAACTAACTATGAAACTACAGGTTGGAGACAGTAGAGGGAGGGAAACGATCCACGGTCTGAAGAGAGAGAGAGTTGTATTAGCAAAAATTGGAGGTGAGAAGTTTCAGGAGAGAGCATATGCAGTTCTTAGCTACTAACATGACTTAGGCAGGAGCTCTTGTGGCTGAATCTTCATACGCCTCACAGTAGAGCTCATAAAGGTTTACATAATGCCAAGATAGGCAATTGGATGACCAAGACAAAGAAGGGAAATTCAGAGAGGCCTTGAGTACCGATAAGTGGGTGCAGAGTGCACAGACCAATCCTGTAGACCATCTCACAGGATTTTGGAGACGAACATCTTGGCAGATCCAGTTAAGAATAATCATGAGAGCATAATGATGCACAAAGCGGTGAATTACAAGTAAACAAAGGGCCTCCTCCCATACCACTTTCCCTATATTGCATACACCTCTGCAATTTAAATAAAAAAGAATGAGAAAAGGGCTAGGGATGCTGAATTCACATGGTTTAAACCTCAGATACTTGGATTTGTTTAGAATTGACTAAGACATCATTTTCTGCTTTTGACATGACACTGCTGCTAAGTAGAGATCCCATAAATATTACTTGAGCCTCTCATATGTGTCTGGCATTATTTATTTATTGGGGATATATGTCTGTGAGAAAAACAAGAATTCTTATATTCAGTACATTAAGATTATCTATAGAACCATAAAGACTATAGAGAGGGACTAAGAAATTTGTATTTATATTTAAGGAAATACTTAGTGATTGTGGATTTAATTAATATATAAAGAATATACAGAAAAATAAAAATTCTGTGTATATAACATTATGATTATGCATCTCTCATTTTATAATATTAAAATATACTAGATATTCAAACATATGTAAGTACTAACATGATTTTGAATGCTATTGAATTACAGAGAAGAGGGAGCTTATGATGAAATACATTATGTTTAGGGCAGTGATGCTTGGTGTGTATCCAAAGAGTAGGCAAAGAGCAGAAGAGTGGAGTCTCATCAGCGAGGCAGATACATAGGGGCAGATATAAAAATAATTCAAAGCATGTGATTTCGCCGGAGCAGAGGGTTCATGAAGGGAATTAGAAGGAAAAAAAACAGGTAATTTGGAAGGTAATTTGAAAGAAGCCGAATGAATTGAATGAGAATCTGAATCTTCAGTATTTCCCCTAGTTTGGATATAATGGCTTTCCATCTCTTTCTGGACGACTTACAGAAAAGTGTATTTAAATGGATTGTAGCATTAACATGATGCATATTTTAATAAACTGGTTCATTTTTCAATGTCCTATTCAACATTAGCAAGCTACACTAAAATTATTTTTCTACCATTTCTAAATGAACATAAATGATGTCTGGATATCAGTTTTATACAGTCTAATTCTGTAGGTAGAGGTCTACTAAAAAACTATCAGCTAATTAAATAGTACATTTCTCATGTATCTAGCCTATATGATGTACACTTTAGTATACAACATGCATAATAAAAACATTTTAAATATAGCTGAGGATTTACTTCTATAGACAAGTATATAATTAGCATAAGGGCAGAATTGTGCTTCCGGAAATACCATATAAGTTTTAAGACTAAATCAGCCTGGGCTTCTCAACTTGTATTTAAGCCATTTGAGTCCTACTTTTCTTGTTTATAAAATAGGGGATAATAATGTCTGATTCTTTGAATTGTTTGAAATACTAGACATCAAAATACATCTTTTCTTAGCTCATATTTCTCTCCTTGTGACTTATATGTCATTAAAAAATACTTTGATATGACAAACACTCAAATTATTTTAAAAATAGTTACTCATGCTGGAAGGCAGGAAGTTGATTAAAATGGCTTCCAGATAATTTTATTTCTCTTTAAAATATATTATAAGATGGTTACATTAAAATGTATCACTCCCATTTTACTTTGAGCATGCTTTTTTTTTGCCCCAAGGTATTACAATGGACTATTATTCAAATATGAGGGCAATACTGGGAAACACTGGCAATAGTTAGAGTTTTTTTTTTCCATATTTGAAAGATAAGAAGAAGCAATCTTGCCTTTTAATAAATTATATCTTAGGATTCTAGAATTTTACTCTTATGGTAATGACTTGCCTGAAATTGTGCTGTCACATAAAGAAGTAATATTTATGTGTCCTTGGTCTTTCTACATAAAAGAAAATTAAAATCTAATAATTTTACTTAAATAATAGCTACAAACATTTATTGAATTACAGGTATGAGCAAAGAACTATGTTTGGTTCTGTTGGGATAGGAAATGAAACTGAAATATTTTCTGTTACAAATGAGTATTCAAGCATGTATACTGATAATAAAATACTAAAACTAGAATTTTCTAATTCAAGACATTGGTCTAGTTATTTCACATTGCAAAAGGGGGTATAAGTCATCAACTATTGGTGGATCAAATTAGTCAAGTGTCTAAAATATAGGAAACCTCATAATTGATAAAGACACATTATTGGTCTAAAATATAGGCAACCTCATAATTGATAAAGACACATTATTGGAAACTGCCTGGATTTGGGTTTTTCAAATACATAGCTTTATAAAGGCAGTTTTGTATTTCTCTTGTCAATAATTGGTAATAAAATGATAAATGGCTGATTTTACACACATCTTCAATTCACAAAGGCAATTGTCTTAATGACTTTAAAATGAACGACACACAATAATTACTTTTATAATTGTTACGAATATTCTCTTATTGAATTTTACAGTGTCATAATCATATTAATAATGCAGCTGATATTGAAATCAGAAATTAGAGTTATAATAGTGATTTTCTAAATATTACCAAGTCAATAATATTGTCATTAAACTCTTGACATTAATGAATAAATGTGTTTATCTTCACAATAAGAAAAAATTAGTGTGAATTATACAGTCCTTTAGTGTTGAACTTCAGAGGGATAGTTTTTTTTTTTTTTAATGGAAATACCCTACATTCTCTCTGAATCTGGTCTCCACATAGAGTAGCTAATAAGATCACATCTGTCTCACTAAGCTCCAGCCATGCCAACCTTTCTTTTCTTTGAACATGCCAGGCATTTCCTATCTTTCACCCTTTGCCCTTGGCAGTCTTTCCCAGAATACTACCCTACTCACCCCAATTTTTGTTTGGTTGGCTCTCAGTTTCATTATGCATGTCCAGTTCAAATATCACTCCCCGCAAACTAAGTGTAAACCAGACACCTCACCTCCCAGTCTGTCACATGTCATCCAATTTCACTTTTTCTTTGTGCTTATCCTTACCTGCAATTACCTGATTCTTTTATTTGTTTACTTGGTTCACCAGTAGGATGTGAATTTTATGAGAACAGGCACCATTTCTGTCTCATCATCACTCTGTTCCCAGCACCTAAGAAAGGGCATATAGTATCTCAATTCTAATGTGAATTAGTAAATGGAAATCAATCAAGATCTATTATTTTTCTTCAGCCTCGAGCTAAAGTAAGGACATATCACCAGTGACCATTTTGACTGGGGGATCGATCAGTTAAACGAAACCATTAGCTTTATTCACTTTTAATGTGATTTTCATTAGGCTTCTTTAGTCTGTTCCATCCAAGTAGTCAGTTAGCTGCATTTGTTTTCTTAGGGTGCTATGTTAAAAAAAATTAACTCAGTTATTCCCATCAAAGCCACATCAAGTTGAGAAAAGGAAAATGAAGTCTGTCAGACGTGTTACACATACATATGGACATCCTCTTTCGTCTGCCTGTGGCATGTGTTATTTTATTTATTTATTTATTTTGTCTTGCTGTGGCTCCCTGGATTGTATTGTCCTCCAAACAGCTCTGCAACCCTTCCTGCTTCAAGATGCTGTCTCTGTCACTGGTGCTGCCAAGTCACTTACTGCCAGCACTGCAGGCACAGACTGGTCTCTGCCAAATCACAGTTTTATATGTCTCATGTG
The DNA here is from genome assembly GCA_028533885.1 of Nasua narica. NCBI lineage: Eukaryota > Metazoa > Chordata > Mammalia > Carnivora > Procyonidae > Nasua > Nasua narica. The sequence continues at coordinate 80,481,191 of CM052797.1, forward strand.
TCACTACCATGTCCTCTGGAGCCCCGTGTGGCCCAAAGCATGCAACCTTCTCCACGGAGAAGGAGGGAACACTTTCTCCTTCTACTTGGGTTGTTGCTCTGTACCCAAGTTCCCAGGGAGAGCTGCTGGGGCTCTCAACATCTCAGAGTTTTCTTTCTTTATTGACTTTGGTTTTGGTGTCATAATGGTGTGCATTTTTAAATTTGTTTGCCTTTTTAATTTTGGCTGATAGTATATCTGAAGGATTCAGATAGATATCCCTGAGGGCTGTGCCAGACGACATGGAAACTTGAGGGACATATATTCAGGATCCTGTCCTCTTGCTGAGGAATTGTTCTAAGCCAGGTTTGTTGTTTGTTTTCCTTCCTTTGACCCTCCTCCAGTTAGACCTCAGGCAGTCCTTCGAGCACAAGATAATTCTGAATCTTGAGATAAGGACTGCTTGGTTTCAAATTGAGATTCCTGCTTTTTACAAATGGCTCATTTGGTTAAAACAGTAAGTCTATACTTTAGATTCACTGAATCTACTCAAACACCTTTGCTGTACGTCAAAATCTATAAATACATTCGTTTAGACAAGTCTTCTGTCCTCAGGGCTGTTTGGAGACAAACATTTAATCAGAAAACAAATTAGTAAAATAACTAAGACTGTTAATACCATGAAGGAAATATGCAGGGTCCATCATAGTTTTATTCTGCTTTAAGTTGAATCTTTTTTAAGAGTAGGAGTAGGGAAGTTCTTTGGACTAAGGATGCATTGGACTGCTCTTGCAACCTGCTAGTCACAAGAACCTCAACAATCTCCCTTAGCTTCAATCCTGCTCACGTAAGATTTTCTTTTTATAAATCAAAACATTCTTTTTTATTAACTCAGACTGTTTTGAGACTGAAACGAGATTTTAAAAATTACTATTTGTGAAGAACAGTGCAAATATTAGTTGTTGTCCAGCATTATCTTTTGGACCAGAAATCATAGGGTTTTCATTTTATAGGTGAACAACAATAAATTCAAAGAGTTTTTTTTTTTTTTTGAAGATTTTACTTATTTATTTGAGAGAGAGAGAGAGAGCGCGCACGTGAGCGCAGGAGCATGGGGGGGGGAGGGGCTGAGGGAGAGGGAGAGAAAAAAAATCCCAAGCCAACTCAGCACTGGGCATGGAGGCTGACGCGGGGCTCGATCCTAGGACCCTGAGATCCTGACCTGAGCTGAAATCAAGAGTCGGAATGAACCACCCAGGTGTCCCACAGAGATTTTTTTTAATAGTGCTCTGATGAGGTGGTTTCTGAGGCTGAAAAGGAATCAGTGGGGAAAGATTGCCACTACTGATTAGTGTGACCTGACAGTGATAGAGGAACAGCAAGGAAGAAAGGAACTAGCAGTCTTAAGAACAAGATTAGAGTAGTACATACTAAGCAAGGATAAAACAGACTTCCCGCCATCAAAGAGCTTATAGTTTAGTATAAATAATTGGAAATACATGATGTGTGTTGTGAATTACTTTGGGAAACAGCTGGGTAACTTAACAAGGATATGAGAGTAAACCTACTAACAAAGAAAATCACTGAAGTATTTTATTGTCTCTAAATCATTAGCTCATTGCCATGTGATTCAGTCCACCATAGGCCGATCCAAATTCAGGGTTTGCTAAAGTTTATAAATTGAATTATCACAAGTATCCATCTCAGCAGGATCTTCCCATCTTATACCAGTCCTCTTAACCAAAAATGATACAAAAGGAAAATACTGATATTTTCCTGTACAAGGAATTTTCTTGATATTGATACTCAATTTAGGTCCTAACCAACTGTCTAGTGCCCATCTATGAAACCTTCAGTGACCTATATTTCTTGTATTATTGGGAAAGGAGACACATCTCATTCTTTCTAATAGCTCCCTCTTCTACTCTAGAGCAGTGGTCTTCAAGTGAAGGAAGAAGATGATTTTGTACCCCAGGGGACATTAGACAAAGTCTGGAGATCTTTTGGATTATGATAACTAGGATGAGGGTGGGAAGCAGTGGTTCTACTGGCATCTACTGGGAAAAAGACAGGGATGCTGCTAAACATTCTAGGATGCACAAGACAGCCCTCAAAACAAGTTATTTGGCCCCAAACGTCAGTGATGTCAAGGTTGATAAATTCTTGAGAATAAAGTTTGCCTCATAGAAAAATTCCAAGGCCATTAGCAAACAATAAAAAAAATAGGGCAAAGAGAAGTTCTTTATGCAAATGCTAGTCACATACAACCGTTCTTCATTTAAAAATATTGGGAGAAGAGTGGTAAACAAAGTTATCTTTCTGAAGTCATCTCTAAATCTACTATGGTAAGTCTCAATATATTGAATGTCATCCTCTTTAATTATGAATATTATTCCTTTGATAAATGTAAAGCACACAGCAAGTACAATGATAGATTATTTTCCTTCCACAATATCCATATCCATGAATGGTCTTAACTCTTAATTCCAATATAAGTTTAGATGATAGGAAACCCAAGTATATTTTAATTTATAAAGACTTGACTTTACCTTTCCCCAAATTATTCCCTGTGATATGATTATATAGTTATTTGCAAGTTCAATCTCAGTTACCTTTCATTCCTGTATAGTTAGAAATAAAATGATTACAAGTGGTAATTAAAGTGCCATGAAAGAGATTTATTTTTCCTCAAATCACTGTGACATATTAGTTCAACAAAATGATTGTATAACATCTCTTTCTCTAGGGAGGGCTAATAATCTAATACTCTTGTCACTGGGAATCAAAATAAACATGACAATTAGAGTTTACAAGTTTGTTTTCAATTAACATATAGAACTGCATAAATGTAAAAAAAAAAACCCAAAATGAAATGTTATTTATTTGTGATTGATCCTTTTCATTTATTTGAAATAAATGAGTTCAAGATGAGAATTGATTTATTTTCTTCTTTTTTTTTTAAGATTTTATTTATTTATTTGACAGAGGAGAGAGATCACAAGTAGACAGAGAGCAGGCAGAGAGAGAGGGGAATCAGGCTCCCTGCTGAGCAGAGAGCCCAATGTGGGGCTCGATTCCAGGACCCTGAGATCATGACCTGAGCCGAAGGCAGAGGCTTTAACCCACTGAGCCACCCAGGCGCCCCAATTTATTTTCTTCTTTCTCTCTCTCTCTCTTTTTTTCTTTAACACAAAGTTTCAACTCCGTTTTATTATTTAGGGCTTTTATATTGTTCTTCTTTATAGACCATGATAAAAATAGTAATAAATTTAATTCCTTTAGTTTCCCCGCCCCCGATTATTCTTTCTCCTTTTCAATAAGTGATGTCTAGACAAATATTGAATTGTTTGCGCTGATAAATCAGAGTTGGATATATTTCCTGTAGGACATTTGTTTAACATATAAACACTGGCATTTTGAAGCCTTCCAGTGGCTCTTCTATGACATTTCTATCACCACTGAGAAACAATAAAATGTGTTGTCAAGTTTTATCTGGAGACTGAGGAATCCAAGGAATCCCCAAAATATTTCAGGGGTTCATAAATTCAAATATTTATATAGGTAAGAGATCCATAAAAGGTCAAGATAGCCCATATTTTTAAACATATTTATAACCACATTAAGCATTATCATTTGGTTGGTTAGAAATCAAATGTTTTTCTATCTTCTACATTACTGTAGGTAACAGTCTTGCAAATTCTCTGCCACTGTATTATAATTTCTTTTCCTTTAGTTTCTAATAAGATTTTCCTCACTTTCCTTTATGTCCTCACTGATAGCCTCTTCAAAGTCCAAATTTTATGAATAATGTGTTCAAGGCTCTTCAAGTGTTTGCTAATATTATCCTCAACGCCCATTGCCATGTTTCAAAGCAATGACTACATTTTAAGTACTTATTATGGTAACACCCCAATTCTATTACCAAAATCTGTATTAGGTCTTTATGTCTGTGTAACAAATTATGCCAAAACTTACTGGCTTTAAGCAACAAATATTTATTATCTTATACTTTCTGTGAGTAAGGAACTTAGGAGCACCTGTGTTGGATGTTAGTATTCCAGAATCTCTTATAATGTTGCTATCAAAGTTTTGCCATAGCCATAGTCATCTGAAAGCTGACTGGTGCTGGGTGACCTATGCCCAAGGTGGCTACCCACATGGCTGTTGGGAAATGTGCTCAGGTCATTCCTTTATGCGCCTCTCTGTAGATCGCCTGAATTTTCTTATGATTACTCCTGGAGTTAATAATCAAAGAGAGACCAACAGGGAGTCCAAGATAGAAGTCACAGTCTTTCACATTCTAATTTGGGAAATGACATGCCATCACTTCTGCCAAGCCATATTGTTCATCCAGACCAATGCTGGTAATTGGGGGAGGAGATTGCATAAGAGTGAATACCTGAAACAGGACTTTTTGTAGGCCATCTTGGACGCTACCACATATTCCTTTGCACTTAATGTGTCCCTCTGCCCCTGACCCTAAGGAACCACTAATTTTCTTGTTTCCCCTATAAACTTGTTTGCATTTTTAGACATTTTCTATACATGAGTATGTATTCTTTTGTGTTTGGCTTCTGTCAGTCGGCATAATTTTGAGATTTATGTTGATGATTATATCATTTTTTTTCTTTTTCACAAATATTTAGTACTTATTCATTGACATTTGAATTTTTGCTAGGTTTCATGTAATATGAATAAAGCTACACATTTTTGTATTGATGTGTGATTTTATATATATATATATATATTTTTTTTTTCTTCTTCTTCTTTTTCTTTTTCTTTCTTTTTTTGGACAAATAACCAGGAGTAGAATGACTGGGTCCTGTGGCAAGTGCATAGTTAACATTTTTTAAATTGCCAAATTTTCGGGGCACCTGGGTGGCTCAGGTCGTGGTCTTAGAGTCCTGGAATCGAGCCCCACATCGGGCTCTCTGCTCAGCAGGGAGCCTGCTTCCCCCTCTCTCTGCCTGCCTCTCTGCTTACTTGTGATCTCTCTCTCTCTCTGTCAAATAAATAAATAAATTCTTTAAAAAAAATTGCCAAATTTTCCAAGATGTTGTACTATTTTACAGAAATATATGAGAGTGCCAATTATTGTACATTCTTCCCAACATGTGGCATTTGCATGCTTCTTAATTTTAGCTATTCTAATGTCTGTGTAATGGTATCATGTTATGGTTTAAATTTGCATTTCCCTGGTGACTAATCATGCTGAACATCTTTTCATTTGCTTAATTGCCATTCATATATCTTCTTTTTTGAACAGGGTTTGCTATTGAAATCCTTTACCCATTGTAACAGTTCTATAAATTATGGATGAAAGCCCTTTGTAAGATACAGTGTTATGAATATTTCCTGCCATTCTGTGGCTTTCTTTCATTTTCTTAATGATATCTTTTCAAGAGAAATACTTCACATTTTAATAAAGGCCAATTTTTCAATATTTTATTTTATGGTTCCTATCAAGTAAATCTTTTCCTATTTCAAGTCTGTGAAGACTTTCTCTTAAGTTTTCTTGAAAAACTTTTGTAGCTAACATTAACTTTTATGTTTAGGTATATTCTCTTTTTTGAGTAAATTTTGTGCATGTTGTGAAGTTAGGGTTGATTTTTTTTTTTTTTTAATCTAGATACCCAGTTGTTCTGTCATAATCTTTAAAAAGTTACCTTGAAAAAAAACTTTCCTTGAGATCTGATTGAAATCTTTTGGATATATATTTTTATATCTATTTCTGTATTCTATATTTTTCTATTGAGCTATGTCCCTTGTTATGCTAATATCATGTAGCTTTATATAATGATTTTAAATTAATTCACATAAATATCAAACTTCTCTTTTATAAAATTGCTTTGTCTTTCTGTGTCTTTTTTATCTCATAAATTTTATAATGTTTATCAATTTCTTGTAGGAAGCTTGTTGGAATTTGGAGGGCAATTGTTATCCATTTATAGATCTGTTTAGAAAGAATTAATATTTAAATAATACTGAATTTTCTGCTCAGTAAACATGGCATCTCAACTTATTTAGGTCTTTAATTTCTCAGGAATATTTTCTAGATTTTGGTGTAAATGTCTTACAAATATTTTTCTAAATTTTAGCGATTTTTTACACAATTACACATAGAGTTTTTATATTTTCCTAACCAGTTGTTTGCTGTTAGTATATAAAATATGAGTGTATTTGCTTTGTTTTGTTTTGTTTTACCTTAAGGTAAAATACAATGCTACTGTATTAGGGTTCTCCAGAGAAGAACAAGTAGGAGATAGATAGATAGATAGATAGATAGATTGATTGATTGATTGATTGATTTAGGGTAAGTTTTGGCTCACACAAAATGGAGGCTGAGAAATTCCACAATCTGTCATCTGTAAGTTGGAGACTAGGAAAGCTCATGGTATAGTTCTAATCCAAGTATAAAGGTCTGAGAGAAACAAAAATACTGATGATGTGAGTCCTAGTCTGAAAATAGAAGACCGATGTCCCAGCTCAAAAGTCAGGCAGAGAGAATGAATTCTCCCTTCTTATAATTTTTTTTTAAAATTTTATTCAGACCCTCAATAGATCAGAAGATGCCCATCTACACTGGGGAGGGCAATTTGCTTTACTCAGTGTACAGATTCAAATGTAAACCTGATCTGGAAACATCCTCATAGATATACCCAGAAATAATGTTTAGCCAAATATCTGGGTAATCCATGATACAGTCAAGATAATATATAATACTCACCTTCACAGCTATAGTCAGTTCTTAGTTGTCATAGAAATTTTTATAACCCTGTTATGTGGCCAGCCCTCATGCCTATTTAAGAAAATTGGAAACACAACCTTCGCTGATTTTTCTTCCAAGTTTGGACCACTCTCCCAAATCTACTTTGATTTGTTCACTCTCCAAAGCCTCAGATGGTGGTTGTTGTTTTTTTAATTTTTATTTAATTTTTAAAAACTTTATTCTAAATAATAGTTATTATCTGGAGCAGGGTTTTCATTGGGTCATATTCTGCCATACTGGAACCAGAAATGCTACCGTTGCTTTTATTTTAGCCTTCAAACTAATACGTTTAATAGATAAGATATTAAAATGAAAATTATGAGCTTGGGAGACATTCTATGCTTCTTAGTGTTAAGAATTTAAGGGGCTCAATATCAAATATATCTTGAATATCATATCTAATATAAATTCTGTGATCTCCCAAGATGCTTCCAAAATGAGTTGTTGAATGTCTGTGAAGGTAGACTTGGATTTTTAAGGTACAGTTGTATGTCATGATATGGATAGAATGTGTATGTGTATGTATGTTTGGTTGGGACACTTGGAGAAGTAGAAGGAAAGGAGTAGAGTCAGATTCCTAGAGAGAAGCATTTATGAGAATAGGGACAGAGAAGACTCCAAGGCTATGGATAATTAGGTCCCAGGTTTAGAGGTGTGTAGAAGGATAGTAATAATGCAGAAAAGATAGTCATAATAATTATAGTTAATGTTTATTGTTTTGTGTATATGTCAAACATTATGCTAAATCTTGTATGCTTTTTTTTATAGCTCTCACAACAATGTTATGAGGGAGAAGTTATGATTATCTCAAAAATTAAAAGAGATAGTCTTAGTATATTAGCTCAGGAATTAGCTAATATGCTCAAGATCTTAAACTAGTAGAAAGTATAAATTGGAACCCCGTTTTGAGCTTCAGCTGTCTTTAATATGCTATATACCAAATGTTTTGAGTCAGTATCTCATTGTAGTGCTTATTCAACAAATACAATGCATTTTTCAATGTATTCTTATCACTAGGATTTATCTTAGATGACATGCTATCATTCACTATTAGCCCACATTAATAAGTCAGATACTACGTTATAGACATATCTAAAAGGAAATTTTTGTAATCTAGTTAGGTACACTTATGATTTCTTTTCAGGGCTCTTTTCTATGTAATTCTTTGAAAATTTTGTCAATAAAAATAGCTTACAGTGTTATCTCAAGTGCAAAATCTGTGTGCCAGGTGTTGGCCTTGTTAAATAGCTAGTGAAAACATGTTTTTGTCAGCTTCTAGAGGAAACTTGAGAGGTGGTGCCTCTGGTTTGACAATTATTTTTAATACTATAAATTCATGTGTATACGGAAAAGAGCAGCAAGCACAAGCAAGCTAACTTGTAAAAATATTGAATAAGACATAACCAATTACCAGTGCTTTATAGAAAAAAAGGGTAAACAAGTGCCATAAATTAATTAATGTAGTCCGCTTTGAAAATTTAGATTACTTAGAGAAAGAAACTGTAACATAAACATTGAATATGTGTTTCTTGTTTATCTACTTTCTAAAATAGAATTTAATTTGTCAGCTTTACCTGAAGGTGACCTCTGAGCCCATTTGTGTGTGAAATTTCTGCTTCTTTCTCACTTGCTCCTTATTCACTCTGCTAGTTTTTCCTTCTCACATAAAGAATGTGTATCCAACTGTCCAAAAATTTGAGGGGGGGCAATTTAAAAAATGTTTCCTTTTTAAGAAGAGAGAATGCCACTGGACAACTGTATCTTTTTTATTGTTGGCATTTGTTTGGGCAATGTTTGCAATTATTTTCATTACACGCAGACTACTGTTTTTCTTCTTCCTTTTGGTAGGGATGAATGACTTCATGGCTTACTTTAAGAACAAAATAATCTGTCTCAGCATATAATGCTTAAGGGTATCTAACAAGTTTAAGGCCTCTTCCAAAAGAATGCAAACAAGGATTTTAAGAATTTAGTGGATATTTCAGTTGGGTAGAGAGTTAAGTTGTCTTTAAAGCTCTGATGAAATTAAGGGTCCATGTAAGTTTCTGAATAAAGGAACAACATGCTTAATTCAGTATGATTTTTAGACTCTTTGCTCTGATAAAACAGAAGAATTGAACAAGACGTAGGCTTCCAGACATAAAAAAGATCCAAATTCTGAACTCTCTTATCTGCCTATTAGTAGTAGTATTATGTGTGATGAATTGGAGGAGAAGAGGTGAAAATACTTAAAGGAATTTTTGTTCTCACAGAGGAATGAAAACATGTATATGTGCCAAGTGACAGGAAGAATACTTTCTAAAGGATAACCAGATCTTCGTATCTTCATGAATGCCTTACTTCAGATGTAGAGCAGAAAAGTATTCTGTAGGAAACATGCCAGAAAATAAAAAAAAAACTAAGGATATGACACTTGGAGAGCAACGAAGTGAAATGGGCAGTTTTTCAAACCAGAGTCATTGCTAATTTTGTGACCTCTTTGTGCCTCAACAACTCCATCTGTAAAATGGGTCTAGTAATCGTAATTATTCCAAAGGATAACTATAGGAATTAAGGCAGATAATTCACACAGAACACTAGAAACTGCCTAGCACTTATTAGGAGTTACTAAATCCTACTGTTATTATAATTTCCACATTTCTGTCTTCAGACTCAAGATTCTTATATGAAATTCCAAGATTGGCTCAATACTTACCTGTTTTTCTCAGTTTCTGGTCAATGAGCAAGAGATTCCTCTCAGAGGTGCCATCAACCATTAGAGCAGTGAGTAATTTGGAAAATCAGGTGGAATAGAGGAGCTATCTTAGGTGTTTGTCAGGGAGGAGTGAAAAGCAGGAGATTTTCAGCCCCAGCAAAAGATTTGACCTAGTCCCTGAAATCTACAAGGCAAGAAAGAAGTAAGGAGCAAAGGGAAGGGAAAGAAGAGAAGGAAAAAGGGAAAAAATGGCTTTCTAGTAGTGCCATTTAATTCCTAGAGCATGCTCAAAGGGGAAAGAATCTAGATTTAGAGAGTATATAGTTAAGCTTCTACATAAATTATCAAATCAGCACTTCTACATGTGCTGTGGGAAAGAAAACACCTCTGGTACTATTGGAATAAAGCATCCCATATTAAGCATTTGGTAGATTACAATGGTTAATGATTCCCTTCCTGTTGAAAATACCTTTCTTCTAAATTTATATTACTAATATTAACACCGTATATGTAATAGAATAGGCATCTCTTACTGTTTACATTTGTTTTAGAGATCTCATTGGAATCAGTCTGAGAGGGACTGAACATACTCTTTACATATGGATAGGTACTAATTTTTTTCTTTTTACCTCATAATTTAGAGAACAGGAGAGAGAAAGGGATAGTAGTGTCAGAGCAAAAACTGCACTGGCAAAGTCAAATAGGTAAGGAAGACTTTATTCAAGGCTATTATTATAATAGAGGAGAAAAACCAGGATACAGTCTGAACTCAACTCTACTGAAACAAAGGGCTGGAGAGATTTTAAGAGCTGGGGGTGGCAGGGAGGGTTGCAGATAGGGCCACCTAGATTTGTTAATTGACTTTATCCTGAAAAATAAGTAAACTTTCTTATACTTTCACAGCAGGAAGCATTTTTAAAGCTAGGAGTGATATACCCACTGAAGTTAGGCTTCTACTCTCTCACAGAGACTGGAAGATAGGGATACTATCTTCTTTGAGAATTACAATTCAAAGGGATGGCTCGTAGGTCCTAGAGACAGACATTCCCATGTGATGAAACAGGCAAGAGGCCTTTCAAGATTTACATCTCGAAGAGGCAGAAAAAGAATTTACAGTTATCATTATGAGAAAGGCAGGGGGAGACCTCTATATTAGGCCATCTGTATTCTATAAGAACTTAATGAAAGTCAAGAGCCTAGAGGCAAGAAGAGGCCTATCTAAGGTATAGTCAAACTGAAAGGAAACATTAAGGCCATCTTGGTCAGTAGAGAGAGAGGTTTGGTACCAGTAAGTGTTAAAGGGGGCCTTTGGTAAACCAGAATGTAAGTCCTTTGACATTTAAATTATTAATCACTATCTCTATATCTAAGACATCTTAAAATATCCAGACAAACATACTTTAAAATTATTAAAGCTTTTTTTAAACATGGAATTCAAAGTAACATAAAAGGTAAATATTTAGAATTCTAGAGCATTAACTTGGTAGAATGACAGTATTAATAGTGACTTGAAAATACTAAAATATTGTATGGTTACTGTATGGAAAAAATTGCTCCAGCAGTAGAGAAAATGGATATGGGTAATATTTATAGCAACTTGAGTATTTAATTAAATACAAGGATACCCTTATCAATAAATATAAAGATCAAAGACATACTTATAATAACTATCTTCCAAATATACCATGTTGGACTCTATGCTTATCTAATTGTTAGTGAGTCCCTTTGATATTTTGGCTAGATTCCATAACTTTGCAATTCTTTTCTGTTATTAGAAGAATCTCACTTTGTTATAGAAACTCTTAATTTAAAAACTTGAATTCCCAACTCTCTTCCTTTCTGCCTATACTGGTTTAAAAAAGATTTTACTTATTTATTTGAGAGAGAGTGAGTGAGAGAGAGCATGAGTGGGTTGCAGGGCAGAGAGAGAAGCAGACTCCCTGTGGAGCAGTCCCAGGACTCCAGGATCAAGACCTGAACTGGAGGCAGATGCTTAACTGAGTGAGCCACCTAGGCGCCCACCTCTCTGCCCATCCTGACTAGGTCTCTTGGCTATAGGGCTTGAAGAATAAGAGGAAGGCAGGATTTAGAGTTTTTACATCTCTCTCCATTCAAAAGTGTGCTTTCAGGATGGGGATGGGTGTAGAAAGAGTGAATGTATAAAATATTCAAGTGGACAAACTTGTAGCTCTCTTCATGTTGGGTATAATCACTTTCTGTCACCTGAACATGGGACAGGTAACACTTCCAGCAGGCTTCACTAAGTCTCTTGGAGGGTCATTTTTCTGCATCTTCTCTAGGTATGTACCGTCTATTCCTCCAGAACTTCCTCCTTACCCTCTTTGGTGACATTCCTCCCCTCTCTGTATGGTATGTCTTTTTATCCCAGTGCCATGGATACTACACCAGCAATGGAGCCTCAAATTTATCTTGCCTCCTTGGGCAGCAGTCTAGATTGCAGTGACTTCCAGTTTTTATTTTCTGCCCCCTTTGGGAACCAGAGCCTAAATAGAGGAGATCCTAGTTTTCTCCTTACACAGCAGTACCCCAGGAAAAATATCCATGATTCAATTCCATTTTCTTCCATCTGTTCCGCAGAAACAGATAATCAAGTTGAGTCTGTCAAAACATATCCTAATAGGGAACAAAATGCTACTACTCTCCACTTCTTTTAGCCATCCATTATCTTTATAAGTGAATCTCGTAGAGCCAATTTCTCTTTGCTTTTGGATGCAAAATAATAGCTTATAACCATTGAACTTCCCAAAAGACCAACAATATTTTTAATTGTCAGCTGTCTTCTTGTACTTGGGTTGGACTAGGTAGAACAGGCTAGATTTCTAAATGGTGATTATCAGTAATGCTGCTGAAACCTGGCTTATTCCAACTGATGGTGATTTTCTTACTTACAGTGAGGAGAAAGTAATGCCTTTTGCCTTCAGTCTGAGGATTAGGCTTAATACTTGAACAAGAGAAACATCTCACAGGATAGGTAGATGTAAAATATTTCCTCACAGAATTGTTGAATGTATTATGAGGTACTGTGTATTAGGCCTTGTGTTTGGAATACTCTGGACACTCAGCGATATTTACCATGATCATACATCTCCCTTCCATTCCGAAATCCTTTCTTACTCTAGACTTTGCCACACTGTACTATGAAGATTATCCTCTTTGTTTCAAGTTTGGTATTTACGATACCTCTAGCTGTCACCATTTGGTGGATAAGCACGAACATTTTGGCCTTCAGTCTCACTGCCATGGGAATGAAAATACACACCATATTTTTTGCCTGCCATTTCTGTCAGATTTCAGGCTCATGTGGCAAACTGTCTCTAGAGAATCGTTATGCAGTTATTTCAGCCCAGTCTCAGTCTTTAAAATCAAGTTTTCATCTAACTAGAAGTGCCTTTTGCCACCAAGATTTTCATAATTTTTGACTTTGACAGTATTTTTCCCTCCTAATTACTCAAGGAAAAAAAAATACTCCAGTTGTCTGTGGAACTTGCTTTTTCTGTTTTGCAAGAAATTTTGCCAAGTAATAATTCTATTGATTTGTATTTTGGAACAAATCAACTTATTCTTTAGTTCTGCTTCTCACAGAAAATGCTCGAAGGTAAACTTTTATAAACTCGTCTTTATAATTTTAATAAGCCCTTAATTGGTTTCCCTTTGGGTACTCTTTTTCAGTCTTTAAATCATAATGCTCAATGCTTCTTTAAGCCAATCTGTATTAATCACTGCTTTCCATAAAGTTACCCTCTTGTCAAAAAGGAAACTTCAATAGCTCTTCCTTCTCTCTAGACAAAGTTTAAACCCCTGATGCAGTATTCAAATATTCAAATCTCTGTAAATCAGCCTTTTTTTCCTGAAACTCCACTTCAGCTGCACTGCTCTGTTCACTATTTCTGGAATATGACTTGCTCATGTATAAGTAGAATATAGTCTTCTTTCATCTTATCTTAACCAAAGCCCATCCTTTTAATAACTATCTTAAGTTTTACACTCCACTGGAACTTTCTAAGCAAGACTACCCTCCAAACCACTGAGAGCAATTTTTGCCTGGTGCATTTTTTTTAATAACACAAATTTTTTTGACAGCTTAATGGTTTAGGCCCTTGTTATTTGTTTGGCATCCATTATTTCATTTAATCCTTCCAAGGTATTAAATATCTTCCAGGTATAAATCTTTCAAAAATTCCAACAAATTTCTTTATATGGCACATCCAGGATTCAAACAGTAGTGTATCTGATTGTGAAGCCATTTTATGTTCATTACCTCATACTGAGATATTTGAGACATCAAAAGTAAAGGGGTTAAGAAAAGACTTTAAATTACATGACTTAAAACAATGCTTCTATGGAATACGGGGGGCTAAAGACTGAAAAATGCTAAGTTTTAAATAAGTACCGAAAAATGGAGTAAAGAATCTGAGTATTTTGATTCATTGTATATCATTTTATTTCCTTTGCAGATAAATATACTCAAGTAGGTCATGTAACTTCCCAACAGTTTTAAGAGAAAAAGAAAAATAAAAATGGGGAAGAAAAATAAAAAGGTCTTTCTAGATAAAATAACTATGTTAAGAAGGTCATTCTTGCATAGCCATTCTTATGAAGGATATTATATTGTTATGGCATATTTTAGTTGAGATAATATAAAATAGCAGCATGTCACAGATAATACTGTAGCACAGAAATTTTAAAATTATAGATAAGGCTCCTTCTAATGACCTTTGCTTTACATTGTTGTTTTGCTATACAGTCGTTAAAAAGTATCATTAAATGAGAACTGAAATTTATGCAAATGTAACTAAGTTATTTCTACAAAACTAAAAAGTACCAGAGCCATTAGAGTTCACAATTAATGTATGCATTTTTCTTATTAATAATTATACCCATTTAAAGCAACCATTACTCCAATAATGTGAATTTAATGAGGAAAATATATAAGAATATTATTAATTTTCTTTCTGTTAAATTAGCAAGCCCTTTTGCTGACATCTAATGTAGGTATCATTAATAGGAAAAAATCAATTAAAGTCAAACACAAAGTTGGTGAGGATTCAAAAATAACTTTAACGCACATTATAGCATGCTGTCATTAGGATATTAGAAAATGATGTGTAGGTTTCTACAGTAAACACGCCATAAATAATTAAATGGCAATTGATATCACATTCTACAGATCTTGCATCTAATTTCATCTAATTTTCCATATAGTCGGCATTACATTGTGAGACTAGTATTGACAGTATTTTTCCGCTTTTTATTTTGAAATATTATCAGAACAAAAAGCCACAAATATAGTACAAATAATACCAGCATATACTTCATCCAAATTACAGAAGCATTAGCATTTTAATATATTTGATTTATTATTCATTCTCCTCCCCCTCACACACACACTTTCTCTGAACTACTTAAGTTGCAGACATCATGCCCTTATCCCTTAATGCTTTGATGTATATTTCCTAAAAATAAGGATATTCTAATAGATAGCAACAGTACCAAAATCAGACACAATTGGCATTGCTACTGAATTATTATCTAATATATATTCCTTATTATAATTTTCCTTAACATTTTTTTAAAAAAAAAACAATTTTGTACATAACTTTATATTCATTTGTTTGGGGGAAATTTTAAGACTTCAAGAAATGCCGCTGTCATAATAGGAGTTTACTCTGATTTTTTAGTAATAGAAATGTTTCCTCTCACCCTCCTGAATAAAACTCATTTAGTCTTGAAATTCTGTTAAGTGGATTTTGAACTGGCAGGCTCATAATTCAATTAAGCAAATAGACAAAATTTAAGGCTCAAATATTAATAAAAACTTATATCAGTAATTCCAAATGACAACCTAGATCTGCTGTAGGACCTATCACTTAGAAATATATGTATCATTTATCATATAGATCACTTATTTCTCTCACACAGGGTGTATGCCAATAATTTTAATGCCCATTTCTGTAAAAATGTGCACACTTATGCTGCTCAGGTTAACTTTCATTATTAACATGTTTAAAACTATTAATGTTGGATTTTAGTAAACTAAAAATGAGTAAGGCTAAGAGCAGGAATTAATCAGTATGTTGTTAGTCCAGTCTTCATGTGTAGCCTTTTTCTAGAAAGTCTTATTTGGTCTTATTCCCAATACCAAACCCTTTCCCCCTTATTCCAGAGAGCAAATCTTTAGTCCAAGCAATACAATACCTGCATGGCTTTCTTCTGGTAGGATTCTTTCCTGGATCACATGCCCAGTACTTTAGTTTTTTCATAATTGCATTTCTTTTCTGAATTTAAAACTTCCTCTCCACTAGGGGTGCCTGGGTGGCTCAGTGGGTTAAACCTCTGCCTTCGGCTCAGGTCATGATCTCAGGGTCCTGGGTTCGAGCCCCACATCAGGCTCTCTCCTCAGCAGGGAGCCTGCTTCCTCCTCTCTCTCTGCCTGCCTTCCTCCTCTCTCTCTGCCTGTGATCTCTCTGTCAAATAAATAAAATCTTGAAAAAAAAAAACAAAAAAAAAAAAACCTTCCTCTCCACTAAATAGTATTTTACCTGAATCTCAACCGTCCAATACTGAGTGCCTAGCTCTTCCAGTTATCATTATCACCGTCATTATTATAACCATTATTAACCATTACAGAAAATCACCAAATCACCAAAAAGAAAAAAGGAAGAATAAAGGGACAAAGGAAATATAAAATAGCCAGAAAATAATTAACAAAATGATAGTAGAAAGTCCACGCCTGTCAATTACTTTAAATGTAAATGGATGAAATTATCCAGTCAAAGGACATAGAGCGACTGAATGGTTAAAAAAAAAGTTCCAACTTTATGTGGCCCATAAGAGACTCGCTTAACTTCAAAAGTAAAGGTGATAAAAGCAAAAATAAACAAGTAGGATTATATCAAACTAAAAACCTTCTGTACAGCAAAGAAAACCATCAACAAAATAAAAAGTCAACCTACCAAAGGGGTGAAAAAATTTTCAAATCATATATTTGATAAGGGGTTAATACCCAAAATATATAGATAATGCATATAATTCAGTGGTAGAAAGAAAGAAGGAAAGAGAAAGAAAGAATGAAAGAATGAACAGAGAGAAAGAACAGAAAGAGAAAGAAGAGAAAACAGAGAAAGAAAAGAAGAAAGCAATCTAATTTAAAAATAGAGGAATTAAATAGACATTTTCCAAAGAGGACATATGGATGGTCAATACATACATGAAAATATGTTAACATCACTAATTGTCAAGGAAATGCAGCCAAACCACATTGAGTTATCACATCACACTTGTTGGAATGACTGCCATCAAAGAGATCAGATAACGAGTGTTAGCAAGGATGTAGAGAAAAGAGAATACTTATGTGCTGTGGTGGGAACGTAAATTGGTGCAGGAGCTATGGAAAACAATCTGAGGTTCCTCAAAATATTAAAGATAGAACAACTGTATGATCTGGATATATATCTATAGAAAACAAAAATCACTGTTTCAAAGAAATATCTGCAACTCACATTCATTTTAGCATTATTTACAATAGGCAAGCTATGGGCACAATCTAAGTGTCTGTAGACAGGCAAATGGATCAAGAAAATGTGATTTAAATGTATATAAAGTGGAATATTATTCATCCATAATGAAGAAGAAAATCCTGCCAGTTACAATAGCATAGATGGATCTTGAGGTCATTATGCCAAGTGAAATGACTCAGACTGAGAAAGGCAAATACTATATGATCTCCCTTCTGTGTGGAATCCAAAAAAAACCAAAACCAAAACCTGAACTCCTAGAAACAGAGGACATATTGGTGCTTGTCAGACACAGGGAAAAGGGAGTGGGCAAATAGGTGAAGGTGATTGAAGTATATTGAAAGGTATATACTTCCAGTTATTAGTTAAGTTCTGGGGCTATAATGTATAGCATGGTGACTGTAGTTAAAAATACAAGTGTATATTTGAGAGTTGTAAAGAGAGTAGATCTTAAAAGTTCTCATGACAAGAAAAAAAAGTTTGTGAGGTGATGTTAACATTGTGGCGATCATTATATATATTATATTGTACATTATATATATAGTACATAATATATATTATATATAATTTAATTTATATGTTTATTATACATAATATTTAATCACTATATAATCACTATATATATACATATGTGTGTGTGTGTGTGTGTATACACTAATAAAACCATATATCATATGAAACTAATAAAATTTTGGGCCAGAGTTTAGAATTGAGCAAACATTCTATAGCTAGTTTCTTCTTCTGCTTTCTGGTTTGTTCCCTGTTTCTTTCTGTCTGCTGCTTTCCTTTTTTTGCCTTTAGGGGGAAATGGATGTGGTTTGTATAAACCCTAACCCCAAGTGAAGTCACACAAACTGACAGAATCCTAGCACATTACTTACCAAAGTTTATTGACCTTTCCTTTATTCTTGTTTATTTTTCCTAGAGGTTAATTCTTTTGGAAAAATGTGTTAAAAAGAATTCTAACATCATTTATTCTAGGATATTATTGCAAATGATACTTTCAAAGCTAATTGCTCTAAGAGTAGGAGGGAGAAACCTCCATACAAGGAGAGCTTGTCATATTTGTTGCATGAAATCTTTGTAGCTAAGTAGGATTACCTATTAAAGACTGAATTTTTCTTTAATTTTCTTATTTTTTCCCTAAGAGATTCTTGGAGTAGATCCTTACAGTAAATTTAATTTCTTTTTGCCCTGACTTGGTAGCTTGATTTGCATAATTCATAATCCTGGTTTAATCATAAGTCATTTGCTTTTTTCCCCCGAATTCTCGAGAACTTCCAAATGCAAAGGTAATGCCAGTGAGCAGACCCATTCAGATACCTAAAAGCAAACAGGGTTAAATAATACATACACACAAAGCATGTTTAATTTACAGAGTTAGACCTGCATTTGTAGGGTTGTATGCCTGCTGACATTCCCTCTACTAATTTTTAATGAGATGGCGAGAAGCCTGGAAACTGTATCAGATTCCTTAGAACAGAAGTGCAAAAATAAAATGGGCTAGAATCAATTTAGAATATTCTATATTCTCAGAGGCTTGCCCTGAAGTACTGTAGGAATGGAATGCACGATACATATTGAAGAAGAAAACTGCATAGTAAATGTGTTTCACAAGAGTGGATTTGAATGATTTTTTTTTAAGTAGAAAGCAAGGTATTTATAATACTGAGACTGTGTAGTCACTGGAGCTTAATGTTTTAAAATACAGATAATTGTAGAGTCTTGCATGAAGAGAAAACTGTTATTTTATCGTTCTTTAATAGCCTTTTGGGGGCTTTCTAAAAAAGCTTCAGTTTGAAGAGCTACTTAAAATAGATCGCTAAAAATAACAAGTAATAAAATCAAACATAAAAAAAAACTCCTATCATACCTTGAAAATCTCCTGCATATTCTTATGTGGGGGAAAATTTTTTATAGGATATTTGTGTTTCCATTGATATATAATACAGAAATGTATTTACTAATTAAAAATGCATATAATGTAAAAAACAAATTACATATATATGTATATATTTTAATATTAAATCAGACAGATATTAAACAAAGGAGTTATGAAATATTTATTTTTTGCAATTGCATTGAATGGATCTCTGACTGAACCAGCCTACTAAATGATCAAAATAGTTTTAATTAAAGCAATTAAGATGATACATCTCAAATATTTTCTAAGTCTACTATTATTAAAGCAACCAGAAGTAATTTTTTCAAGTCAAAATCTATAAATTCTCTTAAAACTCTCCATTTAGAACACTGTTGACGTCCAAAAGTGTTTTCCACTTCCTCTGAAGAAATCTATGTCTACATATCTGTGCTGCTTTTGAACTTTGCAATGATCTATTAAATACAAGAAATATTTTGGCACTGTATGGAGGATGAGAGTAAAAAACAGTATTGATTTTATAATCAGATGATTGGATCAGGTGCTCCTGCAGCTTTCACGCATTATCACCTACCTCCCATTCACTCAATGTGGGGCTCATGATCCCTGCTCCTTGCCTGGTTCGTCAGCTTTGCTGATTCCTGGGTTTGAGGTTGATTGGCACTGTGAAGGTTGACATCTTCTTATACAGGACCTCCCAGGGTTCCCATCTTTGCTTTTGGATCACATTAGCCAGATGTGATCAGGTTTGTGAGTTTAAGTAGTTTAAGTGTACTTGCTCTCCCCACTTGATGTTCATTTTTCCTTCTCAACTGCCGTTCTGCACCTCAGGGTCCGGCAACAGAAGCCAAAAACCCAGTCTTAAAATGTTTTACCAATATTGATAATAACTTAGCACTTCTGCTTTTCTGGTTGAACCCTAATTGATCCTATTATAGTCATCAGCAGAAAAAAATTATAAAGGAGGAAAACAACACTAAATAAAACTTATTTTAACAACATAAAGAGAAATGAAAACAATGGTCTTAAAAATATTTGTAACTTTTTTAAATTTATGAAAATCTTTATTCCTTGACATTATTATTTAAAGGTTCTGGACAGCTTAAAAATGCTAGTAATTACACTATTGTTTTTTAGCTCCAAAAATACCCTTCTTTGTGATGGGAGACCTAGATGCAAATTCCATCTCCCCTTTGTTGGCTGGAATCCTATTGGGTTCTATAAAGCAAGCACTAAAAGGACACTAGATGTCAAGAGAAAAAGAGGAATGAGCTTTTTTTCTGTTTGTTGCTCTGTTAGTGTACCCTAGCAGTAACTTGCTGCTCTGGCAACACCAGAACTATAGTAGACAGCTTCTTTGGTAATCCTAGTACCAATTTGCTAAAACCCCTCCTAAGAGCCAGCCAGCCATCCCTGTCCCTCCACAAAAGTCTCAGCCCTTCTAGGAGGCCCTTACTCTTAGCTGCTCAGGAACTTAAAAAATTCTGTCCTTGGAATTCTGAGTACCTACTCTGTGGAGTCCTCTGCACTTCCTTCTGTTCTCCCTCAAACGGCTCTCTTTCTTCCCCAGATCCAAACGGTAGTAGGTACTTCTTATGTTAGCTCAGTGTTTTATTTTTTCAGTATTCCAACACTTTAAAATCAATTCTTTGTGCTAAAATTATCTCTCTTGAAAATACTTAGAGTGCTTTTTTGATTCCTAACTAGAGCCCAAGTGATTTAAAACAGACACAGATTAATTTTACCAATGTATTTTATAAGGAACTTCATTTACTATTGAATGAAATACTAAATCACAAGCTAAAACTGATTATATGGGTTTTATATGGAAATACAGATAAACTGTGTGACCTTTATTTAGATAGTTAACAAAACGTCATAGTATTGGAATGAAGCAGAGCAAATTATTTTTGCTTTGTTGGATATGACTACAAAATATGGTTTAAGATTTGAATACTGGTTTTCCTTTGATACTGATTCTCTATAGCAATCCACATATTTGTCAATTTTGGTTTAGCACAAAATTCACTTTTTTAATCTCTTGGTTGACACATATGTGTATATATATATATACATGGTTGGTTCAGTTAGAATGTTTTCTTTGAGCTTATTCCTTTTTTTTTTAAAGGTTTTATTTATTTATTTGACAGGAGAGAGATCACAAGTAGGCAGAGAGGCAAGCAGAGAGAGAGGGGGAAGCAGGCTCCCTGCTGAGCAGAGAGCCCAATGTGGGACTTGATCCCAGGACTCTGAGATCATGACCTGAGCTGAAGGCAGAGGCTTTAACCCACTGAGCCACCCAGGCACCCCTCTTTGAGCTTATTCCTTGATTAAAGAAGTAAAATTATTTTAAATCATTTTAAGTAAGAGATTAAAATCATCAACATTTTTGGGTACCTCAGTGGCACAGTCAGTTAAGCTTTGGACTCCTGATTTTGGCTCAGGTCACGATCTTGGGATCAGGAGATCGAGGCCCTTAGGGGCTCTGTGCTCAGTGTGGAGTCTGCTTAAGATCCTCTCTCTCTACCCTCCTCCAAATAAATAAATTAAATAAATCTTCAAAAAATCATCAACATTTTAAAACACCTGTCTACTAAAAACATTGAAAGGCCCAGATGATTTTAACTGCACTTTTAAATTTTATAGTGGATGAATATTACCTTGTTTGAACCAACTGCTATATATGTACTTGTTATTTCTAACAGATTTTTTTCACATGAACATGCCATATTTTAACACTTTATTGAGGTGTTATTTTACAGATAGTTGCATCTGAACTTTGTATTAAGTAATGTATTAGAATATCTAGGTATGACATGCCACTTCTAGGGTGTTTTGAAAGCAGAGAGTGGTGGAAATAAATGCATAATATTCTGATTTTCATATATATATATATGTATGCACACACATAATGTAAAATATTGACTATTGACTTTGCTGGAAAATAATTGCATGTGTGCGTGTGAGTGCTCAGGGTGTGTGTGTGTGTGTGTGTGTGTGTAAGAAGGAAAGAATGAAGCAAGTGGATTACAGAATACCATAGAAGTAAAACTGTGGCATTCAGAAATGAAGGGAAAATGTCAGTTTACCTCAGGCCCTGAAAAACAATTTTTTAAAAGTTCAGTCATGCCCGTTTTAAAAAGCAGTGATCTTTAAATGGCGTACACTATTAGTAATAGATATATCTTAATTCCAGTTCTTTTTTGGTGGAGGGGTGATTAAATTTTGGGTTTGGGTTTCTAAATGGTACTAATCACATGCTCTCAATTATAAATCTTGTTCCCTGGATTATAAACATGCCCAAAGAAGAGAAACAGTATCACAGAAGAAATTGTGAGGTCTTGAAAATGAAAAACCAATTTTTAAAGCAACTTTCAAGATGAAAGTTAAGAATTTTATCAGCGAGGGGTACCTTGGTGGCTTAGTTGGTCAGGCAGCAGAACTCTTGGTTTTGGCTCAAGTCATGATCTCAGGATCCTGGGATTCAGCCCCATATCCAATTGGACTTGGCAGGAAGGCTGCTGGAGATTCTCTCTCCCTACCCTTTTCACTCTTGCACTTTCTCTCTCAAATAAATAAATCTTAAAAAAAAAAAAAAGACTAGTGAACTCAGAAGATACTCAGAAGATACACAGTACTTGTACCTAGAATTTATTTATCAGGTTCAAAACTCCCATTTGCCCCAGAATTTGGTGCTGTTGTTATTAAATCTCTCAATCACCCTGTCCCCCACCCTTGCCCAAATCAAGTTTGTGTGTGTGATGTATGCATGTACACACAGGAGAGACAGAGACAATGTCTTCTGACTCCTCTAGCACTACATGGTCAATACCCATTACAATTCCGTAATAAGAGAGACTTCTACCTGTAACTTTCATATATCCCTTTTGATTGAGGTACTGTGATTGACTGTTGGGATCATGTGATCTCCTTTTGAACCAATCACTGTAACCTGGGTAACTCTGATTGACTGTGTCTGGACCATGTGTCTAACTTGACGTCAAATTACACATGTCCTCTCCAACCATATTAGCTTTAAGGATAGTACAAGATGTCTTGTGATTTATATTACCCTGAGATGTAATGTGTAATACTTAACTTCATATTACCCTGACAGAGAGAAAATTAGAACTAGTTGTCTTTGTATTAATAAATGGAGAAGTCATTTATTCCATTTAACATAAATTGTCAAAGTTCAATTGCTTTTTCTCCCAAGTTTTTAGCTCATTTAACAAAATTACTAACCCTGTGAGTAAAGGTTAATTCTGTTTGATGCTACCATTTATACTAATTGAAATGTTGTTTTATAGTTTATAAAAAAGCACATGAGCCCCTAAAGTATATCAGTATCCTCTATTATTTCATTCTGTGAACGTTATTGACAACTGCTGTGCTGTCTTTAAATTATGGAAGGGAATCTCTGTATTTGTTCCAGAGACAGTGCTATGTCTTCCAGAAACCTTTCAAGAACTTCATGTTTCAATTCAGAACGGTGCAAGTTCTGTGTAAGTAGTTTTAGCATCCTAAATTTCTCTTCTCCAAAGTTTTAATGCCATATTTCATAGATTTCAGTTATAAAGTTCTGTGATAAATGCCACTGTGAAATTTGATTTCTTGATAGTTTTAATGGAATCTGTGTTACGTTTTGTTGCTTATTGTGCTATTGTAGGGGAAATTGAAACTTTTTTCTCAAAAAACAAATTTTCTGTATGATTATATTTATTTAGATTAAGAGATTCTATACACACCTAAAAACATACCAATAAATTTCATAACTATGATATTTTAATTCCAAATACAAAGATCTCAGTATATGCTCAGTATAATGATTTAAATAAAAAATATTTCTATAAGGAATTTAAATAATCCTATCCCAAATTGATTAATTTGTAAGTTTGCCCATTGTCAAGAACTTTTCCCATGTATTTCAAAATGGTATAAGACCTAAGAAAGAAAAATAATATGTAACATTTAATCAGGTGCCCAAATAAACACAACACAATCTGCTACTGGAAAATAGGTTATGTTCCTTTCTACTTTGCAAAGAAAACTGTCCCAAATTTGATTCCACTGCCAGAGGTTTACTCCAAATCAGTACATAACAAAAGGATTCCTTTTTACAAATGTTAAATCCCAACTCATTTTCTTCTGAATCCACCAACCCCACAGTTTTTCTGCTTGCAACATCAATGGCAGGGTTGTGAAAGCAAACAGCTGTCCCTCCCATTATTTTTTTCAATACATGCTACAGACTGTCAGGAACTCTTATAAATTCAAATTGAACTGAACAGTCTGAAGGAAGTTCAGTTCAGGGTCAAGCTCCCTGAAATAGCATGAAATTGTGCATTGCTGGAAATAGAGGGTTTAATCTTTGTGCCAAGGGTCATAAAACAGGATCATCTGGTCTTTCAATAATTACTCTTCTGCCACAGCAAGTTTCTAGACTATTTGTAACTTTCGCTGATTGAAAGAAGAAACCGTCATTTAGTTAAAAGAACAGGGAAAAACTACTATAAGCTACCTACTACTTGGACTTGATTTACTGAAGTTCTGCTTCACTGGCATATTCAATAAATTGCAATTAGTCCTCACAGACTTAATATTCAAAAATCCATGGTTACTGGAGTGTGCTTTGTAGGAGTCAGTCATGCAAACCAGAGCAATATATTGATGTACATGTGGTACATATTTTAGTGACATTATTTCTGTTTGATTTGATCTCTCTGCACAGCAATATTTTAACAATTCCAAAAATGTCCTCCTTTGTAGTTCACGGCAAAAAAATTCCTTTTTCAACATCGGGTGGAAAATAATAGATTTTATGTTTAAAGATAACTAAAAAGATGTTATGGAGCTAAATTATACTACAGTAGCTTTTTAACTACACTACGAGGCTTTTTAAGCCTTTTTTATATAGTGTCACTTAAATTATTCAACAAACATTTTAGAGATTGTGTTTATAATTTCCTGTAGTCAATAGAAATTGTGCACCACTAACTTTATCTTTTGACATAACTAAGAGAAAATAATATATATTACATAAGGAAAATAAGGAAAACAAAATAATACTAAAGAATTAGTCTAGATGCTGATGATATTATAATACTATATCTTTGACATTTTGCCTGAATTCTTCTTACATTAAAAGTTAGAATACTGTGGTGAGATCATACTGTATTTTTTGGTTCTTGGCTGCTTTAGGGTGTATCTGTTAGAGAAATAATTATTATAGGATATTTTCTTAATTTGAAAAATCAAGGTTGTATATGAAACACACACAAGTATACATGAACACAGAGAATGATAAAATTTCAGATGATCAACCATCTGATATTTTGTTTCTGGTCTAAACTATACTTGTATTTCTTTTTTAGAAACCCATATGAAGGAGTAGTTATGATATTAGGTGTCTGAGATCGTATGTTGAATTTCTCTGTTTCTGATTTTCCTACTGTAACATATATTATTTTCTCTTAATTGTACACAAAAAAGAAGATCAATTAGGCATGATTTCCCTTGAACATAACTCCCCCCCCTTTTTTTTTTTTTTGCCATAAATCACTGGAACTCGGTTCACTCCTTTCTTCTCAAGTGTGAATTCCTAGTGATCAAAGTTTTTGCTAAAGATATAGCCAATGTAATGCTGTTTGTTTGAAGTTACTGGAATATCAGACAAACAAGGAGATTTAGATAGCCTTTGCAGTTTGTAATTTGCTTTTTGGAGAAATTTATTTATTGAGCAATTAAAATAACCACACTTCTTCAGAAAGTGTTCAGAAAGCTCTATGATCTAGAGGAAAACTGATAGATATTGATAAAGAAAAGAACAGTCCCTATAGTGTAGAATAACATACTTGAAAATAAAAAAATTTCATTCTAAAGTGAGTTTAGTATTTTTTAATTAGACTTAAAGACATTTATTTTAATATTTTATTGATAAAATTGTCAATTTTTCATAAATATATTTTCTCTATGCATTCTTCATCTTGTAAAACTACAGGAAATCATGTATGTTTTCTTCACAGTATTTGAATCATACTAAATATACTTCTGGCAAACTACTTTTTTCTTTCCTAACATAGTATTTTCCTACTTTTGTTAAGTGGAAACATTTCAAAAATATATATTTGTTTCAAAAATACAGTTGAATGGATTGACATGTTAAAATTTAATACACAGTAGTTGTTTTAGATTCACCATAGATATATTCCTATAGAGGCACTTCATAGTGAAAAACGTTTGCTTATGCAAATGTATAGCTTCAGTGTTCAGTTATCCAAATGTATAGCTTCAGTGTTTTCATTAGGGCTGAATAATAATATAACCCATTTTTTAAATGACTACTATTATTTTACCTCAGGGTCTTTATAATGAAAAGTAAAGAAAAAGGAAAGACTATTTTTTGTACTCATAGAAACCCTCTGACAAACTCAGGCTGACACAAATTTTATGTAGGAGCCCAATGGCTTGGCTGTTTAAATAATAATGATCGAATAGTATTCACTGGCTCTGTGAAGCATTTTTGTGTCCTTTATATTTCTAATATTTCCCATTACTTTCTCCTTTTTCTTTGAGCTCCATGCCTTTTTCTAGGGTCTCGTTTGGGAATTATGGTTTGGAATATTTCATGCTATTTTCCACATAATATAATAAGATCACTTTATTCCTCTTTCCAACCTATTTAGATGGCAATTGTAACACATTTCTATAAAAGTTGAGTTTAAAGGCCTAGGGTAATTAGATGTGCTGGCTTATATATGTGAGAGTTCAGTTTTATTTTTTTAAGCTGACTCTAAACATTTCTTTATATTTACTTCAGTGGTGTGGACATTTACAAACGTTAATAGTCTAATAGTGCTATTGATTTTTTGAATATTCAGAAAGAATGTGCCTTTTCCCAAATTATGATTGTAAGTGAATGGTTTTAAGTCATCTCAATTATATTGTTCTATTTTCTACCTAATTATGATACTGTAAGTCACAAGTACACATATTCAAGGAAGAGTTTCTCTACTGTGTGAAACTCTGAGTCATTAAACAAAGTATATGTTTATAGTGATTTTAATTCTTTAGCACTCCCTCCAGTTAGTCTCCTAATTTTTAACTATGTTCCCTTTTTCACACCCTATTTTCATTCATTTAAGTTCACTTTTACAAAAGAATATTTCTATAAACAGGTTGCTAAAAAAATAAAGATAATTTAATTTAAAAGAAAGGAGTTGAGGGACCCCTGGGTGTCTCAGTGGGATCTCAGGGTCCTGGGATCAAGCTCTCTCTGTCAAATAAATAAATAATCTTTTTTTTTTTTTTAAAGATTTTATTTATTTATTTGACACACAGGGAGAGACATCACAAGTAGGCAGAGAGGCAGGCAGAGAGAGAGGGGGAAGCAGGCTCTCCCCTGAGCAGAAAGCCCGATGCGGGGCTCGATCCCAGGACCCTGGGATCGTGACCTGAGCTGAAGGCAGAGGGTTTAACCCACTGAGCCACCAAGGCACCCCATTAAATAAATAATCTTTAAAAAAAAAAGGAGTTGAGAGAACATAAAAGACAGAGTTTTATGTCCAGTTTTTTTTTTAATTTTTTTTAAGGATTTCATTTATTTGAAAGAGCATGCACAAGCAGGGGGACCAGCAGGCAGAGGGAGAAGCAAGCTCCCCACTGAGCAGGGAGCCCGATGTGAGGTCAATCCCTGGACCCTGGGACTATGACCTGAGCCAAATGCAGATGCTTAACTGACTGAGCCACCCAGCACACCTTATGTCAGTTTTGATAAGTAATTGTATCATTTATATCTAAAGGATATTTTTTAAAGCTGAAAAGATTATTTGAAATAAATTGATTTATCAAAGGAATCTTTAGAGGTTTGGTTTGTTGGTGAATATATTATTGTACTCAAATACACATATAAGCCTATGTGCATATATATATGTATATAGTCTGTATACATATATATATAAAATAGTATTATGACATATACAATGTAAGAAAAAGTTAGCCTTTGTTGGACAAAAATGCAGAAAGAATTAACTGATAAAGGAATGACTACACAAGATTGGACAATGTTACCAAGTTATAGGATTTAAAAGCTTGGCATCTTCTAAATGTTGCTTCTTTTAATTTCCCTTTAAAATTTGGTAGCAGTATGTAGAAGTACAAAAATCTAATACCCTATAGAGAAAATACATCAGTAGAAATTTAGGATTAATGTAATTGATGAGTCTGTCGCATTTAAATGAGCACCTATTGTGTATTAGGAGGTATGCTAGTGCAAGTATTCTAAAAAGGGGTAATAATTCATCTGGCCTCCAAGATTTTTACCACTAACAATGCAGTTAAAGGGGTGCCTGGGTGGCTCAGTGGTCAAGCTTCTGCCTTTGGTTCAGGTCATGATCCCAGGGTCCTAGAATCGATTCCCGCATTGGGCTCCTTGCTCCGTGGAGAGCCTGTTTCTTCCTCTCCTTCTCTCTCTGCCTGCCACTCCATCTTCTTGTGCTCTCTCTCTCTCTGTGTCAAATAAATAAAATCTTTGAACAACAACAACAATGCAATTAAAGTAGAAAAATACCTTTTTCATGAAACCAACTTTGAATATTCCTGATTCCCTGGGGACGTTATTCCCTTAAAGAAGCAGTGACAAGAGTTGATAGTACATAAATTAAAATTTATGTTTTTTGTTTTCTATTTGAAAGATTTCATGTAATCGTACAGACTTAGATACTTCCAAGTACATATTACTTTACTATAACTATGAGAAAAGAATTTTAAAATTTTGGTGAGGGGAATCTTTTATAAAAATTGGGGTCCTCAACAGTGAATATTTCTTTTCTGTAATTTTCCTGGAATTGCTGACATTCGGTGTGCACAGAGTATTAATGAACACAAACTTTCATCTCATTTCAGTTGGGCGAAAATAATCTATTATCGATTCCTTGCTTAGTATGAAAGAATGTTTTTTTTTTGCTAGAATTCTATATGCAGGTATTTGCAAAAGTTCTGTTTTTATAATCTTAGCTTTTTAGGAATTAGAATCCTTAGAATTGAAGTTTAAATATTTTCAAACTAAATTAAGTTGAACAGTTTAACAATTAAATGAGAAGATTCTAATTCCATTTCTACAGACACTGTGCAAGTCATTGAACTATTTTTTGATTAGTTGCTAATTCAAGTGGAATAATGCTACATTTTTGGAGCCTTCATTGAAAGCCTCACTGCTTTGGGTCTCAAGGTACTCCTTCTTAGATCACCTCCCTTGTTCCCCACGGTAGATTTGGATATACCTTATATGATCTCCTCTAATATCCTGTGCTTTTGCTTTTTTTCTTTTCTTTTTTTTTGGTACTTATTAGGCTTTATTTTATATTTTGCAAGAATAAACAATACATATGTCTTAGTCATATTTGGATCTCTTGCACTTAATAAGAAATTGATAATCAGTGAGGCAATATTATGTTTTCTTTTTGGTTACAAGCTATAATAACTATCATATTGAATTATGAGATTTCTGATTATCGTTTTGATAAAAATAGCTTAATTTGAAAATGAGTTTATATTTAAAAATTCTGTTATTTAAGTTGTAACTCTGCCTAATGAACTTTACAATCACCCACGGAGATGTGCATATTTTAAATATTACATAAAGATGTAGAAAGAAGACAACGATGATAAAACTACAGAATTATTCCAGAAATGTAGCATTGTTCAGTTTAATTTTTTATGGATTATTTGTATTCAAAAACATGGATATTGATAGATACTGTGCTCTATTACAGTGAGTCCTAAAATGTCAACAGTGACAAATCACTATTTATAGTGTGCAAGCTAAAGACTAAATCCCACGTGGAAAATGATTCAGAAAGATTAGTTATGTAAGCCTATATTAAATAAATCTGAATCTTCAATATAATAAAACTCAGTAAAGAGATGTTAGGGATGTTTGCTGTAATAAATGAACAAGTTAACTGGCTCAGGACAGTCAAAGGTGAAATGAAGGGCATGTATGCTTATAGTGTGATTTTAGGCAATAAAAAAAACTATTCACCATAATGTTTTGTCTATAAGACAGAGGGGTATTGCATGGACCAGAGACATAAAGCAAGTTATCAAGTCATATAATATTTTTAACAATTGGGACTAACAATGTAGAATACTCTTATCACATTGGTTATCATTAGCTTCATAATTTTAGGTACATCTAACATTTAAAATGCAATATTGAGGGGCGCCTGGGTGGCTCACTGGGTTAAAGCCTCTGCCTTCAGCTCAGGTCATGAACTCAGGGTTGTGGTATGGAGCCCCACATCGGGCTCTCTGCTCAATGGGGAGCCTGCTTCCCCCTCTCTCTGCCTGCCTCTCTGCCTACTTGTGATCTCTCTCTGTCAAATAAATAAATAAAATCTTAAAGAAATAAATAAAATGCAATATTGATATATGGGGAGACATTTTTAGAAATGTAATTGACAAGATCTTTCCCTTATAATTCCTGAATCTATCACGAAATCACTTCTCCCTTCCTAATATGGATCAACAACCAGATAGCCTGGGTTTGACATCAGACTCAAATGCTTACTCTGTGACATTAAACTCCTGCACTCAATTTCCTTCTCTGTAAAATAAAAATTATCATAATGGTATCAATATAGATTTATAGTGAGTAATAAATGAATTTATATAAGTAAAGCTCTAAGAAGAAAGCCTGGCAGGTAGAAAATGCAATACAAGTGTTCATTGCTACTTTCCTGACTGACAGTACCCTGGTTTAAACTGGTGGAATCTGTAAGACCTCTTTCTGATGATTAGTACTTTGGTACACAGGTAGCATATACATATACAAAAGCTTAGCAGTTGCAGTTTTGAATGTCTAAGAGGTTTATCCTGTCTTTTTACTAGTAATAATGGACTTTTGAACTTATTAATGGATTAAACTCTTGTTCAAAGAAATAGTGGTGGGCAGTATATTAACAAAACTTATAAACTCGATTTAAGGAAAATTTTAACATAAATTTATACAAACAAACAAAAATGACCCCTCCAAAAAGTTGCACAGTGATCACTACTGACACGATAACGCCAGACCCACATACACTGATTGATTGATTGATTGATTGCACTTTCTGGGGATCAAAAGCTTGACTTTTCATAACTATGTAGTAATTGTAAGAATGTGTCAGTGGAAGGTGAAATGACAGGCTGATGGAGACACCTTAAGCCAGGGCCCATCTGCTGGTTACATAGATATTGTAAGAGTACTTTTAGTTTAGAGACAATAAATCATCTCTTATGTAACTTTTGCTTTCAGCAAACCATATGAGAAAAATGATCCAAGTAGCTTGTAAGGTATATAGGTGTATGTGTGTGGGGAGTGGGGGCGGGGAGAGTCATACTAAATCCTGGAGCTAATTCCTTAGCATCCAGGCGGAAGAAAAATACCATCATTTCATACCTGGATCACCAGAGAGTCTTCTCTATTCTTGACCACCTTTAACACATTATTTGACTTTTTCTTCTTTTTTCAACAGAAACTTTTCATTTTCTGAAAAAAATCAAGCCTACAGAAACTTGTAAGAATAGTACAATATTCATCTACATTCTCTTCAATTCACCATTTATTATTTAGTGCATTCACCTTCCTCCCTTGACCAATTCTCTCTCTCTCTCTCTTTCTCGTTCCTTCCCCTCCTGCTTCTCCCTCCTTCCTTACTGAATTATTTGAGATTTAGTTGCAAACTTAATGACACTTTTCCTCTAAGTAGTCTGTCACTTATTTTGAAGAACTAGAACATTCTCTTACATAATTACAATGTAATTATCGTGCTCTGACAATTTAACGTCATAGAATATGATAATCTAGTATATAGTCCATATTCAAATTTTCCCAGTTGTCCCAATTTTTTTATAGCTGTCTTTTCCTCTTCTCCTGGATTTAATTAAAGAAAAATCTCTACATTTGATTTTTATATTCTCAAATACATTTCCATATGGCAGCCAGAGTAATCTTTTTAAAGCTCCAAATGTGTTATGGCATCCCTTTGAATATTTTCATTACCCTTAAAATGAAATACAAACCTCTCTTTAGCTCTCCAGTCTCTTCTCATTTATTTTCCACTTCAAGTTATTTTTCAATACTCTAAACTTATTTGTACACAAATCACCATGCTCCCTCTTAGGTCTATGTCTTTGTGCATAATGTTCCTCCTATCAAAGCATTTTACCTTAATTTCTCTCTTCCCTTACCTAACTCATTCCTGTTCTGTGGGTCACAACTCATACATCATTTCCAGTAAAAAGGCTTATCTGCCAATATCAGACTGAATTGGGTGTCCCACTGTGTGCTGATGTGGCCAGCAGAGGATTTATCATACCACTTTTTATTCATATCTTCTCTTCCTAGGATACCCATCCAGATTGTTGAATCTTGGGGACCGGGACAGTATATCTTGTTAACCACTATACTATTGAATTTATTGAGTGTTTTTCACATAGTTGGTTCAGTGACTATTGAGCAGTAGAGCACACTAAATCATAACTGCTTTTGTGAGTTCTGGGGCTGAATCTGCATGAAGTTATAACTGAGTGATCTGCTTGGGTCCTTGGTTATCTCTGAGTTAGAGACAGGCAAAAAAAAAAAAAGTGTAGTTGTTAATGTTATCTGAGCTATCAAAATATTTTCACGATTTAACTTATCCCCTTTTCAATGATTATTTGTATGTTACATTTTTTTAACATTTGAACATAAAAGTAATTCATTCTAAAATTCAGGATTTGAGAACTCTTCCAATTTTCACCTATTGGAAATCTGTATTAAGAACCAGTGATTAATTTTTAGATTTAAAATTTATCACCAATGATAAAGGATTCCCAGGAAAATATTGTTATCATTAAGGAAAAAAAAAACTTATCTGGATAGATGCATATAGTGTCCTAAGGAGATAAACTGGATGTTTAAAGGGCAAATTTTAACACACAACTGTAAATTAAATTGACCTAAAATCCATTCTTTTAAAGTAATACTTTTAAGAATTTTAAAAATTTCAGGAATTTTTAATATTAGGGTGTAGGCAATAGGAGCAGTATACAAAATTATTTTTAAAAATGAGCAACTGGTTACTTTATTCATATTTTTTCTGATTTTGAGTCTTTGCTTGATATGCAGCAGTTGAATTATTAAAGAACATTGAACTAATGTGTCTTTTAGAAAAATCAATTTGAAGAACTGAACAGGCTTCAAGAAATTACTACAATTGCTTTAGGTGAATCTGCAAATAAACACTTAGGATGTAATGCCTTCATTGGAGAATTCTACTAAAAATTAAATGAAATACCAGTCCTTCTCAAACTTTTCCAGAAATTCAAAAAGAAGGAAGCACTTTCAAATTTATTTTATGAGGCCAGCATTATCCTGATAACAAAACCAGATAAAGATATTAGAAGAAAAATTTCCATATCCCTGATGAAAATAGATGTAATATATTTCAACAGAATACTAGTAAACTGAATTCAACAGCACATTAAGAGGGTTATATAATTGACCTTTGAACAACATGGATTTGAACTGTGCAGGTCCACTTATCCATAGATTTTTTTGACACAGTATAGTACTATAAGTGCATTTATTCTTCCTTACTATTTTCTTAACATTTTATATTCTCCAGCTTACTTTATTGTGAGAGTACAGTACGTAATACATATAAGATACAAGATGTGTGTTAATGAACTGTTTACATTATCAGTAAGGCTTCTAGTCAACAGTAGGCATTTGCAGTTAAGTTTCTGGGGAGTCAAAAGTTATACAGATTTTTCAGCTGTGCAGGGGGCAATGTGTTTAACCCCTGCATTGCTCAAGGGCCAACTATATATCACGGTCAAGTGGAATTTATTCCTGAATGTAAGGATGGTTCAGCATTTGAAAAAAATTAATATACTATTACTAACAGAATGAAGGTGAAAACCCACATAATAATCTTAAGTGATGAAAAAACATCTGCCAAAATTCAGTAACCTTTATGATAAAAAAATAAACGTGAAATAGAAGGAAATTACCTCAACTTGGTAAAGATCATGTATGAAAAGTCCACAGATAACATCATTTGTGAAAAACTCAAAGCTCTAAGATCAGGAACAGAGCAAGGATGCCCACTCCTGCCACTTGTATTTAACATAAAGAGTCCTCCCAAAGCAATTAGGTAAGAAAAAGAAATAAAATGCATCCATAAGGTAAAGAAAAGGTAAAACTATCTCTGTTCTTAGATGATGATGGTCTTATATGTAGAAAACTGTGAAGAAATAACAAAAAAACTATAAGAACTAATAATTTTAAATAGTTGCAGGATATGAAATCAGCGTACAAAAATCAGTTGTCTTTTTATGTACACAGACAGCCAAATATGCAGGTAACCGTTGTATTGATTTTATCACATGGTTCTAAGAACAGACTTCTTAGGTATTATGAAGATAGGTATTATGTAAATTGCCCTTCAAGCAATTAAAATGTCCAGTTGATGGATTCAACTGACACAGAGGAGCACTCATAGTCCCAAATAGAAATATGCTATGGAATAGGGCAACCTGGAGAACACAGAATTTGAGTGATGGCAGAAGTGCTAACATACAGACTTTTTAAAGGTATTATGCTTAATACTTAAAGATAGTATCAGACATTTTTGAGAGACACTTTTGGCAGTTTTAAGGATTATATTAAGATTTTTATAAAAATTAAACATGATTGCTTAACTTAAACAGTATGGTTTTCTATGAGGTAATAAAACCATACTTTATTAAGCCTTTTTAGAGTCTTGGCCAGTAGAAACTTGCATAATAGCATTGAGATTTTATATTTAAGATCACCTAACAAACAAACATAAGACTTTTAATCTGAATATTTGGTATGAAAATGATTAAATGATAGGATAAATTTCTTCAAAATTTCATTTGTCTTTTACATCTACTATTTTAAGAATTAAAACCATTAGTCAATTCATGAATGAATGGAACAAAATAATCAAATTACTATCTGTGGAAAAATACAGTAACACTTTTAAAATAATCAGGGGTTTTTAAGTTTATTTCGTGAATGATGTGTTCTCTGTCTTGTCTATTTTTTTAAGGTCAAAATTAATTTGACATTTGTATTAATCAGCCATTACTCCAAGTGGTTTGAATACTTAATTTGGACATAAACCTTTATTATTTTTGTGAAGGAAAACATATTTCATGTGGCCATTTCAAGATAGGCATGTGTACTCCGAGTAGTTTTCCTTAAAAATCTACTGAAAATAATCAGCTCTCTCCTGCAATCTCCTCAGGCATGCAAACTGGCCCAAGTCTGGTGGGTGAGCTACCTTAGTTTTCATTAATCTGGGGAACTGAAAGTCATTCATTTCTGATTATTGTTTTACTATAAGCAGGTCAAAATAAGTACCCATTGCTCATTTGTGCTCTTTTCCAAGTAAAAACCTTCAGAATCGAGAAAGAGCTGGATAATCAAGGTTCCAGAAACAGAGAGCCTTTGGGGTTATTCAAGCTCTGGGCAGCTATTTGGAGCTCCATTTCTGTTCTAAACACAGACATTTGGGGCAGCAGACAAATCCTGAGCAAAGGGTTCTAAGGTTAATTCTTCTCTCCAATCTTCGCTATGATGGCTTCAGTGCTTCGTTAGAACTATGACACTGAAAACCAATATATTTTTTTAATAGTTTAATATGGTTAGCTTTATTTGTCAATTCAGCTGTCTATAGTCACCAGTTATTTGATTAAAAACGAATCTAGGTTTTACTGTAACATTATTTTACAGTTGTGGTTAACATCTACAATCAGTTGACTTTAAGTAAAGGAGACAATAACTTCAGTAATGTGAGGGGGTTTATCCAATCAACTGAAAGACCTTAAAACCAAAAACTGAGGTTTCTTGAGGAAGAAAAAATTTTGCTTAAGACTGTAGCATCAACACCTGCCCGAATTTCCAGTTTGCTTACCTGCCCTATGAATTTCAAATTTTCCAGCCTCTCCACAATCATGTAAGACAGTTCCTTAACTTCATCCTCTATTGAGAGAGAGAGAGAGAGAGAGTTTTAATGACATTAATTAGTGGTTAATTTTATCAGAATCATTTTACTGGGGAAGTTTTGGATTGTCATTGGGTTGAGAATATTTGGGAACTGATAGAATTAACCATTAATAATATATTCTTTAAGTACTAATGTATTTATTTTTAAAATCAAGTTAGATAATTGTATAATATTATAAATAGCTGGCTTTGTGTCTTTTTTAAAGCACCATTTGTCATCATTCATTTAAATTTCATTTGAATATTTTTTATGTTAAAAATTAACCTTTCTGGTAAATATAAAGTAAAATATAAAAAATACACCTTCGTATTATCAATAATTTGCATTCAACAAAACCAAGTAATTCTTCTTGCTTTAGTGTATTAAATCATATTGTTTTAAAAAAGTAATTTTCACAGACAACATAATATAAAGTAAAAAAAAAAAGAAAAAAGAAAAACTAAGATCTAAAACACCACACCAGTACTGTCCTTGTCCTCACCCTCACCTTCCAGTGCATGTGTAACAAAGGGCTTTTGCCTATTCCCAAACATATAGGCATTTTCAGTCTTGTTAATCAATGAACGGACCTGAAAAATATTCTTATCAATTCAGATGATAATAATCACAGAAATAATACAGTAACACATTTGTATGACTTTTAAAAATTATATGTTATTTTCATGTATATGTCAATGATAAATTAGGAATATATAATAATCATATTACCTCATAAGTGAGAAAGCTGAGGCTCAGAGACATTTAATAGATTGCCAAATACCATGCAATTATTGCAAGAGAGAGACACAATATAAGCATTTTGATTCTCAAACCATCTTATTCCCACTTTATCATACTCCTTCATCGTATAAATCTTTGACTTAACTATTAATTTTATCATTGCTGTCAGGTAGAAATGCCTTAAATCACTCTGTGATTACAATAAATTGTAAGGGCAATAATGTTTTGGCGGGTGGGGAGAATACTAAGATTTCAGTAAGATACCTGCAATTCATGTTTGCTTTTAAATGCAACAAGAGATTTATAAAAAGTGAAAAAAAATTGAACTTAGACCTCATTAAGAATACTTTTGCAATAAAAGGAGCTACTCTGGAAATTTGTTAAAAGTTGTTTAAGAATTTTTAAAACAAAAATCCAAGATTCTGAAATCTGCTTCTAAAATGACTGAGCAAGTTCCTATTGGATTGATCCTCCTAGAAATAATAGCATTGAATTCTGGACAAAAAAATAAAAATAAAACAAACATCAAGAGCAAACACAAATTACCTATTGGCACTGGAGAATGAACAAAAGCACACAGATTATATAGGGAAATAAGCACTTCGACAAAAAGAACATCAAATGGTGAATTTAAAATCTTTATGGCTTTTATACTAGAAGAAAGCTGCCACTGACACTGCAGAGTTTTTCTAAGACTCCAACGTAAGAAGCCAAGAACAGAGTTTGGGGCAACAGTAGCTGCTAGAAAGTAACAATAATTCTCAGGGAAATATAATCCAGAGTCTGCACAACATAACATTCACATTGTCACAGATACAATCCAAAATTACTTGCATTAAATGAAGATGCAACTTAAAGAATATCAGCAGAGAAAAACCCAATATGACCAAATTGTTGAATTATTCAGATAAGGATTTTGAAGCCACCCTTTTATAACTCTGCACAAAGATTATAAGGGAAAATATCATCATAATGAAAAATGAATGGACAGACAAAATATCCACTGATAAATGCAAACAATGAAAATTTCATTGTATAAGCTTAACAGAAGAATGGAGACAACAGAGTAAACAGCGAACTTAAAGATAAATAAATAGAAATCACCTAATGTGCAGAATAGAAAGGATAGAAAAGGATACAATAGAAAAAATAGAAGAAATAGAAAAGGATTCAATAAAAAATTCAAAAAATCCCAGAAGAAGATGAGGAATACCATGGGCGGACAAAAAATTTTTGAAAAAGTAATGTTTTAAAAATGTTCCAAAATTGTGACAGTCATAAATTCACAGACTGAAGTAAAGCAAACTCCAAGAAAAATAACTGCAAATAAAACTATTTCTAGATCCATTGAAATGTTGCTAAAAACAAAATTTAAGAAGAAAACAGCCAAATACAACACATTACAAACAGGAAATGATTTGAACGAACAACTGCTTCTCATCAGAAACCATGGAGGCAGAAAGTCTCTGGAACAAATATCTTAAAGGGTGAATTGGGGAAAAAGAAAATAACACAAAAGTAATCTGTCCAACCAAATTCTCTGTCTTGCAAAACATTTCTCAGGAATTAAGGTGAAATAAAAATATTTTCAGGTTAAAAGACAAAAATAGAATTGTTACTGGCATTTTTATCAAACGAGAAAGGATGTTACTACAAAAATAAGAAAGGGCATTATTCAGGCTAAAGGAAAATGGTACCAGTGAAAACAGATATTCTGGAAGAAAAGAATTGCTCTAGAAATAATAAACATGTAGACATAAGTATAAAGGACTATTTTTTCTTAGTTTATTTAAGATACATATGATAGTTTAAAAAAGATTAAAACATTGTTTTGTAGTGTTTATGCAATAGGTAGAAACAATATATATGCAAACTACAGCATGAAGTATAAAGCATGGGTCAGTATATTACAGCATGTTTTTGGTTTTTTTTTTTTTTCCCAAATACTTTTATTTTTTCAGTGTTACAAGATTAATTATTCATGCACACCCAGTGCTCCATGCAATACGTGCCCTTCTCAATACCCACCACCAGGCTCCCCCCACCCCCTACCCCTGCCCCTCCAAAACCCTCATTCTGTTGCTTAAAGTCCACAGTCTCTCATGGTTCATCTCCCCCGCAAATTTCCCCCCATTCACCCTTTCTTTCCTTCTCACAATGCCTTCCATGCTTTTCCTTATGCTCCACACGTGAGACCATAAGATAATTGACTCCCTCTGCTTGACTTATTTCACTCCGCATAATCTCTTCCAGGCCCGTCCATGTTGATACAAAAGTTGGGTGTTCATCCTTTCTGATGGAGGCATAATGTTCCATTGTATATGTGTACCATATCTTCTTCATCCATTCATCTATTGAAGGGCATCTTGGTTCCTTCCACAGTTTACAGCATGTTTTTGTAAATATTTTTTAATTGGAATGCAGTTATGCCCATTCCCTTACATACTTACTATGGCTACTTTTCTGCAGCAATAGCAGAGACTGGCACAAAAAGCCCAATATGCTTCCCTCCCTAGTTTAAAAGTGGGAGGAGGAAAATGGACCTATGCAATTGCATTGTTTCTATATTTTACAAGAATTGATATATTAGCTCTAAGTAGATTGAAAAGTAAAGGAGCACATTGTAACCACAGGAGAAATTATTTTAAAATTATATGATGCATTGCTAAAACCCTAACACATAAATTCCCATTGGAATTCTAAAAAATAACCTTTAATTCATCTAAAAGAATGCAAAAGAGGTGAAATAGAGTGACACAAAAGAGAGAGGACAGAAAACAAATCGCAAAATGGAAGACACATAGCAGTAACTACAATAGTAACAGACTAAAATTCTAGTTAAAAGACAAAAATTATCAGAATAGATTTTTTAAAAAAAGACTCAACTTTATGATATCTCCAAAATATGCATTTCAAATACAAAGGAGCTGACAGGCTGAAAGTAAATGAAAGGAAAACAATAGACATTTGATCATTATTATTCATAGAATCCATATTTGTAAATTTGCTTCTTTCTAAGTTTTATCGATAACCCTAAAATCAATACTTACATAGCTAAGATGATTATTTGTAGATACACACAAAGCAGTGAAATTTTCAGTTCTCTACACAGACACTCCCAACAGAGGTCAATCAAAGTGACACTCTGCCTGCTTTTTCAGCTCTCCTGCTATGAAAAAGTATCCTTTTTGAAGTCTACTTAATGTCATGTTTTTTGTATCTTTGTGCTTTTTATTGATGACTTTGCCATTTACAATGGCCCTGGAGCATAGTGATGAATTGTTGTTTAGTGTTCTAAGCTCAAGAAGGCTATTATGTACATTATGGAAAAAGTGTGTTTGTTAGATAAGCTTCCTTCAGGCATGAATTATAGCGGTATTGGCCTCAATGAAACAGGAATAAAAAGTCATAAAGGCTAATAGGCAACAGAATAAAAATAAAAATGGAAGTAGATGCAATAATAAAGTATTATAACGTTTGTATTGGCAAGAAAACTTTTGAATCATTAATTAGTTATCTGACAGTGTGGTTAATTAAATCAGGTTTATGACAGCTGGTCTCTAGAATGTGAGGAATGCATGAAAAGAATGTGAGAGAGGTGACAAACACAGAGAACAGAATGTAAAGGCACAAACGAAGAAATGAAGTAAAAGATACTCCCAAAGAGGAGACCACAAAAATTAAGTCAAAAAATAATTATTCTAAAAAAAGCTGTTTCCACTCTGGATTAATGTCAGGTTAAAAAGTTTTATCATATGAGAAAAAGAATATAAAAAGATTTATAATTAGAAAAAAAAAGGTAAAATATTCCAAAGGATTAAAGAAAAAAGTCTACCAATATCCAAAAGATAGAAAATACGTTCAAATGTTCCTGTATTGGATATTTATGAATGCCAAAAAAATGTGACTCAAGATTTTTATACCCAACTACCTTATAGCTAAAGTACTTGAAACTGTGCTAAAATCAGGTCCACTCCTTTACATTTGAAAATCTTCTATGAGAGACAAGAAATCAATATCTGTATGCTAAATGTCTAAACATTTGAAAGTTATATAAAGCAAAAATAGGTAAATAAGACTTTTTATTCGATTTTATCAAATATACTTTCATAAAGACAAAGTAAGAAATGTGTGTATAACTATGGCTTGTCTATAACTGAAGGTCAGCAAGATACCAAAATTAACTGAATTTAATCATCATCAGGCATTTCTGGATGACCTATTGACAGACGAACAATGTTTAGATAAGTAATAAGTATATACGTGGATAATTCATGTTATTATTTATTCCAT
Source organism: Nasua narica (assembly GCA_028533885.1). Classification (NCBI taxonomy): domain Eukaryota; kingdom Metazoa; phylum Chordata; class Mammalia; order Carnivora; family Procyonidae; genus Nasua; species Nasua narica. The sequence goes on from CM052797.1 coordinate 80,522,127, forward strand.
TAACTGTTATTTTTATAGCATTTCATATATAAATGTTATTATTTATTCCATTTCTTAATTTTATTAAAACCAATGCGTTTCTATAGTTAAGACTATCAACATTTGTGGCCTATTGATACTAATGAAGTAAAGGATTAAAATTTACATGTAATTTATTTAAAGTAGAGGAAACATGAATATTTTCATCAAAATATAAAGTTTTACAAATATAAGTTCAAATTATATTGTATGTTATCAAAAGTTATTCTAAAGCATTTAAAATGACCTATTAAAAAATAAATATTATTGCAATTAAATGATTTTAAATTTCAAATCAAACATTTAAATAAACTAGAAAGCTTTTATATTTTTGGACATTTAGAAAAATAAACTTTGTAATTCTAACATTTGAAGTCTGTAAAATTACCAGTGAAATAATATGTCTCAAGCTAAATGTATACAAATTTTAAAGTAATATATTTAATATTACAAATTATTATTCAGTTTCCAGGTGCAACTCTTGTGATTGCCCACTAATTCATGAGTAATTCATTTGTACAATAAACAAAAAACCCAGCAAGACAATACATGCTTGGTGCTGTTGGGAGAAGATATTTATGCAAAAATCAGTTGTGTTCAGTTTTCTAAAATGCAGGATTTTTAAATTAATCTATTTGACTTTCTTTTATTTAACCACTCTTTTTTGGCTAAATCTCCTTTCACCCTGAATCATCTCCAGTGTGGGATACAGCTACCCTGTAGAAGGTTGCTCCACCAAACTCTTAGGCATGAGGAAACATTTTCCTGTGGCCTAAATGTTAATCAGAGAGGTGATTAGTTTTAGTTCTATTTCATCAGTACTGACCACTGGATAAATGACAGAGGTACCATGTATTCTTACTAAAATTGAAGTTTTGAGTGTGTTTGTGAGAAGCAGAGCCTAGGACCTACTAGGCCTGCAGTGTGAATATTTCTTCCAGTGAGGGTCATTGCTTTCCTGCTAGTCTAACATTTTACAAGACATATGTGAAAAAAACAGTCTTGTCATTGGAAGATACACATGATGCTTAGCACTAGGCAGTCTAGAAATAGGGGAGTAGAAGTTGAAGGAGTCATCAGAGAGTCCTCTAGGCAGCTACCTAGTACCTGGGGATCCAGGGCATGGGATTCTGCAGCAACACTGCCAAGTACAAGAAGCCCAGTCCCATCAGAAGTTGACCTTATATAGAGTCCCTCTCACCGAGCGAAGAGGAATCTTTGGTCACAATGTTCATATTGTTCAGGCAGCTAAGTGTGAGTTTCTGGTTTCATTTTTGGGTAATTCTAATTGGATCATACTTTCTTCTCTGCAATAACTTTTCTAGTACTAGCAAAAGGTGCTCCTCATTCTTACCATTATTTTACTAATCTAATGGAATCTTTTATGAATTTTGAGGACTTTCCAGATCTTTTAATGAACAAACAAGAAAAGTTTTTGAGGAGACACTTTACCCTTAGGGACTAGAAAGAATTTTTCATCTATTTTTACAAAAGAATTTTAATTTAAAGGCAGAACAATACTTTTCTGCATGCTTTGTTGTTTTAATTAGAGAAGTCTAAAATACTGCTTAGGGACAGAAAAATTTTCCTCTTCATATCATCTTTCTTATATGATCAATGGGTGCTCCTGGGTTAAACATATTTTAAAATATCAATGAATTATCTTAACTACTATAGAGACATAAAGAAGAAAAGATATTAATCTTTATTTTCTATGGAAGTTGGGATCTGACTGCTATAAAAATGGATTATAATAATTTATTTCTCTAAAAGGAGAAGGACATACAGAATATCAGCAGATATTTCCAGATAGTAGAATTATGAGTATCATTTATTACCCATTTCTGTATTTAAGCATGTGTTATTTTAAAAACTGAGATATATGTGGATGGGTGGATGTATGTGTGTGTGTGTTTACATACACACACACACACTTGTTTTTTTTAATCTGAAGGACTTTATAATCTGGTAAAGGAGATATAAAATGTACATAAATATTTATAATACATGTAGAAAAATAAGGACGTCAAAAGTATTACAGATAAAGTACCATACGAAATTAACATGAGAAGATACCAAGTTTTTTCCTTGGCTTTGGATTTTGCAGGGAAAATATATTCTTGTACTGTTTAGAACACATTGCTTTTTCTTTTTCTTTTTTTTTTTCGCTTTTTATTTTTCAATTAGATATATCAGCAGTAATTTTTACACTTGACAATCTCTAATAACTCCTACGATTGTCTTCATATAACCAAACTAAATAGGAGTTGAGTTTAAAAAATATAATTAGAAGTCCAAATAAATATAAAATATATATATTTCAAAAATATACTTAGAAGTTATAATAAATAATTTTAGTTGATTAGTGTATAGGAATTTATTAAAATCACTATATGATATCAAATAATAGTTTGTGGTACTATAATTTCCATCTACTTAATTTATTTGATACACTTTTTTAATGTGATATTATAGTTACTATCCAAAGTATTCTATCAAATTCCTTCAGCTATGTTTTGAGACATAAATCCCATAGTAAAATTAATCTGGGAAGCACTTTATAATTTATCTCCATTTATAAAATTAAAAATATTTAGATGTACTTTGAGAAAAAAATGAGATTAATGTAATGTGTAAAACAGTACAACTACAAAAATTTCTGTATTTTTCAGATTCTTACACTTTTCCTGTTATGGTGTAAGTGTTTTATTTTAAAAAATGGGGATTTCCATTAATGAGTAGAACTGCTAGAATTCGAGGTAAAAGGAATCTCTATTTGAGTTACGCATAATATGCAGGAAAATCCTTAAAAGTAACCTGTGGGTGGCAGTGTTTTGATAACCATTCCTGAAGATAACCATCTCAAGTTACTTTTCTTTCTATGATTCATGTTTATATCTTGCCTCTGAATCATATATAGAAACAAGCAGCTGAGTGTATGTTGTCAGCTAGTAAGCACTTTTTAATGAACCAGACCTCACTTTTGTTTGAACATGCATCAGTGTTTATGGTTTTATTTCAAAACATCACCAGAATAAGGATTATTTTGGCCAAGAGAAAATTAAATCAGCCAGTGGTGAGAACTTATGAATAAGAACAGGCATCTCTAATGGTTCTGTAGCTTATTTTATCTGTTGTTCTATTTCTTCTCTGTGTAGTGTTCTGTGAAGTGTGTGATTTATTCATAGAAGGCACTGTCACTACCAAAGAATTGTACTCTGAACCACAGAATAGTCTTGACAAAACCCATTAAAGAAGGGAAGAATAATCAAAATATCAAGTATTTATAGTCCATGTTTTATTTTTTTTCCCTTGAGTAATCCCCACTGATTATTAAAACTGGACCAAATGAAAATGCCAATATGCAACAATTTTTTAACTACAAAAATGGCAACTTTATATGATTCTGGCTAATTTATATGATTTGAGTCTAGCCAATTCTGATGGTTCTTAGAGTTTCATTTCAATATGAGAAATCAGTAATAATAGAAATGTTCTGTGAGTAGCAGTCACAAATTAATGTCACCATAAGATAAACAAGCCAGTTATAAATGTGAAATTGAGGTTTATTTAAGGGGTCTTAAAAGGACATCCATCAGAAAGACAATATGTCTTTTATTCAACTTGGGGTAGGTGTCTAACATGGCTGGTGTTAACAGTTCCCTTACTGATTTACCCAGAATTTTAGAGAACACAAAACATGAAAGTAGTTACACTTATTCCCACTGGTTGCTGTAACAGAATACCACATACTTTGTGGCTTAAAACAGCAAAAATTTATTCTCTCACAAATCTGGTGTCTAGAAGTCGCAAATCCAGAAGGGCCAAATCTGTCCCTTACCTTTTCCAGCTTCTGGTTGTTGCCAGCTCCCTTGACTTGAGGCCAGACTCCACTTGCTGCCTCTGTTTTACATTGCCTTCCCCTCTGTGTCTGTTATCTCTTCTGTGTGTGTCTTATAAGGACACTCGTCACTTGATACCTATTCCATGAGTTAATCCTCATCTCAACGTCCTTACCTTAATTACATGTGCAAAGACCCCTTTTCTAAATAAGGTGACATTAACAGGTTATCTTCAGGGAGAAGGATGTGAACATATCTTTGGGAGGGTGACCATTCAACCCATTATAGTCACGCTGGCTTTCTTTCAAAGAACTGAGGTGATTCTTAAGGAAAAGAAGGATTCTGATCCAGTTTTGTTTTCATTTGCTTTGATTTGCAAGTCACCACCATGTAATCTGGGGTCTAATAAAGTTCTTTTTCATATTCATTCTCCAAAACAAAATAAGAGAACTTTAAGAAGCAAACTTAGACCTGGGATAGGCAAAAGGCACTTGAAAAGCACTGTGACTCCCACCTTTTGACTTGGTGGTCCATGAAGAATGTGGTTTACAATGGGATAAGAAGCTTGCACCTGAATGTAGATCTTTATCAAGATAGTCTTCCTAGGAAGAGAATGTTAGCTGAATAAATAGTATCCTTGGAGATACAAATGATTTATATTCTAGTATGGCTCCTTACCTCTTAGCAGACTGGTAATGGCGCGCGCGTGCGTGTGTGTGTGTGTGTGTGTGTGTTTTAAGAATATGGCAGGAAGGTGTGGAAGGAGATGGAGAGAGAGAATCTTAAGTGGTCTCCATGCCCAGGGCAGGGCCCGATGCTGGGGCTCAATCCCACAACTCTGAGATCATGACCTGAACTGAAATCAGGAGTTGGATACCTAACCAGCTGAGTCACCCAGATGCCCCTGGATGGTTTTCTAATAAGGCTGCCTTGTAGTTTTCTTGTCCTCTGAGAGAATGTAACCTTTTTTTAGTAACAGTGGTAAAAGTCTAAATCTTGTAGAGTCATTTAACTTTTGAGATTAATTTTAGAAAACCCTTAAGCTGTGATTTTTTAAAATTTTAATTTAATTAAATTATATTTTATATTTTATTTTTACTTATTGAGAAAGTAACCACCCTGAAGGTTTTGGTTTTACTGTAAAAAGCTCATTGTTTTTATATAACTTGACATTTTAAATTCAGTGTTCCTTTCCCCTTTAGATTCATCAATTCCTTGCCCTCAAATTCTTTCTTGTCTTTCTGCTGATTCCCAAATAATAAGTGACCAAAATTTTGACATGTAAAAGGACTCACTTATGACACTTAGAGAATCATGCTTTTTACACTCCCATTAAGATGGATCCAGTAATCTGAGAGTTTTTGAAAACATCTGGATATAACCTTCCCCCCTTCAAATTACTAAATGTATTTTTATTATCATATTTCCAAGGAGAGAATTAGCATTTCACAGATCAGTATAAATTACTTTGTTCATTTATATAAGCCACATTTCTTGACATTTTGGATACTGAACCTCAGGCATATTTTATACCCTTTTTTTGTTTAGACTTATTTATGTACTTAGAGAGTGTATGTGAGCTGGAGGAAGGGACAGAGAAAGAGGGAGAAGGAGAAAGAGGATCTCAAGCAGACTCCCTGCTGAGCATGGAGCCCAATGTGGGGCTCAGTCTCATCACCCTGAGATCATGACCTGAACTGAAACCAAGAGTCAGGAGATTAACCGACTGAGCCACCCAGGTACCCGAGGCATATTTTGGTCTTAAGGACTAATAAGAGACTGATAAGGAATATGAAGAAATGCACACATAATTGTAATAATAGAATTTAATGCTGGATAATTACAGTTCCCATGAGAGAAGAAAGGAGGGATTCCTATACAAAGTAAAGGATCCAAGATTTCCCAGCTGAAGTGGTTCTTCAAGTAGGTATGAAAAGACAACTAGAAAATTCATCCACTACTAAATTCTCTGTTTACCACTATTTGCCACTATTTACCACTCTAAAGGAATAGTAGTTTTGTTAGATAAAAGAAGTAACTTTGACACCTTAGCCTTTTTCTCTTACCACAATAAGTAATAAGCTTAGTTTTGTCATATTAACAGATCATTTTGGTGATATTTGGGGAGCAACCATTTGATAAGATTTAATGGTGAAGAGTTTGACAATCATGATTTCACAAATTCATAAGCAACATGGCTTGGACCTTGAGTTAGAGATAGGATAGGACTCTTAAGTTATTTCTAAAGTCTGACTTTTTGAGGCTGTAAAATAGTGGATTTCTTCTGGAATAAATTTTGTGAAAGTACAAAGCAAGATATAAAACTAGACTGGACAACTTTTTGTTGTTGATGTTGTTATAGACATAATGATTTACTGATTAAGAGGGGATTGTTATTCAGGCAGCTGGTTTGACAACTCAGTATGTGGTTTGCTTATAAGCCTGTGAACGCTGAGAAATGTCTGCTCCTCCTAGATAGGGATTTTATCTTTTCCTAATCATTAAAGATGTGTTTGCATTAGCATATGGAGTGAAATACAAAGGCTCTGTTTTAAATAAATGAAACAATTTGTCACTGCATGTGACAAGACTTCCTCCCTGTGATAATGAATACTTGTATAGGAGAGGAAACTGCAAAGAACTGGGAATTGAAGTACAAAGAAGGGAGCTGAATCTCACCATACTCAAGACAGAGCTTTTGCTTTTAAGTGTAAATCTACCATTTACTATGTCCCCTGGTGAAATGAAGGTATCCTTCGTTGTGTATTAACTATGACCTTGACAATTACAAAGAAATGTACAGTGCAAATGAGAAAAAGTGAATTAAATTTAACAACAAAGGATTTTCTTTTGTTTAACTATTCAAAGTAAAGGAATCATTAAGACTTTGTAAAAATGAACTTTAGCTTCTTTTCTAATTATCAAGTAAAATTTTCCATAACTAATTATTTGCTTAAGAAAGATAAGTTTTCAAACCCATATTGCACTTGAAATAAAATTCACTATATTATATAATTTTGCTGTTGAATTATTTCTTAGATTTATGAAAAGGAAATATTTATAATTTTTTCTATACACAAGTAGTATGAAGTAGGAATACCCATATTCTGGAGAAACTGGTAAAACTAAAAAATAGAACAATTGGCTTATTTTATATTGTGCAATATCTTACAAACCAATACTATGTAAGATGCTGAAGTGTTCCTTATTGTTTATAAATAATTATCAATAGGATTTAAACAAGGAAAGAAATCTATGAAAATTATGAATTAGGGATTAATTATGAGAATAAGACCTTATTTAATTATGAGAGAGACTAAAGAAGAAAGGGTCTGGAAGAGAGATTTGGGAGATCACTAGCCAGCCCTATTAAAGAACTGTCAGGAGAAATTATAGAAGATTCTGAGAAGCTAGTAACGTCCAACTACCAAATGAAATGGAAACATAAGAGAAATTATGGAAAAAGTCTAGGGCAAATTATCCAAATTGCAAAACTCTTGCTTTTAAAGGTCTCCAACTGAATATCTGATGATGGAATTCAGTTGTTATTGGTCAGTAGGGCTGGCAATGAGAAGAGGTGGATATAGATCAAAACAGGATGAATACCATTTTTTTCTGTCTGTCAGGGCATCTAATCCAATGACCTCTGAAGAGTTATGGTAGTTGCTTTACTTCTACCTTCCAATTCCCAAACAAATTCCTATTTTGGCCAACTCTTATAGAACATACAGGGCGTGGGATTATGGGAAACAGTTTCAGCTTAATTGAGTACCAACCAAACACGGTTAAATATAAATTACAAAAACTTTCAAGTAGCAGTTAAGAAAAATAATGGAGAGGGCACCTGGGTGGCTCAATGAGTTAAGCATCCAATTCTTGATTTCAGTTCAGGGCATGATCTTGGAGTTGTGGGATCAAGCCCGCCTTGGGCTCTACACTGAGTGTGGAGCCTGCTTAAGATGCTCTCTATCCTTCTGACCCGCCCACTACTTCATGCTTGTGCACGCTCTCTCTAAAAAAAGAAAAAGAAAAAGAATGGAGATAAGTGCAGAGAACTAGAGAAATAGTAATGAGACTAGAACAGGAATTTTAGAGATATTTGAAGAAGAGAAGCAATGAGAATTACTGAAAGGTGTTAATGGAAACAAAGGAAGTAAAAGTACAGGAAGAAGTCAAAGATGATATTTTGAATTAGGTTGACTGTTCTGAGGTCAGTGTTTTGACAAACATGGGGTAAATTAAGCAGAAGACAGTTTTAAAGTAGGGAGAAGAAAAATGAGATTAATTTTGAACTTAAAATTGTGTTGCTATGGCCGATCAGAAACATGAAAAAGCAATTTTTTTTGAAAGAGTGCTGTATTTTAATTTTGTGTAGCTATTAAAATAATTTAAAACCTCCAAAACTATAAAATCTTAGCACAGAAATCCCCAAATAGAAGCTAATTGGGCAGTCTAATAGAAAATAAGAATAATGAAATGGTATTTCAATGATGTATTCTCTGGTCATCCTTCTCTTTTGGGAATAAATATTTCCAAGCTGCCCAGTGCTGACCCCACTATTTTCTTCTTTGCTTGGAGTCTTCTGTTTTCTGTCTCAGGCAGCCCTTTTGCTCACCCCCAGTCACTAGTGCATTCAGTGAATAGGGCTCTCAAGTTAACCTGTCAAATTCAATTAACTGCTGCAAGCTGTCCATGGTGACACTTGCTGTAATTAATTGAGAAAACCAGCATAAAGCCACCTTTCAGAGTACTTTGTAATTGAGTGTGAAGTCTCATGAGATATCTTGCTCAATTTCAAGTGCATGGAGTTTTTGGGTGGGATGTGGGTTGTGCCATGGAAACCATTTATGAGCTTATTAAAGGCCGTGTCCAAAAATCTGAATACCACCACATTTGCCCTTGAGAGACATGGTTTGACAACACTGATAGTTTGCTGTGTAGATAGGTAGTTTCAACATTTTTCTCTTCTTATTTATCCCAATACATATTTTGGGTTTTTCCCTTTTCTTTATACCCAACTATCCTTTAATATTCTGTAATATATACCCAGTGAATTAAACATAGTTTAGATGATAATGATATAAAAATTATTTAAAATAATGCATTTTTTCAAAAATAGTAACATTAATAAATTATGTTCCTCAGTTCCTCAGTGCCCACAACATTAGATATCTTATATTTTCATAGTGCTCAGATCCCTTAACATAACCTCTAAAAATGGGGATATTTGAATATGTAGTAGTAGGTTACAACATAATTATTTTAGGATTCTATGCTATCTTCAAATCAGTTATTAAGCAGTTTAAATTTTTGTCCTTCTGAATTTCCTGGCTGTCTTTCCTGGGGTATCATTATAACAATTTTGAGGTAACTTTAATCAGAGTAAAGCTTAACTTAATCACCACTAGATGGTAGCCTTGTCAGGGGTCAGTGATCCATGTAGTTGATTCCTTGGGTTGTTGTGATAAGACAATAAGATAATGCATATATCATAATTGCTACAAATCCAGACATGAGCACTTAGTAAATACCAAACATTATTTGTATTTTTAAATTCATATTTATTAAACATTTACTGCATATTAATCATGGTATCAGATAATCTAAAAACTGCTTTAATAATCGTCTATTATATTTTTTCAATTTTGTTGAAAAAATTTTCAAAATTTCAAGTTTTTACTAAACTTCAATTATTTATGTGGTTACTCAGTTATATAGCAACACATTTAGTTTTATATATTTTGAAAAAGTTATTTTTAATAATTATTTGATATTTAATTATAAGTAAAGACCCTACTAATGCAATTAAATATCCTGTAAGACTTCAAAATACATATATTTTTTACTTTAATATTTTCCTTCAATTTTCTGATTGTCAAAGCTCTACATAAAGCTTTTTTCCATAGTTACTCAAAACATCCACCTCACACTCTCAAAGTAACAATGATCGTATTCTCCTATAGATTATAATGTTTCATGTAAAGTATACCAGAAACAAAACAAAAACAAAAACTTATGGACTGAAAGCTTTTTACCAGACTGCAGAGGATACAAAAATGGATAAATGTCTCCAGTCAGGCACCTCAAAATGGCACGTTTTTAGAAATGGATTTTGCTAGTGCATTTTGCTTTTTTGTTTTTTTTTTTAGAGAGTTGCTTTTATTTTATTCAATGGTAAGAGTTCTTTATATATTGTTGATATACGTTATGCATATTTTAATACATATGTTGCTTGTATATTGAATATTACTTCTATAATTGCATATTGCAAATTTTTAATTCTAATTTGTCTTTTCATTGTATCATAGATCCTTTCTTAAGATGTTCTACATTTTAAGTTATAAATTCCACAACTTAGACTGTATATAGGCTAAGTGTCATTTTAGGAACACTTTCCACACCTATGATTAAAATGTAATATAAAAACATTTGTTTTCTTCTACATATTTATGCTATATTATGTGTGCATCTTTAATCCATCTGAAGCCTACTGTTATGTAAAGTTTTAATGGAGATTTAGCATTCATTTTCTCCCAAATAATCAAGTGTTCAAACTTATTATTAAATATTTCATCTTTCTCCTGTTAACTTAAAAGCCAATTTTACCTAATATTAAATTTATTTACATGCTTCTGCATGTACTTCTGACCGAAATTCTGTTCCACTTATTTATGCTTCTATTTTTGAGCCAATCAATACTGACTCTTTTTTATAATGTGTTAAAATTTCTTTTTTAATTTCAATTTTACAAATTAGTTCTTTGGATAAAACTAAGAATCAGTTCATAAGTTTTTCTTAGAATTTCTAATCCCTATGATAGCATAATAATTAAAAAACCACATATTAAAATCTAATACTTAGATATAAAATCAACGATTTTATGAAAATATGTAGCCTTAAAAAGTTAATCACTATATAGCTAAAATAAACTCCAGACCAGAAAACTAGGAAAACAAAATAAATGAGAAAATGTGAAAGAAATGATAAGGATAAAATCAGAAGTTAATGAAGTACATAAATATATAAAAGAAAAAGAGTAGACCAAACTAGTCAATATTATTTTTTCTTAATAAAGAAGATAAAACATAAATATATGAAATGTATACTGTTTGCTGTAATTTTTCAGTAGAAAAGAAACCTCATCTATGCCTACTTTATTGTTTTTCTTCTCATTAAGAAGAGTTTGATTTTGTAGAATGATTTTTCTTTTTATTGGGCAAATTACACTGATAGAAGGTGAATTCTTATAATCAAAGAATTAGTACTATTTTGTTCTGATATATTATTTTTGGTACTTATCTTGATTCTATCTGAAAATACTCTGTTTTTAAAGTTAAACTTGTAAGTAAAAAATTTATGAATTCTCTGCATACTTTTTCAATTTGAGGATAAAAGTTATACTATTCCTTAAAAATCAGTTGAATATCTTTCCCACTTCGATCTGTGAAATACTTTGTGTGAATTATGAATTAACTGTCCCTCGAAGATATGGTAAAACATATCAGTAAAAAGTTTTCTTACTGTTCTTTGAAACTTTTGACTATGTGTTCAAGTTCCTTACTGGCTATATTTTCTTTAAGTTTGCTATATCTTCATGAGTCAAATTCAGTAATTTATATTTTCTTAGAAAGCTGTTTATTACATTTAGATATTTTAGGTATTTAAATTTATTGGCATAAAATTTGTTCTGGTTATTGTTATATTTGAATTTCTGTTGAATCACAGTTTTGCTTTCCTTTTTTTATTCCAAATTTTATTTCTCTGTGCTTTCCTTCTTTTATTCCCTGTGACTATTATTGCTAGACATTTGTGTAATTTATTACTTCTTCAAAAAGCAAGCATCAAAAATTAATCTCTTTGTTTTTGCATCTATTTTATTATTAAGTGCTTTTATTGACATTATTTGCTTATTTGAATTTTTAAAAATTTGGTCTACTGCTCTTTTAAAATTTTCGGAGTTAATTGTTTGCTGTTAATTTCCAAAATTCTTTTGGGATAAATATATTTATTGTAATATATTACCTGTAATTTTCATGAATTTGAGCAGGCTCTTTCCTAAATATTACTTTAATTGATATTAATTAATTTAATTGGCATCCTTGATAAATTTTCACTTATATTTTGCTGACATAGTATCTTTTCAGTCTTTCTGGAATCTTTTCACTTATAAAAATTTCTCTCACAAATAAATATTAACAACTTTGTCAGCTTAAAGTACAATCCATAGAGTTGGGAATTGTGGCACAATCTGAGATATTTTTTAGATGGTTTAAAAAGTTAGTGCCTACAAAGCCATATGTAGAGTTTCATCTTGACTTAAAAAATGAAATAACTTCAAAAATAAAGAATGGAAAATCTTAGATGCTGGAATGTCTTCTACATTCATAATTTTCTATGATTCTTTAAATTTTAGGAATCTCAGAACTGAAAGGGATATAGACTCATAATAAATTACCAGGATCCTCATATCATTCTCCTACCTTTTTTTTTTTAATTTTATTTATTTGACACAGATAGAGAGATCACAAGTAGGCAGAGGCAGGCAGAGAGAGAGGGGGAAGCAGGCTCCCTGCTGAGCAGAGAGCCCCGATGCGGGGGCTCCATCCCAGGACCTGGAGATCATGACCTGAGCTGAAGGCAGAGGCTTTAACCCACTCAGCCACCCAGGCGCCCCACCATTCTACTAATTTTTATCCAAAGAATTAAATCAGAAAGCAGACCATTGTGAAACAAATCCAGTGAGAAAACAAATTTAATAAGAAAATTATCTTATTTCAAAAGAACAATATAGGTACAAATAGAAAATTCAAAGGAAAGGAAGAAATGGTTTAACTAAATGTCTCATTCATTGCCCAAATGTTTATATACAGGTATTATAAATATAGAGCTGATGTGGTACTTAATAACATTCACCACACAACAAAACTTAAGTTTATATGATGATTAGTGACCACATATTCTACATCCAGAAAGAAAAAAGAGATGGGTTTCATCTACAGAAGAAAATGTTGTATAAAATATCCTCACTTTGAACTTTTTAAGATATTTGAATGAATTGCAAGAATTCATAATAGAAAATTTGAGGAAAATAAAATCATAATTTTACATGGAACAACATTACTGCTTGTAACTATTCAGGATAGAATTCAAAATGCAATGTTTATAGAAAGATTTTTTTTTTAAATCTTAAGGAATTCTAAATATCAATATCATTTTTGCAACTATGAATAAAATAATGTATGACTTAAGGCACGAGGACCCCCTTCTCTTTATGCAATTAAAAATCAAAAATCTGCCTATATAGTAGTTTTAGGTAGCACAAGTAGCTTTTATTATATAGCTATACAGTAATAGCTGCATATTATATGTGCATCTATTTCACAGGGCTTTTTTTTAATAGAAGTGTTTACTGTGAGGACCAGAATAATGCACAGTTGCATTATTCTCCAGTTAAGGAAAGGAGAATTTAAGAGTGAACTCCGTGGGGTGCCTGAGTGGTTCAGTGAGTTAAAGCCTCTGCCTTCAGCTCAGGTCATGGTCTCAGGGTCCTGGGATCCAGCCCTGCATCAGGCTCTCTGCTCAGCAGGGAGCCTGCTTCCCCCTCTCTCTCTACCTGCTTCTCTGCGTACTTGTGATCTCTCTCTCTCTGTTAAAAAAAAAAAAAGAGTGAACTCCGTAATGTTATAATTCACATCATGCTCAGATGTCTTCCATTATGTTTTTGCCATGGTGGTAAGCATTATAGTAACCTTGTTGTTGAATGTTTTTGCATTATATACGGAATCATTGTCATAGTTCTGAGGATCAGTCATTCATACATTGTCATTACATCAATCTTGATGACTGGTTTAGTCAACAATCTATCTACTGTGTTCCAAGCACAATGGTAGGTGAGGGATCACTCATTCCATTTCTCTATCTCAAAAGTGCATTGGTTTTCTAATTTCATCGTGTTCTATACCTTCTGTTGTTATCAGTGTTCAGGCTTCAGATGTGGAAGAGAATGGAAACCATAGTTTTGTAGTAATGTAAACATGATTAGAATATTGACAAATGTGTTTGCAACTTTCTATCAGATACTTTCATGTTTTAATATCAAAACAGAATGGTGATGGATCTCTAAGTTAGGAAGATTCTATTTGCTTGATCTAAATCAAGTACTTTCTTTGGCTTTCAATTAATAACTCCATCAAAACTAACTTCAAATGTCTCCTAATCACTTTTCTGTAATCATTCTTTATGTGGTCTTTATTTTTGATATCAGTAATATTATAATTGGTGGTAAGCTAATTTGATAATTTCCCTAAATATACATCAGATAATACAAAGACTGTTAAGAAATAGACTTTTTCTTTGAAGTACAAAAGTTTCATTGACTTATTCACAGTAAAGGAGCCAGTCAGCAAATATGCATTATTCATGTCTGAACATTAGTATTAAATAGTAGAGAATTAAAACATACATAATACTTCTGCAAATACTTTCTACATTAAAACATAAAATGGAAATGAAAATCATTGTTAGGAGTCTTCTCATTCAGCTTCCAGGTGAGTGCCTAACCCTTAGCTTTCCAAATAATTGGGATTGCATTGTACAATCATATATATAAAAGTTTACTGCAAAGCCTTCATTTCTTTAAATTTTTACTTGAATTTTACCCGATGGAAGAGCGCTCAGCAATTTAGATTTCAAAGAAACTAGAACCAGTTTGGAAAGAGTAAGCATAAGATAGATACTTATTGGGGTAAAGAGGACCATATTAGACATGCTGATGTTGGAGAATGTAAACTGAGCGACGTTTACTGCTTGCGGCATTTTTCCTCTTATATATGTCTTCACCAGCTTGAAATTTCATATAAAAACAAGATTGTTCTGGCCAAGGTCAATTGTGTCTGCATTAAGAAAATAGGAACATTTTTAAATGGGAAGAGATCAACATAAAGTACTATAATAAGGATTACAAAATTAAAAGAAAAGTAATTTTGAAATCAGCTTGACTTACAAAGCAATAACGCATACTTATGAAGCTAGAATGATAGTAATTATTTTGAGAAAGAGAATAACCTCTATTTCTGGAGGTGAGAATCATTATGTATTTACATATTAGTTTAGTTTGACCTCTAAGAATCTGTTTTTACATAGCTGACTTTGTAAATTCACCAGGTTCATGTATTCTTCATTTACCGTATGTTCACAATTGTACTTAAACTTAAGGTAATTAGAGCTCCAGAGTCAATTCAGGGTCAGAAGAAAACTGTGCTAATGAAGATGATTACTCCAGCAAAGCTTAGTTTATAAACTGTTTATTCTCTTCTGAATTGTGAGTTACTGTGGCAAAGTTCCAGTCAGCAAAATTTGTACTCTGTAATGGTAAAAGTTCGTCTTGTATCTTACTACACATTTTAAAGTTTGCCATAAAAGGGACCAGGCTATTTTTTTAGAAGGTAATTTCTACATGCGAGAAGGTGATATGAGTTCAAACTTCAGTTTAAAAATTTGATTATATTCACCTTGCTATTAAGAAGAAATCTATTTAGAGGTTATATTTCTGAATGTAATGGCATAGTATGTTTACCATATTGACCCTTACTTGTAAATTAACCATAATTCACATGACATATAATCATAGTTAGAAAATAAAATGCAAGCAAAAGAGCTGAAATAATTTTGTTCAACAGTCTCAGTTTTATTTACTTAAACTCAGATCCTAATTAATATAAGCTCAAGCATATGATCATTCATTATGGTAAAATTTAATGACCATCGCTTAACTGTATAATTCTTGCTCTACAATATCCAACAACTATTGAATATGGATATGTGACAATGTCAAAATATTTTTGCATTGATTATTTAGGCCAATGACTTTGTTTTATTAAAGGAAGTCTGAAAACTACTAGGATTGATTTTCCTTGGTACCACGCAAGTAATCTAGCTGTAAAAATATAATTAGAACCGATATCTTGATTTCCAGATTAAGATTCATTCCTCTACATCACATTGTATCTTGCTACTCTTAAGTTCTTAATTTTGGATTTTTCTGAAGCAATGCAAAGAGGTATTTCTCTTTAAAAAGTAAAAAAATAAGAAAGAAAGAGTAAAAGAAAAAGAGGGAAAGGAAGTAAAGGGAAGAAAAGGAAAAAAAAAAAAAGAGAAAGGAGAATAAAAGCAAAGGAGACTGAATTCTTGATCTTTGGGCTATTTAAGTCTATGCCAGAATACTGATAACAGAAAAAGCTTGTTGGGGTGATGTTGCTTATGATGTAACACTTCGTTGAAGGACCATTTGGTAATGTGCTATGATTTCAATTCAGTGTTAAAAATGTTGTTTTAAAATAATTCATAAGTTATAAAAATATACATTGTGTATTTTGGGGTTTTTATGTTGTTACATCATTCTTTTATAAACATATTCCTAGAAACTTCAAAAGTGAAATAAACATATAGTATTCCCCTTTAGTGGAAAATTTTAAAATTCATATCGACATATATTCAAAAGCTGGCCTGGTAATATCATTATGCAGTTTACTTTTTCAAATTAGAAGCACAGCAGCACCAATAATGTAGCATAGAAATATAGCCCCAGCAAGCCTGCACTATAATTTTTCCTCTAGTTTGTGATATCCGAGAAAAACTTCCCCACATCTAGCTGGAATTTTTTCTGTGTTTTCATACAATTATTATTTATAGCTAAAATATGGAAGCAACAGGGTAAACAGTACTACTCTATTACCCATCAAATATGCATTGCCATACTACTCTCTAGGATGGGAAGAATGCGAAAACAGAAAGCTGAATTTAAATTATCTAGAAGAATGTCAAATCTATGAGTATATTTCTTTATGAGTATACAAAGGAACTAATTGTGGACAAAAAGTACAATGAAATCTGCAAATTTCCTGGGTTCAGGGATAAAAAAGTTATTGTCTATTAAATTGATAGTTTTTCTTATTATTCTCTTTGGAGAAGATTTGTATCTCTTCTATGGTCCACATGTTTATGTTCCTTCCAAATTTCTGTGTTAACAGAAATGCCCACCATGATGACCTTTAGAAGGTGGGCCTTTAGGAAGTGATAGGTCATGAGTGCAGGGTCCTCTTAATGAGATTAGTGCCCTTATAAAAGAGACTCTAGAAAGATCTCTAGCCCCTTCCAACTCATGAGGATATAATGAGAAGCCTGCAACCTGGAAGAAGGCCCTTACCTGACTGTGCTGGCATTGTAATTTTGGAGTTCCATCCTCTAGAACTGTGAGAAATAAATTTTGTTGTTTATAAGTCACTCTGTGGTATTTTGTTATAGTAGCATGAATAGACTAACACGGTCTCTTTAAAGTAGCAAATTCCTATTGGAAATAGTGTCAACTGTGCCAACTGTATAGTTAAATGCCAGTCTTCTTCAGGCCGTGAATATTGAAAGTTTAGTATTTATGACCTATCAAGTCTATTGGGTCCACAGTTCATTTTTTTCAGGGCTTATATTACTTCCTTTTACTGTACATTTTCAACATCCTCACTCCAAAGTGAACAACATTGCTTGAAACTTGCTGAGGATAGAAAGGGCAGATATTCCCCTTGAATATCTGTGATTCTTACAGGATATATGCATTTTAAGATAGATTACTTGCCTCAAGGTTAAAAGATGTCTGAACAGTGATGCCTAAATTCAAGTCTTTTTGGAATGATAATTCTTTAAAATAATACAGTATCTGCTGAAAATTTAAAAATGCAACACTTTATGAATCAAATGAGAGAGAGCACTTGCACATATTAGCAAGGAAAAATACAGCCAAGCACAAATGTACAACTGAAATTGAGCAGAGTGATTTGAGGCAAATTTGTAAAGCAGCATATAGTCATATGTTAAATCTCTAGGCTGGATATTTTTTCTTTCTCTTTGCAATGTCATCTCTCTCGTCTACTTTTCTTTTTTTTTCATTCTTTCTCATTTACTAGAACAAGTTCCCTTCATGCGCTGACTATAAACTCTTTATCTCTGTTTCTTTAGAATTTCACATTGTGTCTGGTATGTAGTCAAGGTATGTAGCTCAAGGAATAAAAGCATCTGGATGAAACTAGATCTAACAGGAATAAATGGGTAAAGTATAATGAGCCACTTCAACAAATGGCCGGATATAAGACTATTTTAAATGGATACTTTTGATAACTTTTCTGGATACCAGGGATAATAAGTTACAATGAAAAAGAATCCTGTTCATAATTCCTACATAAAAAAATAAGATAGAACATTATGTAGAACCTGAATAAAAAATAAGATTTTATTAACATACAAGCATTGAAACAATAAAAAGATAAATTGTGTTTGTGAATGAGAAGGCCTGAGAGTCCAAAGATGTCAGTTTTTCCAATATTTATTTACTTAATTTAATTTTAATAATACTCTCAAAATGTCTTCTTTCTTGTTGAAAACCTCAGGTGCTTCTAAAACTGTTCTTAAATAAGAGAGAGGCAAAAATTGCTACAAATAGCTTGAAATAGTAGAGTAAAAATGAATTTTCCTTCCTAGATATTAAAACATTATTTAGCCACCATCATAGTTAAAAGAAAGTTGAACTGGTCTAAGAATAAGCAGGCAGTTTAAAACAAAACTGATAAGTTGAAACAACATTATTATCAGCATATTGGTGTTAGAGGGAATGGTATTCCTAGGAACTTGGAGATAAGCTTGCTCTCTGAGTGCTGAGTGAGGAAATCAGTATGTAATTGCACATATAAAATCACCATAAAGAAACATATGAATGTTTACATTTTAATGCATCAGTAGCCAGTGACAAAAAAAAAATCAGTTCTTCAAATTAACACTTAGTAAGTCCTATCCGCCTTCCATTTTCCATTGTTATTCTGAGCTATGTGCTAGTCTGCTTCACAGAAATAGAATACACTGGTTCTGGAGACATGAGTATGTGGTCACTGTGGCACGCTTCTCACTGTTAATGAATTTACTGACAGTGAATATATATTAGTCTTGTGTGAGTTTGGTTTTGTATATTAGTCTTATGTGAGTTTGGTTTAGATATATTATTCCTAAGAGAAAAATCTATTTTTGATGTGTTGACAAATGGGGACTTGGACTCTGTCAGGCAGAAAGCCAGACTCTGAAGTACAGTAAATCCATCATGGAATTGCCTTGCTAAGAAAAGTCTTAGGAGGCAGTCTGATGGCTTTCTCTTGATAATATCTGATGTGATGGCTGGGCGCACGTGATTTTCTTTTATGATTTCTCATGTGATATTTAGTCCTTAAGAAATACATAGTAAAATTGTCTTTTATTCAATAAACTATATTGAGAAATTAAACTATTTAGCAAGAAATTAGTATGGACACATTTCTCACATACCCATAAAAGTTAATTCCAAGTGTACTAAAGTGCTAAATGTAAAAAAGAAAGATTAAAAAGGTGGATAAAAATGTAGCTGAATATCTGTCTCATCTCTGGGTGGGAATAACTTTCTAGATATAAAAATGATAAAATACATCATAAAAATTAATAGATTTGACCTAAATACAGTAAAATTTTGTGTGCGTATAAAAAATTATAACCATAAGTTGAAAATAAAATTATTAACTATTGGTAATAAATACGCAATCAGATAATATCTATAGTCTATGAGGACATTCTGAAGAAAATGTCAAGACCCACAATTAATCGAAATGGCACACCTGGAAGTAATTCACAAAAGGGAAAATACATGTGATTGATAAACTGATGAAAATGCACCCAATTTAATAGCAAAAGGAATGCAAATTAACACAGAAATTAGGTATAATTTTTAACTATCAAATTAGCAATAATAATAACAATATTAATGTTTAAAGCTTAAATAAGACAGGCAAACTCATATTAACTGTTGAAAGTAAAATAATTTAAAGTTTTTGGAAGGCAGTTAATTGATTTTTACACGAGTCTACTTATCTATTCTTTAAAAGGGGAAAAAAAAAATAAATTCTTTGTCCTGCAAAGCAGAAAAAGATTCTAATTCTGGCTGTCTAGGGCAGTCATTCAAATAGATTAAAAAATTAAAGAGCAATTCTAAACATGAAAATTTGCAGTGTTTTATATTTTAGTGGCATTGGGGGCCTCTGAAATTATTTCCAAATGACTTTGGAATAGATCTCTAGACAGATCTAATCTCTCTCTCTCTCATTCTCTCTCTCTCTGGTGGTGGTAGGGAATGAAAAATAAAAATTTCTAAGGTAGAACAGACACACACACACACACACACACACACACACACACACACACTGCAGTATTGCAGTTTGGATTCTTTTTGGATTCTTTGAGAGCAAATGGGGGCAAATTCCCAGTGTCTAGGTTCCTGTGTGTGCTCTACAAAGTAATTCGCTTTCTTAATGACTTCTTGTTCTTGCTCTATTAGTTTGCTTTTCCTTTCTTCTTTTCAGGTCACCTTATTACAGCAGGCAGCACATTCTCCTAGATAAATGTCAGATATGATTTTAAGAAAAGAAATGATTTTTAAATATTTGGAATTTTAACATACAGTATTATAATTCTTCCTTGGAGACTCTTTCTTTTGGAAGTGCTAGAGTTGTGTTTGCCAAGGGCATGCCTGTGGTGAATGTAAAAGAAGGAAGCAGATTTGACTCTTAGTAAGTGTTAAGGTAATCAGTAACTATGAAAATTTTTCATTGTTAAAACAAGCTCTCAAAAAAGTAAATAAAGTAAATAAATAAAACAAGCTTACATATCTAGTGTGCCTTTCTGTGGGTTCTGTAGTGCAGAAAGGTCATAGAAAACACATTCCTGCCATAGTACAACATATGCATTCCTCATTCCTTAAGGATTTGAGTATTTCTCAAAAGATGAAATATTGTGTTTATTTAAGAATTTAGGTATCTTTATTGTATTTTGTATTGGATCCTTTTGAAGCTAAGTTCTAACACCTAATGGGTTGCCAATGAGCTTGTACAAATTAATTTTTCTTACACATGTTCCTCATCTGTAAAATGATAAAATTCCATTGGGTTTCAATTGACCAAGATGGTATATTATGATGTATAATGTAGGTGATAACCACGTAATAAATAATAGATGATATCATCATCATCATCATCATCATTATTATATGTTTCTGAAAGAACATTGGGAGATTGGAAAGTAGTATCTGATAGCTCCCATAAAGTAGCTTATAATCACTGGGGGACCTAATGTAACAAGGTTGTGGTAACATGTAACTCTGCACAGAGTAAGTAATAAACTAACCAGCCTCAAGTTTCCAAATTTTAACATTTTAAATAAAATTATTTCCAACTGTAAGGAGGCATGATTCCAACTCCTTCCAACTAGAAGGAGGCATGATTTTGTGTTCAAAGGATTATTTGAGTTTGGATTAGGTTTAAGGGTGGATATTTTAACAGACAATGCATAATATCTTTCAATATGCTTACTGTTTCTAAGTAAAACTCCAAAATCATGATAACTATAAAATTATATTAGCTTATTTGAATGAATATAGGGGTTTTTTCTGATTAAAAAAGCTGAATCTAGGGCGCCTGGGTGGCTCAGTGCGTTAAAGCCTCTGCTTTCAGCTCAGGTCATGATCTCAGGATCCCGGGATCAAGCCCTGGGTCAGGCTCCCTGCTTGGCGGGGTGCCTGCTTCCCCCCCCCCTCTCTCTCTGCCTCTCTGCATACTTGTTATCTCTGTCAAATAAATAAATAAAATCTAATTTTATTATTTAATTTAATCTTTATTTTTAAATTAAAAACTATCTAGTTTTGTAAAAACCAGATAACCAAAATTTTTTGAAATTTTTGTGAAATTCCAATTTTTTATGTGTGAAAATACCAATAACTTCTGTTGAAAGGATTATAAAGGCAATAAGATGTAATCTTCCAATAAAATTCCATCTTCCAGATATTTTCATTGTCAATATTTTATAAGCTTTTTTCCAATATTTTCTACTAGGCACATATCATAAAATTTTAAGTATGTAATTACATTTATAAATATAAATATTAGTGTCTACCTTATAGTATATTGTTAAAATTTATTGAAATGCACAGAGATATGTGCTGGAAAAGGAGTTATAGAAAGATAAGACTCATTAATGGTGTGCTCATGTATATACCTTGGCAATAACTAAGATGTAAATATATAGCACACAGTTCTAAGGAATAGAAATGAGTGGTAGAAAATAAATATATATTGAATTGTGGCAGTTATATCAATCAGTGTCTAATTGAGAAAAAAGAACCTGCACCAGAAAACTCCAAAGGTGGAGAGCTAGCTGAAGAACTAAAAGGACAAATAGAGGAGTGATCCAAGGCAAAAGTCCATCATTGGATTAGGCCACTGCTACCCTTGGACTGCTAGGAAAATGGAGTAAGCAGAGCCTAGAAATTGGAATCTCTGGAGAACCAGCTGTAAAAAGACATAGATATCAATGAGAATATTTTAAAACTGATACTATATTTGTATTTTATAATTTTTAATTATAATTTTTAATAATTACAAATTATATGATTTGTAATTTTATGTTATATAAAATTATATTATATTAATAGTTACATCCTTGAGCTCTTAATATAGATCAGTCTCTTCAAAGAGTCCCACATGTTTTGACTTGTTTCATTCTCAAAAAAAAACCCAAAAAGTGAAATGTATTATCTCCATCTAAAGCTAAGTAAGGACAGTTACAGAGTTTTACTTGTTCAAGTTTACATAGATCTTAAGTGGCAGAGCTGGGATTGAGATCCAAGATATTTTGCTTAATGTATTGATTACTGACTTCATTGCAATGAAGTTATGGATATTTATCCAGTTGCAGTTAATCTAGCAGTTGTTTTTAACCAAAACATTTAGTAAAATTGAAACTGTTATCTAGCTATTGCAGAAGCAGTAGTAAACCATTTTAAAATTTGCATAGATTCACAAAGATAATTTAATATTCTTTAGTTGCTTTATTCTGGGTGCTATCTGTAAGGTAAAGAGCTACCAGAGCAGAGCCCTCTTCCATGTGTACTTAATCCAAAATATAGGACAAGTTTGGAGGTCAAGCTTCTCAGGTGCATTTCTGGAAATTCTTCTGGCTGAGCTGCTCCAGTGCATGGAGGAACTGACCTGAAGAGGAGTAAATGTGCTAACCAAGCTTGGGTAAACCTTTACCCAAACCTTTACCCAACCAAGCTTGGGTAAACCTTTCTCTTCTATGGACTGACACAAAGCAGGGCCTTCTTTGCCAGCAGATGTTGAAACTAGTAAGCTGAGTAGCAAAGGGAAAGTCACTTCTTACCTCCAGTACCTCATCTCTACAATGATGCAATTATAGCAGTTCTTTAAATTATTCCAGTCAGGAAAATTTATGCAACTAAGTTGCTATGACTAGTCTGTCTTGGAATTTCTAACTTTCCTAGTCAGAGACTTAAAACACAATCCTTTTGTACTGGAAGATTATTAAATTCAATAAAATGCTTACTATGAATTCTGGAAATGTTGTCAGCATACTATTGACTTATTTTCAAAATTTTCTCTTGACTTTAATAGAAAATACCTTCATTCTGACTCAGGATCCTTTGTCTTTTGCTATCAGAAAAAAAAAAGGTAATGAGAATAAAGAAAGAGATAGAGATATTTATGGCATTACAGAACAAAGCTAAATGCTAACTATGACAGAGCAAGGTTGATAGGGATTTCATTTCCCATCCAGGTTTGGATTTCATTTACTCAAAATGTTTCTGAAGTAATCAAATATTAAGACAGCCCAAATAAAGAAAACATATATTTTTCCCGAAGAATGAATTAGGTTCTGATTAATGAATAGCAAAGAGTTAGATAATTTTATTTTTATACTAAATTTCATGACATTAAACACTCTTGATAGAAAAATCAATCATGTGAAATACCTCCTGTCTTCAGGAATAGAATGATTAAAAGTGTTTCTGAAGAGAAAAACATTAGATTTTAAATAATTGAAAACAATTTTTCAGACGATTTATCTTCCTTTACAATTGTGTATTGAATAAAGACTTAGAATAAAATGACATGGCATACTAGAATTATCTTTCCAGGAAAGGATCTTTTTAGGAAAGAACTAAGGCGAGGGTACAAATGGTGGTATATAAGGGACCTGAAAATGGCATTATGTTTACAAAGAGGATAGTCATTTGATGAAGAAAAATGTTAGTTACTGATACTAACTACTCAGTTTTGTTTGATACTAAAATACTAACTTTTGTTTTTGATAAATATTAAATTTTTGGTTTCTATTTTTTTGTTGTAAAATATGGAGAAGTAGACATGTTTGAAAGCAATTGTAATATAACTTGAAAATAATTTGAAGGAAAAAGACTTAAGGTAGTAGGAGTAATAGACCTGATCAAATGTATAAGAATAATTACTGTCCCATCCAGAAAAGGATGAAAGATAGAAGATTAAAAGAAGAGGCAGAAAGGCAATTCTAATGGTTTCAAAAGATCAATGTTTTAAAAATACATTAATAAGGGTGCCTGGGTGGCTCAGTGGGTTAAAGCCTCTGCCTTCGGCTTGGGTCATGGTCTCAGGGTCCTGGGATGGAGCCCCGCATCGGGGGTCTCTGCTCAGCGGGAAGCCTGCTTCCCCCTCTCTCTCTGCCTGCCTCTCTGCCTACTTGTGATCTCTCTCTCTCTCTTAAAAAAAATACATTAATAGTTTCAGGAATGAAAAAAAGAGAGATAACTTTAGACATCTTTCCATAACTATATCTCTTGATGCTGCTGCTAAATAATTAAATTTCATCAGATTCCTGCCTAATAGCGGTAGTTAGGGTCGCGGCTAAGCCTAATACCAAACTGTAAACTTTAAAACTTCAGTAGAATTTCAATTATAGCACATGTCATCATTATGATCATTACAGAATGATCATAAGAATGATCATTACAAATAATTTGTAAACAGCACCAAATTTCAATAAAATATCAAATTATGTTTATAATATTATTTGAATGTGTTGATTTTAAAATATTTTATTCTCTAACTTTATATCCATAATTAATTGTAGAGTTTAAATTTAATTTTATAATTTCTAAATTCTGAGATGCAATGAGATATGGCAATACACTCAAACTTTAGCATTTTAAGAACTTAGTTACATCTTCATGAAATTTTGATTGTGCTAAGTATTCTGGAAGCCTTTCCTGTGAGAAAAAACTGTTTAGTTCTTGAAAAACATTGGCTTAAAATATAAAAAAGTAGATGAGATTACTCAAGTAAAATGATTCATTCTTAAAATATAACAGGAATATAGATAAAACTATTATCTATAAAATGACTCTAACAATCTTATTTCTTAAAGTTGTACACTACAACTGAAGTATCATGTATAAGGTACCTGGGATGGCTACTTACGATTTTTTCTTACTGATTGGTTACTTAATGATTGGTTGAGGAATATATTGATTAATTTTAGTGTAAATATATCTATGTCTATTCATCTGTGTGCAGACAAAATCTACTTAGGTGGATAAACCTATATAACATACATTTGTATATTATTTTAACTTAAACCTGTGAAGAGCATTGGATATTTGTGTTGTATATATGTTTTCTTTGTAGATTTTCGGTGTAGGAAAATATTTAGGCTCTAAATGTCAAGGACTGCACCTATTCATCTCTGTCCTCTCTCTGATCCTAGTGCCTGGAGAACATGCCCTATCAGTATTTATGGTTGAATTTGTTTAAATGGATGCAGTATTTGATTAGGCCTGCTTCCTCTATCTTAATACCCTCCATATATACTTAATTCTAGGGTATCTCATTGTTTTTGCCTCTGTCTTTTCCTTGACTTCATCACTGTCCCATCCATTAAAATCCCATCTATCATGGGGCATTTGGGTGACTCAGTCCTTTAAGCTTCTGCCTTCAGCTCAGGTCAGGATCCCAGGATCCTGGGATCGTGCCCTCGGTCAGGCTCCCTGCTCAGCGGGAAGCCTGCTTCTTCCTCTCCTTCTCCCCCGCTTGTGCTCTCTCTCTGCCAAATAAATAAATAAAATCTTTAAAAAAAAATCCCACCCAACATATTTTGCAGATGTGGCCTCTGTTCCTAAAGTCACGATAAACTGCTTTGAGCAAATGTCTTCTTTTTCAGTAAACATGTGGCACCTATTATAGGCTGCCACGCTCTTTATTATCTTTTATGTTGCATTAGTTTTCTTTTATATAATTATTTAATCGCTGTTGTAATCATCTCTAATTTCTGAATAGAATTTAAAGTTCTTTGAGAGCAGATACTGGGACCTACGTTTCTTTGCACATCTATTTTCATTCCTCCAGTAAGCGCTCAATAAATAGTGACTTGAAAGTTTGCCCCAAACAGAAAATTATTTATCAGTAATATCCAATGATATGGTAAAATTGTCACTCATATACTGCTTGTGAGAGGTGAATTTAAAGAATATTCGTGGGGCACCTGGGTAGCTCAGTCAGTTGAATGTCATCAGACTGTTGATTTTGGCTCAAGTCATGATCTCAGGGTCCTGGGATCCAGCCCTGGGCCAGCACTGCGCTTAGTGGAGAGGCTCCTGGAGGTTCTCTCTCTGCCCCTCCCTCTCTTTCTCTGTCTCTCTCAAGTAAATAAATAAATCTTAAAAAAAAAAATTCACATTTTAGTTTAGTTGAGTAAATATAGTAGCTATGTAGGCCTCTGAAACCTCTGCCCCTCTTCATCCCTGTCTGAAGAAACTCTCCACGTGGTTTCTATTGACAAGGAATACTTAATCCAAGCACTTAAATGTATGCCCCACTACTCTGAAATTTCTTTAAATATGAGGACAAGGAAATTCTCTTGCTCAGCCTAATTTCCTATATAGCATTCTCTGACTAAATGTTTAATAGATTATAAAATTATATAATTTTGCTACTCAAATTTATTTTCTTTTGTTACATTAAGAAACCTTTAAAAAAAAGAAACCTTTTAAAATCATATGGCATTATCTATGGGGATATTAAAAATAAATCATTTCTTAACAAGTGAACTTTTTGTTAACCCCATTATTATTTCATGCTTTAGAAATCATGTGAATATGTGTAATTATTTTGGCTTTGGGGGGACATATCCCACTCTAAACTCAACTTGCGATGCCCTTCTGTGAGTAGTGTATGAAAGATAATGACATTTTCTTAAACAGTGGAAAAGATTTTATGCCAGGGTAAAAATACCCTGGAAGAGGTAAAAATACCCAGGAAGAGGAGACAAACTGATTTCCCACATGTAGCTGCACTGTGTGTCAGCAGAATGTTCAATTTCAACCTGTCAACATGTTTGTCTAAAGACAGTATCTTTGTGGTTATTTGAGCGTTTTATTGCATTTTTTCCTTCAATAAAAAGGAGTAACACCAGTGACAAGTAGAATCTTATAATATGAAAGCAAATTAAATAAAAATAAAAACATTATGCTTTTTGAAATGATTAGCACCAAGCAGATGGTACTTGGGATTAAATATATGTATTTATTTACAAAGGAAAAACAGTGAATTACAGAACACATGCAAAATACTAAAGAATTGATATCACTAATTGTGTCTAAAATTAGGTTTTATTAGGGAGTTGGTAATATTTTTAAGCTGTCTACAAACTCTCTTTACAGCTTCCAGATTTGTCATTTAATGCTAACGTATCTTTCAGGAAAATGTTCAAGAATTCATTATATTGAAATGTACTACCAAAATATAGAGAATTAATTTCTCTTTGTCTAGGGTTGGGCTTCAGTATATGTTTTTGGAGTAAACAATAGAATAAATATAGGATAAATGTTTATTATGCAAATAAGTTAATGAGGAATAAAAATAGTAAATGAAAGTATAGCTTTCTCTGCAAAAGGGAACAATGTCATTGAAAATATATGAGACGTAGAGTCAGTATATAACCCCTCTAGTGAAGCTGTCCCAATTTTCCTACAAAACCTTGAGCTCGCTCTTCCTTATTCAAATATAGGAACTTACATGCACCCCCCATTTTAGCATACATTACCTTGAATTATAATTGTTTGCATATCTTTTCCTTCATAAGACTGAAAATTTTGTGAGCAGAACCAATTCTTTATCCTCCATATATCCTTATACCTAAAATAGTAGCATACTTTTTAAGATTTATTTATTTATTTGAGAGAGAGAGAGAAAGAGAGGATGTGGGAGGAAGGGCAGAGGGAGATGGAGGGAGAAACTCAAGCAGACTCAGGGCTTAGCACAAAGCCCCTCCTGGGGCTCGCTCTCACAAACCTGAGATCATGACCCTGAGACCATGACCTTAGCCAAAACCAAGTGTCAGACGCCCAACCAACTGTGCCAGCCAGGTGCCCCAATAGTAGCACACTTTTAATTGATGTTAAAAGTTTATTGAAATTGAGAAAGTGAGAGAAGAAAAGAATAAAGGATGCAAGGAAGGAAAGATTTGAGAAGCTCATAAATAGTAATATTTTCATGTATTTGCTGTGAAGTATGAGACAAAGGTGAGAGAATAAAAATAGCTCATATTACATAATAGATGTCTGATTTGTAAGTGTCACTGCTGCTTCCTCTTCCCCCGTCTGTATCATGCTGGCTTTGTAAATAGGACAACAAGATATACAAGAATAACTGTGTGGTTTGTGGGGAGAAAAAAATCTTAGATAATTAATTTGTAGCTTTGACCGGATGAGTGATGTATTCTGCTCTTAGTAACTGATTACTGCAAAATAATCATTATGCTATAGTATGCTAAAGTATTTGCTTGAAACTAATTGTTGTGAACTTTTTATCTGTACCCAATGAATGTCCTATGAATTATTTAAAAGTTAAGCAGGGGGAAATTGTTTCGTTAGCAAATTAATCTACAATGCATAAAATGCAAACTGCTGAAAAGCACAACCTTTCTGCTAAAGATTTTAGGTCACCACATTCCATATTTTGATCTCCATGACATTCAGCTAACTGGTTGAAATGTTAAAAATTCAGTCAATGCTGAAGTTGTTTATACCTGTCTCATACCAAACATCTAGTTTGACATTTTGGACTGAATTGTCTGAATTGATCATTTGTCTTGTCATAAGGTAGATATACCAAAAGTACCTCCGATACACATGCACACACACACACCCTATAAATATTTAAACAGTGACAAGTATTTTATAAAATAATTTTTGGTCATTGTAGGAAATTATAAAATTCCATGTATTTGTGAATAAACTGGTTTATGATATGAGGTGGTCTCCTTGGGTTGCAAACAGTATTTTTTTTAAACTTTATTAACTTTGGTTTCTGTACATAGAATGATACACTAGGCAGATTCCTTATTTTTTCCATTATTTTTAGGAATTATGAACTCCTTTGGTTGTTAGTTACAGAAATAGCTTCTTTTGGTAATTAAATCCCATTCAGCACATGAGTGAAACCTCCAAATTCACATCTTTTGTGAAATGTTCCCTTCCCCCAGTGCTGCCTGCCTCTTTGTGGACTGCCCATCCTCACAAAGAAAGGGGCATGACTGACTCCCATCTTGCTCCAACTTCTCTCCCTCTTAGTTTGCTACTGTTTCTGGCTCCTCCAGAATTGGGCCAGGATAATAGGTGAAAAGATCAAATTTTAATTAGCTGGATTAGTTGCAATCTGGGATCTGGTTCTCTGCTTAACAGGTAGAAAATTTCTATGTCTTTATTTCATGGATACACTTGCAGATTTCTCAGGGGTTATCTTCAGCCTTCCTCCTCTCTGTGTGTCTTAATAGCCTGCTCCTCCAGCCCTTCTGGAAAGGCTCCTTCCATCATGCTCTTTAGTACCCAGTAGTCTTATTGGTGGTGTCTCCTATAAGATAGCTGCATACAGATTCCATTCAACGGGGTCTGCATTTGGGTCCTGGGAATCACTGGGCTTTGCCTGGTCGTCACTGGAGGTGCAGTACTCACCAAGGGCAACACTGCACTTTTGTTCCTGTCCAGACAAGAGAAGCTCCAGCCACCATAACCTTGCCTCTTGACTTCTAAAGTATCTGTCAAATGGCAGTTCCCTGTATCTTCCAAATTCTAGGGTCATTCATCTGAGTGATCCCACTGAAGCTCTTCTCACCTGAGGTGAGGAGAAGGATCTCTGTGTGCACAGGATACGAACAAGTCTTTCAAAATATAACCTCTTTCACCCAGACTACTAAACACCAGCCTCTTTCATAAGACGTAGCTGGGTGACAGGCCAGATCTAGCCAAACTGGATTTGGACTATGCCCTTTGCAAATTCTTCGAAGTAGGCACAGCAGCTTTTAAAGATGCAAAGTACTTAGAAATAATTGAATTTTTTTTTGTTTCAGAATCTAGTGCCTCTTTTAAAATGCTGAACAAAGAGGAAAACTCACTTTTAATATCCAGTTACACAAAGAAGAACACAAAAAATCATTGCAAATGGTCCCTGTTTTTCATTCTTTCTCCCCATTAATACAAATAAAATTGAGATCATGCTGTAGATAGAGTTATATGCTACTCATTGTTACTTCAGCAATTACGAGCATCTCCCCATGTTACTATATAGCCAAAATGAAAATGTTTAAGTAATTGTATAATAGCATTGGATTGAGTGTCTAGAGGGACAGGTAACTTTTTTTTCTAGTTCATAGATTGCTGGGCCACATGGAACCATGTCGTGGCCAGTTAAAGAGGAATGTCGATGGGGCCCCTGGGTGGCGCAGTTGGTTGAGCCACTGCCTTCAGCTCAGGTCATGATCCCGGAGTCCCGGGATCGAGTCCCACATCGGGCTCCCAGCTCCATGGGGAGTCCGCTTCTCGCTCTGACCTTCTCCCTTCTCATGCTCTCTCTCTCTCTCTCTCTTTCCTAATAAATAAATAAATAAAATCTGTAAAAAAAAAAAAAAAAAAAAAAAGAGGAATGTCGATGATCTGAAAATCCTAGATACTGGGCTCATCCAGTGACTGAACAGGTCTCTGGATTGGGTCACTTAGGGTATTTTTTAAGTGTAGGTGGGAGAACTCAATGGAGTGTGCACTCTTTCCCTTTTTTCCTGATGAAGAGCAAAGTTATATTTTCTAGCTCTTTTTGTAGGTAGATATAGCCATGACTAAGGGGAGGAAAAAATGTAAACAGCCTTGTCGTATAAAAACCTTGTGAACCATCTATTTTCTCACTTCCTCTATTCATCTGGAAGTCCATGCCCAGAGCTATAGTAGAAGCCTCATGTATGAGTAGCAGCCTCATACAACAGACTGTAGCCTGGGCCCCCTTTCCTAGCTCTGTCCTGGCCTGCCTTACCACAGATGGTACTGCATGTGTGTGAAAAATAAACTTCCACTGTGCTAACTGAGATTTGGGGGAGGAGGGCATTTCCATTCCTATTTCTATTAATATATTTTGATGTTAATGTTATAATACTTTTGTCTTATTGAATGGTGATTTTTTATAGTTGGAAATAATCTAACCCTGAATCAACAGAGATCCCAAAACAAAGGAAGCAATACTTGACCATCAATACTATTCTTCCCTGCTGCTTAGTAACCATTGTTTCCTTCAGTTCTTAAAAACAAACAGAAATATATTGTGGGTTACCAATAATTGCAGTTCAGAGCGTATTAGCATTATGATGCTAAAATAACTGGCTAGGCAAAACAATTAAAAATGTAGTTTTTTTCAAAGTAACATAAATAAATAGTATGAGAGTCTTATGTGTGTTAGAAACCAAATATTGCATAAAATGTAATTTTGGAATCATGATTTTTTTTAGATTTGTATGAGATAATTATATGTATTTGATGACTTCAGACCAGTCTTTAATGATTATTTTGAAAGTAAGTTTTAAAATGCATAAAATTTGCAAAAGAAAGAAGATTTGTTTTTATGTCAAAACAGAATTTTTATTTGAATCAAACTAACTTAGTAGATTGTCATTCAGTTAATTGAATGAATACTTCTATGAGTGATGGGAGAACTCTTAGATTTTTTTTAATCTTTTTTTTTAATTGACATATAATGTATTAATTGCCCAGTGTACATGTCTGTTAGTCATCAGGCTTACACATTCACATCATTTACCATAGCGCATACCCTCCCCAATATCCATAACCCAGCCACCCTATCCCTACCCTCCCTACCCCCCAGCCACCCTCAGTTTGTTTTGTGAGTTTAGGAGTCTCTTACGGTTTGTCTCCTTCCTGATCCCATCTTGTTTCGTTTCCCTCCCCTATGCCTCCCGTGACCCCTGCCCTGCCTCTCAGATTCTTCATATGAGAATGATCATATGATAATTGTCTTTCTCTGACTGACCTATTTCGCTTAGCATAATACCCTCCATGTTGTCGCAAATGGCAAGATTTCATTTCTCTTAATGGCTGCATAGTATTCCATTGAATATATATACCACCTCTTCTTTATCCATTCATCTGTTGATGGACATCTAGTTTCTTTCCATAGTTTGGCTATTGTGGACATTGCTGCTATAAACATTTGGGTGCACGTGCCCCTTTGGATCACTACATTTGTATCTTTAGGGTAAATACCCAGTAGTGCTATTGCTGGGTTTTACGGTAGCTCTATTTTCCAGTACGGTAGCTCTATCCTCCAGTATGGGGAGCCTCCATACTGTTTTCCAGAGTGGCTGCACCAGCTTGCCTTCCCACCAATAGTGTAGGAGGATTCCCCTGGGAGAACTCTTGGATTAACAGATTCTATACTACCTAGTGACTGAACAAATTAAATCATCTCCCTTGGTAGAGAATTGATTTTTGTCATAGAGAATTGGCAGAAAGTGAACTTATTTTTATTAATAATTCAAAGCTAAGTTAAATATCAACAATTTAGATTTAAAAAAAAATTCGTCTCGTCTTATTGAAAAAAAAATAGATACTGGGACAAATTTTCTACAAGAGTCATAAGAATGATCTTAATAGAGCATGCAAGACACACCTTTATCTATGCAAGGCAAGCCATAAAAAAGTCAGGTAAGGGAATTCTCCTTAGAAGTCTTTTGATATCTGCCATCCCCACATCCCTTTTTGAGGGATATTTTGTATAAAACTTGCTTTGTACTTCATAACGTGGCCTTGTCAATGCTCATTGTCTGGGTAGTCAAGTACAATCAGGTGAACAAAAAGATTATAAATTACCTGGTGACTGATTGAACTGATAATCTCTCTTAGGGGCAGGGGTTAAATTTTGATGTAGAGATGTAAGAGGAAGTAAATTAACGTAGACTCAAAAAATGGAGAGAGAGAGAGAGCTGAAAATAGAAGGTGTGAAACCTCAGAACCTCGAGTAAGCAAAAGCCACAAGTGGAGCATTAGACTAAGTGGTCAGTGAAAGTCGCAGTAGACAAAAGCAGACCCCGAAGTAGCTGAATCACTGTCATGGAGACTCTGGGCACCTGCTAGTGAAGTAAGGTAGGACTACTAAATTAACAGTCCTACTGTAAAGCAATGAATTACTAGCTAAAATAAAAGCATCAACATTAAGCAATATAAAGGATCCCAGAGTGAACATAATTTTCAAAATGCCATAAACCAAAAATATCAACATTTAAAAAATTAAACTGTAGCCCATTATAAGTGGAAAAGAAATGAAAACATATGTCATGACCAAGATTTGGAAAGAAATATAGCCGTTTTATTTGTAATAACAGAAAATTGGAAATAATCCAAACATTGATCAAAAATAAATATTTTCTATAAAATGGAAGTTTTAAAAAGACTGACTATGCCAAGTGTTGGTAAGGATGTAGAGCAACTGGAAATCTCATATACTACTGATGAGACTGTAAAATGGTACAGCCACTTTGGAAAACAGCTTGGCGATTTCATAAAAATTTAAACTTATGTTTATACAGCTCAGCCATTTCACTCCTAGGAATTTATCCAAGACAAATCAAAACATGTATCTCCACAAATATTTGTAAACAGATGTTCATAGCCACATCATTTGTAACAGCTCAAAAATGGAAATAACCCAAACGTATAACCATGAATAAATGTATTAACAAAATATTTCCTTACTTATAAATACTTATAAAAAGAAATGAATTACCAATGCAAGGAGCAATACGGATAAATCACAAAATAATTATCTTCAATGAAATAAACTAGCTGAAAAAAGATCACATATTACGTGATTCTATTTACGTAAAATTCTAGAAAATGCAAATTGACCTATGACCGGATTTCAAATGAGAACAAGAGAAGTTTGGGGAATGAGGATATGTTAAGTATCTTGACTGTGGTAACTTCAGAAGTGTATTACATATTTCACAATTTATTATAGCGTCCATTTTAAATATATACATAAAATATAGCTCGATATAAAAGTAATAAAAAAATTCAAATTTAAGACCAAATTTAAAGTGAAATGAACTAGGAAGCTCTGGACATGTCCTGGTTGTACTGAAGGAAACTGCTACACAGTTGGGAAAGGAAATTTGGTGCAATGTGGTTGGAAGCAGTAGGCAGAGAAAAAGAAAGAAGTTTATGGCTCACAAGTTCAGATTGCTATGTGCTCTAAATGATCTAATACTGCATTGAAGACCTTTGCTCACTTTATATCTTGATAAATACTGTCAAATAGTCCACCCAAACAATTGTACTAGTTTCATAGTCCAATAATAAATGTATGAGAGTTCTCATTTCCCTTTATATGTCATTATTGATGTTAAATAGTTGTAATCTTTTTACACAGTGAGATGACCAATAAAAATGTTAAAGTTAGTTAAGAGTCAGGAACCAAAAGGAATGGAGGAATCCAAAATCTGAAAGGTAAGGGAAGAAGAAAGAAAGAAGAAAAAAACTTTCTAAAGAGTCAGTGGAAACATTGTGAAATGCTACAAAAGGTCAAAGTGTCTATTTTATGTAACAATAAAGTAAGATGTTAATGGTTTGTGAACAAGTTCAGTTTACCATGATGAGAGCAGAAAGTTGATCTTCATTGGTTGAGATAGATGAAGGAAGAATGTAGAGACACTATGAATAGTTTGTGGGTTTTTTTTTTTTAATTTTTCTGTGAAGGGAAAAGACAATATAAATTTTTCTTGTTTAAGTTTTTGAAGTTATTTTACTTAGCAAATGAAAGATGAGCATGTTATAACATTAATAAGAATGTCACAGTAAGGCCATTACTATGGATTAAGGGACATTCTATAGGGTGAATTTCCAAGTGAATGCGATTCGATATTATTTTATGTCTAATGTTATAATGGATACTTCTGCAATTGTAATATGAGAGAAGATGAAAAAGCATGGAAATAGATGTGTTAAGTTTGTAAACTTGAAGTTCCTTGCTAATGGACCATTTTCTGAGAATTGTGGGTCCATGACAGGTGCTTCGAATATGTGGGGCTCTTGTAGGGTTTGGGTTAAGGAGAATGGAAAATGTTTAAAAGGTCACTCCTGAGAATTGGGGAAGAAACTCTGTTGGCGAATTTGGAAAGTCACCTGGATATTGATAGAGGCTTCAGTAGGCAGATATCTATGTAAAGAAATCTATGTTCAGATATCTATGTAAAGAAATACACACAGGATTTCTTTTCTTAAGCCTCTTTAAAGATATTGTATCATTTACTTAATATGTTTGAATTAACATTAAGAAATATAAAATATTGAGATGTAATGCAGTGGCATATTTAGTACATCTGCTACACAAAGTGCTCAGAAAATATGCTTTCTTGCTTTTCTATGATCAAACTAAACTTCCCCTTTAATATGCCATGTTAGTTACTGAGGAGATTAAAAGAAACACACATAAACTTGCTAATTATTGTAGCAGAATCTTCTGAGTGTAAACAATCTATTTTATTGGCTGTTTACTCAGGTAATGTTTATGCTCTTTCACATCCTCATCCCTCATGTCTTCTGCACTTGCTCACACTTTTCCAAGAAGTTGTCTGAGTATGTAAGTGACTTTTATGGAAGTTACCAGGTACAGTTGCTTTGCCAAATTAAAAACAGCTGGAGTGTTAGTGGACTTAACTGATCTTTTGGATCCTTGCACTGACATCTACCACTAAGGTCTTTGATCCCTTTCTCTGTTGAGAAATCTCTACATGCTACTGAACCCAGATTTCTGTTTGTTCTTCCTCTCTTCTTGGCACTCATTGAGGCACAGATGAGTTTTTGGATACATCATAGATAACATTATTTATGAGGAGTCTTTCTGTCTTGGGTTAATCCAACTAGGATTAACTAGGATTACTAGGATATTGCCTCTGGTATCTTTTTTCAGTGATGAGTGAGACAGTCATGTGAATGCAGCCTCCACCTGCAGTCTTGCAGCTTCACTGAGGCAAAGTCAGATGAAGGAGGCCACTAGCCTGCTGTTCTCAGGTTCCTCCACATATACTTTGATGTTTCTTAGTTCTCATTGGCACCAGGCGAATCAGTAGATACAATAGTTAGGGGGGTGGTTAAGGTCCTCAACTAAATTGATTAATAAAATTCAAAATACTATTTCCTATGTCCATATTCTTTTAAAAAAATATTTAATTATTACTTATTTTTAGAGAAAGAGACTGTGCGCATGAGTTGGTGGAGAGGTAGAGGGAAGGGAAAGAAAATCTTTAAGCAGACTCCTCATGGAGCACAGCGCAACATAGGGCTCCCATCTCTGAGATCTGAGATCTCAGATCATGACTCTGAGATCATGACCTGAGCTGAAATCAAAAGTCAGTTGCTTAACCAACTGAGGTACCCAGGTGTCCCTCCGTATGTCCATATTCTTTCTATAAATTTAATAATTAATGTCATATAATAAAACATTAAGATTGCATTGGATGCTAGAATAATGACTGTGCAGTTCTTCACTTAGGAAGCCAGTAAAAATATTTAGTCCTGTAGAGATATTTAGAAACTAGCATCTGTTGTGGCTCACCGTGCATTCCTCTTCTTCTACCTTCTGTTGTTTCTAGTGTCTCTCAGTTTGGAGTGCAGTATACAAATTTGCCATCACATGTTTATTCCCAGCCTATACTTTTAATCAGAGAGTCTTAGTACTGTCTTACTAATGAGGTTGTCCTATCTACCATCATGTTCAAAATGCTATCTGCTTTGTTAGCACAAGAATGGATACATAGTATTTCAGTTCCTCTCTTTTGATCTAATTGGAGAACTCTGCTTCCATGTTTGAATCCATCTTCTTCAAATGCAACTATTTTGTATTCTTTGGTGATTTTAAATAACTCTAGGTTGGGACAGTTCATGACTGGGTCCAAACTCAGTTAAATTTTCCCATTATTTGAATACTGGATGAGGTGACATTTGTTCTGAGTTATCTTTAAACCATGATACTAACAGTTCAAGATACATTTGCATCTAACCATTTCATTCTGCCACGAATATTTGTCATTGCATTTTCCTGCTAAATAATCCATCCCTGCTTCCTATTTGTGTGAATCTTGATATAAGACATTACTCCAAGTCACTTGCTATGCGTACTATGAAAGACACATATCCTATAAGGTTAATGGTGGTTTTGAGCTATTTAGTGGACTCAATAATATCGGTACTAATATATTTATAAAATTTGGAGATTTAACTCAATATTGCCCTTGTCTTATTATTCTAGAAGGATATAACTCAAACATTTAAGGTGTGCAGTTCAGTGGGTTTTAGTATACACATAGTCATCCAACCATCATCACAATAAATTTGAGAACATTTTCATCACTCAAAAAAGAAATCTCATATCCATTAGTTGTCACTCCTCATTTCCTCCAGCACCTCCAGGAATAGGTCACTGCTAATCTACTTTCTGTTTCAATATTTTTCCATATTATGACATGAAATGTGTCTATTGTGTTTAGGAGTGCCCTTAGTCTTGAACTTCCCCATATTATTTTCTAAATGAAGTTAATTCCTTTGGGTGAGCTTCAGTGCATCTTGTTCCTATAGCATCTTTCCCCTTAAGTGAAATTTCTGATTTACTGTCCCAAAGCTAAGGGCAGGGCACTGACCAGCTTCTCTTGGAATGTCATCCTTGTTTCATGGACAGGCTGCTGGGTCAGAGCAGTAACTTCTGGTCTTCTCTTCTGTGGAACCTTCACACTGTGAGCAGTTGGGGTAAAGGCTACTCGGGCTCCAGTTTTTTTGGTCTATAGTCCATGGGATAGAGGCTCTGCCCTATGAATGGGTGCCAGGTAGAAGAATGGAGCCAAAGATATTTTGGCAAAATTCACCTGGAGTTTAACCTCTGGGAAACAGAACACAGGAAGATGAAATGCTAGCAGCCTGCTCTTCCTGGTAAGATATAGTAGCCATTGTCAGGGAGCTGAGCAAGGAAGGAGCCTTGTCTTCTTCTCCACATTTCCTAAGGCATCCATCCTGTCATCCTGGCCCTGGGGAGCAGAAGGAGAAGGTATTGTTTCTACAATTTACACAAGATTTAGTAAATTTTCATGACTGAATGCGTTTTGTTTGTTCTCTTGTGACAATTTTCAGAGACTGCGTTTTGTTTGTTCTCTTGCGACAATTTTCAGAGACTTTGAATGGTTGTTTTTATTTGTTTTTTTTTTTTTATATTTTTCTTTTTTTTAAAGATTTTATTTAAGAGAGAGAAGAAAATCCTAGGGGGCTGGGGGAGAGGGGTACAGGGGGGAAGGAGAAGCAGACTCCCTGGTGAGCAGGGAGCCTGATGCTGAGCTTGATCCAAGGATCCTGAGGTCATAACCTGAGACCCAAAGACAGACAACCAACTGAGCCACCCACGTTTCCCTGTTTGTTTGTTTTTTTAAGTAATTTTTACCACTTAATGATATTTTTCCTTGAGGAATGGGTCTGCAGCTCTACACCTTCTGCCATTCTGAAGTAAATTTTCCTAGAAATACATTTTTGAGCTTTAAAACTAGAAAATACTTTATTTCATATGATTTGGCTTGCCTCAGATAATTAGAATAACATCATCCTTCATTTACATTTCTGCCACGTATGCTTGGAAATATAGTAAGTTTAATGCCCAAACATAAAAATAGTTCTTGTTCTCATGGTCTATTTAATGTGGTTAAATTATACTTTTATGATTTAGATTTACTTTCTAGTTCAACAATGTAACTGAAAGTCTTTTTTTCAGGCACACATCAAGTCTGCGTAGGGCCAGTTTGAATGAAAGAAAATATTTTCTGGTATTAACTTCAGGAATGTTCATACTTTTTTCTACAATTTACATTTTCTTTCATGTCTTAGTTTAACAGTAGTATAGTATGAAAGATTTTTAGAGGCATATCAAATTGTCTTTATGTACTACATTATTCTAATTCTGAGGAAAGGAAGCTATATTTTCTGGCAGTAAATTCCCACAAGAACATAAC
Source organism: Nasua narica (assembly GCA_028533885.1). Taxonomy (NCBI): domain Eukaryota; kingdom Metazoa; phylum Chordata; class Mammalia; order Carnivora; family Procyonidae; genus Nasua; species Nasua narica. The sequence continues at coordinate 80,561,246 of CM052797.1, forward strand.
TCAGGAATTCCTGGGATGAATGTTCATGGCTCCATTTCTTTTTCTATAATGTGGAGATAAGTGGTCAACCTTATTTTGATGATTAAATTAATACATGCAAAATACTTAAAAGGAGTGCCTGGCACTTAGTATGCATTCAATAAACAGTTATTGCTGGGATTACTGTTGTTATTGCAATTCTTGTTAACTAGAATGGCTTGACAACAAAACACAGATTTATCTTTTTTTTAAAATATTTTATTTATTAATTCTTTTGTGAGAAAAAGAGTGAGCCAAAGAAAAAGAGCACAGGAACAGGGGCAGAAGGAGGGGGAGAAGCAGATACTCCTACTGAGAGGAAGCCCAATTTGGAGCTCGATGCCAAGACCCTGGGATCCTGACCTGAACCTAAGGCAGACACTTAACCAACTGAGCCACCCAGGTATCCTGAAACACAGGCCTTTCTGTAAAAATTTTTGCCAGAATGAATTTTCATTTTCAGATAGGAGGAGAGCTCTCTTTTTTACACTCTAAACATGAGTAAATTTTCTGAGAGTAGAAATTTAAAATTAGCGTAGGCTCATATTCAGACCTTCACAAAGAACAATTTTTGATACACTCACCCTCTGAGTTAAAAGCTCACTTAAATTCAAAAGAATGCATTAATTTCTTTGATTCCAGTTCACATCATGAAGCCATCTTTTCAGATCTGTTGTTGTTTGACTTTGAAGCTGAACTTTTTTTTGAGTGCAACTTCATCCAAGTTTCTCTTCTGTTTTCTATACCAATCTCTTTGAGATTAAACAATTTTAAATCAAAAGCCTTATTTGTTTGAGCATATAGAATAGGTTGAATTATTTAAGAATCACAGCCTTCTTTTGTACTCAGCATCTGGAACACTTTTTCAGTAAAAGAACTGGTGAGTACAAGGCCTAACACAAGTATCAAATATGATAAATTTTGCATATAGTCAACTTTGATATTGAATTCCCAACAGTTTAACTTATACAATGTATAATATTGGTATTTTTGTTTCTAAGGAAATAATGTGGTATGAAATCAAGATAATTGGTTTAAATTATGAATAGCATAATATTGAAATTACTATTTGTATATGTGACATTAATTGAAATCTTTATTATTTTTCTTGTTAGTTTAATGATCTGTTGGAAAAAGAAATCTTCCATTATAGTAGAATATAAAAATAATTATTCACTTAAATCATTCTGACTGATTTCTGTTACTTCACGATACACTATAAAGATTCTTTCTGGCTCTAATATTTAAAGCTCTTCACTCTTTTCTGCTTTCCTTGCCCCTTCTTTCTTCCCTTTCTGCATTGAGTACCGAAATGTTTGGGAGCAAAATAATTCCTTCAGTGCATTCTGTTTTTTTTTTTCTCTTCTGTGTTTATTTTCCACATCTTTTTGTATTATTTTTGTGTGAAATCAGTGAAGTTTTTTATTACTCTTTTAAGAAAGTACCATTTAAAAATTTTTTTCGCATAAAATTTTATTTTAATTGTTTCTTGTTTGAGTATAGTTGAAACACAGTGTTACATTAGTTTCATGTGTACAACCTAGTGTTTGATAAGTTTGTATGTTATGCTATGTTCACCAAAAGTATAGCTAACATCTCTCCCATTACATCACTATTACAACACCGTTGACTGCATTTTTCTTTAAAATCTAACTCTTTACCAAGTCATTTCCATTTCCTGCAGAATAGTGAAGGTGATTTTTCTTAGTGGAACATCATCTTGTCACTTAAACATTATGGCTTTTAGGTGTTAGATTATTTTCAGGAGTCAGTTATTCCTTATACTGTTCTGTACTTTTATTTTTTTTCCAAAAAAGAATATATAATAACCCCCCAAAAATTGTTTAAAAAAAACTTGCTCATGTTATAGGCCATGATATTTCAGAGGAATTAGCTTTGATTTAATTTTTGTAATCCTTTTTAGAAACCTTTTGGCCCCCTTCATCCATTTCTCTTGTCCTCCATCCCTCCCCTCTGGCAACCACCAATCTGTTCTCTATATCTATGAGCTTGTTTCTGTTTTTGCTTGTTTGTTTAGATTCCACTATAAGAGAAATCATATGGTATTTGCCCTTCTCTTTTATAGTCTTTGTATTTTGTACTCCCTTTTTATTTATTTATTTTGAAAGATTTTATTTATTTATTTGACAGAGAGGAAAGAGATCACAAGTAGGCAGAGAGGCAGGCGGAGAGAGAGGAGAAAGGAGGCTCCCTGCCTAGCAGAGAGCTCAATGTGGGGCTCAATGTGGGGCTTGATTCCAGGACCCTGAGATTCCAGGACCCTGACCTGAGCTGAAGGCAGAGGCTTTAATCCCCTGAGTCACCCAGGCACCCCTGTAATCCCTTTTTAAATAATAGGCCTCTTCACTAGTTTGTGAATTGGTTGTTACTGTTCTTGGAGATAGAGAGCTTACAACAAATGTAAATTATTTCCCTAATATATTGGGTATATGGAGTAGAGATAGAGATTTTCCATGAAAGATTAGTATGTTTATTTCCATTTTGGAATAAGCTATCACCTCACAGACCAGTAACAATCTACAAACTTGAACTGGTTCATAACTCCATTTTGAGTGGCATTGCTATAAAGGATTTTATGATTTCCTTTAGGGGCTGGGTGACTCAGTTGGTTGAGTGTTTACCTTTGGCTCAGGTCATGGTTCTAGGGTCCTGGGATCAAGCCCCACATCCAGCTCCCTGCTCAGTGGGAAGTCTGCTTTTTCCTCTCCCTTTGCCTCTTCCCCAGCTTGTGCTCTCTGTCTCTCTGTGTGTGTCTCTCTCTCTCAAATAAATAAAATATTCTTTAAAAAGTTTTCCTTTAAACCCATGTAATGGAGAAAAACTTTATATTAGCATTATCTGTAGAAAGAAACAATAAATTTATTCATTTTCACCTACGAATGAAGAATGGTTTCTTACGGGAAGTTAGGAACATCCAAGTTTCGTATGCATGCATCAAAAGTTGGTTTATTAATCCTGTTATTTTCTTGGACATATTTTGGCATTCTCAAAATGATAAAATATATTGATTTTGTCAGCTATAAATGTTTTTATTATACACTGTGCTTTTCTTTCACAGAAGTAAGCATGGCTTTATGGTTTAGAAATTATATCAGTGAGGGAGCAGCCAGGAAAATAGAAATATGCTACCAATTTCAAGCAAAGGAGATATAAAATAGGGAATTGGTGACAAAGTGTTAGAAGGGCTAGTGTAGCAAAAAGAAGAGGGGCTGGCAGAACGGAAAGGAAGAAATGTGTTACCCTGAATTCAAAAAGCTGCTAATGCCAATGGACTAGAATCCCTAAACCAGCACATACTGCTGGCTGCTGGAGGGCAGCTACACAAGGGTTGAAACTGCCAGAGAGAATTTGAAATTTCTGAAAGAAATCTGAGAAATGCAGTGTGTGGAGTCCCAGCTCTTACAGTTCAGAGTAGGATGTGAAGGATGGAGGTAGAATGGAGGTGCAACAGGTGTAGAATCAGCTTGGTCCTCCTTATTGTCTGCTTTCATCCATCCATGTACTTCCATGCAGTTTAAACCACGTAATACATATCCACTCCTATATTTAAACTTATATATATATATATATATATATATATATATATGTTTATATATATATGATAATATATGTGAGATATATATGTGTATATATATACACTTTATATATATTCTTGGTAAAAACAAATATTCATGGTAAAAACAAATATTCTTTTTTTGTTTTATTTTTTTAACTTTTATTTTTTTAGTGTTTCAGGATTCATTGTTCATGCGCCACACCCAGTACTCCATGCAATATTCTTTAACCTTTCTAAGAGAGATATAAACTAAGATCCATCATTAATATTATCCATCTTTTGGTAATGTTATTCTCTCTTAGAATTCAGTCATCATTTTAGCAGTATATTCATTAATGTAATTAGTAATTGGGCTGAGTAATGAAACTTAACCTAACTTTTTACATGAAATAAAACGAAGAATATGGAAAGAAAGGGGAAAAAATAGATAAAGAAAAAGAAAAGAGGAAGTAAAGGAAAAATGGTTATATTACACATAACTGAAGAAATTAGATATGCAAATTGTTAAAATTCTTTATGTCCTTACATAACTGGTCAGAGACCCAGTACCTAATGGCTGCTTAGTCTACATTCTGGATGTGGAAGTAAAAAGAGTTACCTCAAAAAATCTCCTGAATTCTCCACATGGCTTTACAATCCATTTTTCCCTGTACAGTGTTTATTAGTCACCCCAGTCAGTGTAGTATCCCCATACTTGGTCTATTAGCTTCAGTGTCAAAGCATCTCAAGTAGCCAGATGGCATCTCAACTTAAAAATTCAAGGTCACTATTAATTGTATCCTGGTGGAAGTATTCCTCCCTTAGGAACTGAAACATTAAAGCACTAATGTTTTAACATTCCAGACCTCAGAACTGGAAAATGGAAATTCTGTAGGATGAAAAGCAAAACATGTGCAAAGGGATTATTACTGTAATAGTGAGAGGAGAGACTATAACTTTCCCTCTTGATTCTTGTCTATGTATACTAGCTATTGGAGAAATAGCTATAGAAATTATATTTTGCTTGACAATTTGAAACAAATATTACAGTCTTGTTAAGACTGCATCTCAACTTCACAGGGCCTTGCCTTCCAACTGGCACTTTAACTAAGGTTTCAATAGGTCATTCCATGATTTTATAAGCAAGTTGCTTCTGAGTGCTGGGATGCATAGTAAGACCAGTAATTCCTAGTGACTATCAGTTCTTTGAATGGATGCAATGTTTAGTTTGGAATGGTGATAAGAAATATGGATTTGTTTAAATCCAAGGAGAGTGACACTAATGGAAGCTTTCTAAGTAAAAAGGACAAATTCATATGCAAAATGTTTCCTTTTTGTTAAAGATTTTATCTATTTATCTATTTACTTATTTATTTATTAGAGAGAGTGCATGAGCAGGGGGAGGGGCAGAGGGAGAAGCAGACTCCCTGCTCAGCAGGGAGTCTGACTCAGGGCTCAATTCTAGGACCCTGAGATCATGACCTGAGATGTAATCAGAGGCTTAACTGACTGAGCCACTCAAGTGTCCCACAAAATATGTTTCTATTACTGCCTTTATCGTGAAAGGGACAATGTAACCAGTATACCCAGGAAATGGTGCCATAGTAGAATCTTGGCACTGGCCTTTGGTGTAGGCTAGTTGACACTCAGCAATTGTAGAAACCAGACCAATCTGGGTTAGTGAAATAAAGGGCTCTTCCTTCACTAAGGCATTAAAAAATGCATTGTTGAAGAGTGGCAGCATCATCCTTGAGAGGTTCTGAGATGACTATCCTCTTAGGTAGGGAAAGAAAATGGGAGAGGATCTCCCTGAAATTATGGATCCTGAAGTAGCAGAAGACAAAATGGGGATTGAAGATAGATCTTGATAGCAGTGGGCATCATCTTTTAAGTCAGCTGCCTCAGATTTCCAGGATGTGGATCATCATTACAATGATGAGCCTAATGAAGCATGCCAACTAGTGTCTCTCTTCCCTTGCAGTGTGGTCTTGCTAATCCTCCTCTCAGGACTGACAATTTTATTTCTTCGCCCCATTAAAGTTGGATTGGCATTGTATCTCTTTTTCAAATATAATAGAGAAAAATTGGTCTTACGTTAGTTCCACATCCTGGTACCTTAAGAAGCCTTTTGGCTTTTGCTCTCACTCTCCCAGGATACTGAGACAAGCTACCCCTATCTAAGCTGAGGGAACACATGGAGAAGAACCTCAGTTCCCTAACTGGCAGTTAATATCAACTTCCAGATGTGTGAATGAGGTCATTTGGACCCTCTACTTCAAGATGAGTCATGAAATGCAGCTACATGAGTGATTCCTGTCAAGACCAGCCAAAGAACTACGCAGACAGACTGCCATCACACTAAATCATCAGAAATAATAAACCATAGTAATTTTAAATTCCTAATTTGGGGGATTATTTATTATGTAGTAAAAGATGGCTGAAGTTCAGGGTCTTCAGTACAGGAAAAATCTATTCTCCTCAGAAAAGGGAAGAAAATTCAGTTTTGTTGGCAAGACAGAGAAGGGATTAACATTCCAAGACACTTGGTCATCAGAATCCACTCAAATATTTATATTCCTACTTTCAAGGTTCCACTATTTTACAGGCAATGCACTAATTTTCACCAAAACACTTAGGAAGAATGTGCATTACACAAATGTTTTAATTCTGAGACCTTTAAAATTTACTTTGCTGTTTCATTTTCCTGCTGTAAAGCCCCAGGGCTACAGAAGCTAAGAGATTAGAAGCTCCTTGGTTTTCTAACTGTGCCTTGAAATGGAATGAAAGACTTGCAGTTGATACTTCTGCCAGCTTACAATGCAAGTAAAAAATGGCCAGCCCACCTCAGTGCTCATTACCATTATCTATTTGATGTTCAGCAGACCCTTGGTCTCCCAAAGTCTTGCATTTGGTGACACTCAGATATCAGAAACCTACTACCACATCTAGGTTAGGACACTCAAATGTAAAAAAAAAAAAAAAAAAAAATGCTGTGTCACAGCTGAAGCCACTGACACTGGAATGGCTGGAACGGCTAAAGACCTGTGGCTGCTGAAGTCACCCATCCTTAGTGTCGTTGTGTTTCGGCACAAAACAAAGACCAGCAGCAGAATGTGTCCTTCCGTTCCCCAACGTCTCTTCACCCACAAGTCCTTCCCATTGGTGTTAGATAACAGGAAGGCACCTAGCAAGGAAGTCTCGGAAATGATGTTTATAAAGCTTCCAGCTTACGAAGTGTAAGGACAGAATGTACAAGTAGTCTGTGAGATAACAAATAATGGGAAGGAAAATATTTTCCACTGTAGAGATTACTTTGAGTTTCATCCGAATAATTCTTCTTTGACTCTCAAGGTCATCCTGCACAAAAGTAACCTCTCTGGAATTAGGTTTTATCATTTCTTAATAAAGGAGTTGCCTAGAATGACTCCCAGTTTCCCTTTGTCCTCTAAAAATGGCTGCTGATAAATATTGTTATATCGGCTTACCTTTCTCAGTCTAGTTAGCAGTGTCAATAGAAGGGGAATGCAAGCCACAAATGGAACCAATGTATGTGATTTAAAGTTCTCTCGTAGCCACATTAAATATAGTAAAAGCAAACAGATGAAAGGAATTTTAATATTTTATTTACTTCAGTATGTCTAAAATATTATGTCAACATGTACTCAATATAAACATGATTAATGAAGGAATTAGTGTAAGATGGTATACTAAGAGGTCACAATCCAGATGTATTTTATTTTTTTTAAAGATTTTATTTATTTGATGCAGAGAGAGTACAAGTAGCAGGGGGAGTGGCAGGCAGAGGGAGAAGCAGACTCACCACTGAGCAGGGAGCCCGATGTGGGGCTTGATCTCAGGACCCTGGGATCATGACCTGAGCCGAATGCAGACGCTTAAGTGACTAAGCCACCCAGGCGCCCCAATCCAGATGTATTTTAGACTTGGAGGGAATGTCCTTTTGTAGAAACCATATTTCAGATGCTCAGTAGATACCATGTAAAGTGGCTACCACATTGAACAAGGCGGATCTAAATAATAGATTTTTTCTAGACTAATGGAGTAAGATATTTTCTTTTTTCCATTCTCTTTTCTTATATTATTCCTTATTGCTGGTACCTACAAAGTACTGTTTATTTGTAAAAATAAAAACTATAAAATAATAGTAGCCTGAATAACATATAACTTACCATATAGTAGTTTTTAATAATGATGAAATTTTGGTATAGCCATTATAGAAAACAGTATTGAATTTCCTTAAAAATGCAAAATAGAAATACCAAATGATTGAGCTATCACTCTCCTGGGTATATATATATATATCCCAAAGAAATGAAATCAGTATTTCAAAGAGATATCTGCACTCCTATGTTCATTGTGGCATTATCCACAATAACCAAGATATGGTAACAATCTAAGTGTCCTTCAATGGATAAATGGATTAAAAAAATGTCACGCACACACACACACACACACACACACAGAGGAATATTATTCAGTCATAAAAAGGAAATTTTTACAATATGCAACAACATGAATGAACTTGAGGGCATTATGCTAAGTGAAATAAGCTAGTCACCAAAAGATAAATACTATCTGATTCTACTTATATGAGATATCTAAAATAGACAAATTAATAGAATTAAACAGTGGATCATTGTGTGGCACAAGCTCCAATTTTCCGGGAGATTATCCTGAGGCACCCTGCTTTTCTGGCTTCTTTCACACCCCTTCCACCTCTGCAAGTGCTGCTTACCGATGCCTTCATCACTACCACCTGAACCCAGAAAGGAGCTGAAGAAGTATTCAAAGCAGCAGCTGGGTTACCTGGCATTGACTGCTTCTTTTCACTGCAAACCCACTTCCCTGCACTACTTTACAATTCACAGCATCTCCCTCCTATATGAAAAACAAAAACCAAAACAACATTTAAAAACTCAAGACTTTATTTTTTATTTTTTCATTCTACTCTTCCTCCCAGGGCATCAACAACCTCTTAAGGCATTGCTGCTTGAGTGCTTCAGTGAACACAGCACAAATTCTTATAGTGAGGAAGGGACGGACCCAAGTGTGCAAACATGTTCCTATTAGGCTAGTATTTTTTTTCTACCTTATTGAATCCCCCTCTCCACATAGAGTCTAATGCCAGCAGATACTGTCACATCAGGGGTCCTGCGCCCATTCATCTGGTGCAGGTAACAGGACAGATGCCAGCGTTCCCATTGTTTTCTCTTAGCAACTGAGGCAAGCTAAGATTTTAAAAACATTGGACCTTCAGTTAGGGTCTTAACTGAACTCCAGGTCTCACAGATTTGGAACCGCTGACATGCATATGGAAAACATACTGAACCAAGGATCCCAAAATGGGTCTTGGTTCTCATATCCTTCAGGTCATGTAGGCATTTTCTTGCTACATCAACATGGTCAGTGGCAAACCCGTCTGAAATTCTTAACCAAAACCATATGCAAAAATCAATCTCATTGTTACAAATAAACAATGCTATGAACCTGGTACAAAGCATCCCCAAACTCATTTTGGACACATGGTTATAAGAAAACACTATTAATCAATATATTTCATGCCTTGATCAGAGGTCAGTGTCATTTAAGTACATCTATCACTTTAAAAAAACAGCTCAGGCCAATTCCAGATTTGCTGGAATTAACTTTCATGACACAAGAATATTACTTCGTTTGTAGATAAGCTGCCGAAGCAGTGCTCAAAGAGAAATTCATTACTTTAAACATATACAATTAAAAAGATGAAAATTGAAGCTATAAATTTCAAAATTAAGATAGTAAAAATCAAACTTAAACCAAATAAAATAGAAAAGAGGAAATAAAGGTAAAAATTAAAACCAAATATAAAGATAAAACCAAACTCAAATACATAATGAAGAGAATCAACAGAGATAGAAGTTTCTTTTGTGAGCTGAATAAAAATGGAAAGCCTCTTTCAAGTTAATCAGAATCAAGAGAGGATATACATTATCTATATCTACAAAAAAAGAAAAACAACAACCCTATAGCTAAAATCATATATAATGGTGATAAGATTGAAACTTTTCCACTGAGATTAAATGCAAGGCAAAGGTATTCCCTCTCTTTTCAACATTGACATTTCTAACTAATGTAATAAGAAAAGAGAAAAGTAAAGAGAAGACAAGACATATAGATTGGGAAGAAATAAAACCATCTCTCTTTGCAAGGTGTAATATTTTAAGTGGCACATCTGAAAGAATCAACTTCTAGAACTAATAAACAAGGTAGGATATAAAGTTAATATCCAAAAGTAAATTGTTTCCCTATATATCAGAAATTAAAAAGTGGAATTTGAAATTAAAAGTACCATATCAGTTACATTAGCACTCTCCAAAATGAAATTTAGGTATCTAACTAAATATGTGTAAGAACAATATAAGGACAATTACAAAACTCTGATGAGCAAAATAAAAAACTAAATAAATGGATAGCTATTCCATGTTCATGGATCAGAAGACTCTAGTAGTGTCATGATGACAATCTGACATTGGCAAACTGATTTTAAAATTTATGTGGAGAAGCAAAAGACTCAAAATAGCCAAAACAATACGGAAAGAGAACAAAGTTGGACTTACATTACCTGACTATAAGACCTACTATTTGAGGTACAGTAATCAAGACTGTGATATTGGAAAAGAGTAGACAAACAGAGCAATGGAATAGAATAGGTAGTCTAGAAATAAATCCATGTAAATATAATCAACTGATCTTTGACAAAGGAATAAATGTAGTACAGTGGAGAAAAGCTAGTCTTTTCAACAGATGGTACTGGAAAAACTGGACATCCATCTGCAAAAAATTAATCTAAACAGATACCTTACACCCTTCATAAACGTTGACTCAAAATTGATCACAGATATAAATATAAAACACAAAATTATAAAACTCCTAGATGACAATATAAGAGAAAGCCTAGATGACCATGGGTATGGTGATGACTTTTTAGAGATGATACCAAAGGTACAATGCATGAAAGGAATTATTGATAAACTGGACTTCACTAAAATTTAAAACTTCTGCTCTGTGAAAAACTATGTCAAGAGAATAAGAAGATAAAGCCACAAATGGAAAAAATATTTGCAAAAGACCCATCTGATAAAGGACCACTAGCCAAAACATACAAACAACTCTTAAAATTCAGGACTAAGAAAACAATCAAATTAAATAATGATCCACATATCTTAATGGATGCCTCACAGAGAAGATATATAGATGGCACATAAGCATATGAAAAGATTCTCCACATCAAATGTCAGCAGGAAAATGTGAATTAAAACCATGAGATGCCACTACACACCTATTAGAATGGCCAAAATTTAGAACACTGACAACCGATGCTGCTGGTGAAGATGTAGAGCTACAGAAACTCTGATTCATTGTGGGTGTGAATGCAAAATGGCACACCCACTTTGGAAGACAGTTTGTGGTTTCTTACAAAACTAGACATACTCTTACCTAATGTTTCACTAATTGCACACTTTGGTATTTACCCAACAGATTGGAAAATCTGTGTCCATACAAAGATCTGGATGTGGATGTTTATAGCAGTTTTATTCATAATTGCCAAAACTTGAAGCAACAAAGATTGTTCTTCAGTAGATGAGTGAAAAAATAAATATTACATCCAGACAATAAAATATTATTCAGCAATAAAAAAAAATGAGCTCTCATATCATGAAGACATGGAGAAAGCTTAAAGCAAAAGAAGCCAATCTGAAAAATTTGATTCCAACTTTATGACATTCAGGAAAAAGCAATACTATGGAGACAGCAAAAAGATCAGTCATTGCCAGGGGTTGGGGAGTAGGAAGGATGAATAGGTGGAGAATGGACAATTACTAGGACAGCGAAAATATTCTGTATGATATAATGATGGATACATATTTTTAAGACATTTGTTCAAACCCACATAATATACAAAATCAAGGATGAACCATAAGGTAAACTATGGGCTTTAGGTGATTATGATGTTTATAAGGTAGGTTCATCAAATGTAACCAATGGATCAATGGGGTGAGGTGAGGGATATTGATAATGGGGAAGGCAATGCATGTGTCAGGACAGCAGGTATGCGGGAAATCTCTGTACCTTCCTTCAGTTTTCTGTGTACTTAAAACCACCCTAAAAAATAAAGTTTTAAATATATATAGTGAATGTTGGCAATTAAAAAAATGGAACACCAGTAAGATAATATATCTAAAATGCAAAAAAAAAAAAAATTGGTAATAAACTTGACAATTTGAAGAAAATGGACAAAATTCTTTGAAAAATACAACTTATCATAACTGACAGAATAAAAACAAATTTGAATTTATTTTTCCCCTTAAAGAAATGTGGAACATATAGGCTGAGATGATTATAATGACCAGAATGATTATGAAAGATTAAGTCATAATCTGGACCTGGAAAGATCCAGGCCCAGAAGATTATATTGGTGAATTCTTCCACATATTAAAAAGAAATGATATGAATTATAGTTTTACACAGAACAAAAAATAGAGGGTATATTTTCAACTTATTTATGAGGGTGCATAATTTTTAATAAAACCTAATAAACGCATTAATAAGAAAGGAAAATCAGCCAATATTTCTCATGAATATTGGCAGGAAAATTCTAAGCAAGATATTAGAAATCAAGTCCAGAGATACAAAAAAAAAAAAAGAATACCCAATCAATGATCAAGTGGGGTTTACTTCAGTAATGCAAGTTTCAATTAACATCAGAAATCAGTTAGTATAATTAATCACATTAGCAGCTTAGTAAAATAAAGCCATATAATTATATCAACACATACAGAAAAACATTTGATAAACATCACCCATTTATCAAAAAAAAAAAACTTTCAGCAAACTAAAACTAGATGGGAAATTCCATAATTGATAAAAAATATTCTATATGTCAAGTTTCATTCAGAGAAAAAGAACCAATAAGAGGTATTTATTTAGATATTTATTCCAAGAAATTGGCTTATGTGATTATGGAGTCTGGCTAGGCAATTTTGAAATTGTAACCAAATCATTAGGAAGGACAAGCTAGAAATAATAGGCATGACTTAAAGCTGTAGTCCACAAAGGACTCTTATAATGTATAAAGAATGCCTTCAAACAATTAAAAGTCATGAAACCTAATCTGGACATTTCACAAAAGGAGATATACAAATAGCCAAAAAATATGGCAACATGTTCAACTCAACTGGTCACCAGGGAAATGAAAAATAAAACTACAAATAATATACAATCATCAGATGACTGAAATGGGGGAAAAAGGAAAAATACCTAAGATGGGGAAGGATATGGCAGAAATACAAATATATCAATACCAAAAATCATAAAAAGAATGTTCAGAACAGCACCTTTTTGTAATAACCCCAGACTGCAAACAATGCAAATGTTTATGGTATAATCATTCAATAATCTACTCCCTGGCGATAAGAATTAAAGAAGGGGTGTCTGAATGGCACAGTTGGTTAAGCGTCTAACTCTTGGTTTCGGCTTAGGTCGTCATCTCAGGGTCTTGATCTCAGGGTCCTGAGACTGAGCCTCAAGTCGGGCTTCATGCTCAGTGTGGAGTCTGAGATTCTCTCTCCTCCCTCGGCTCCTCCCAGCTATACTCACTCTCTCACCCTCTCTCTGTAAAATAAATAAATCTTTAAAGAAAGAAAAAAATTATACACAAAATGCATAAGTTTCACAATGTTAAGTAAAATAAACATGTTATATTTGATATAATTCCATTTATATTCAGTTCAAAACTGGCAAAATCAATCTAGTAATCATATTTGAGAAGAGGTAGATATGACCAAGGTTAGATATAAGCAGGCTTTCTCAGGTGCAGATAATGTTTGTTTTTATTTTGGCTACTGGATACGCAAATGTGTTCAGTTTTTGTTTTTGTTTTGTTTTAAATCTGTTTTATAAAGTCATTGGGCTGTCTAGTTTTCTTTATCATACTACAAGTATTTACTGTAAAAATTTTGTAATATACTTGCACGATAGTTAAGAATGTAGGTTCTGAAAGTCAAATGATCTGTTCCACACCTTACTTATAAGTTGCGTAATCTTGGACAAATCATTTATTCTTCTCTTTTTTAGTGTCCCCATATTAAGAATGGGGATAATAATGTCTCTACTATTTAGATTTTTGGGAGGAAAATTGTAAAAGTACATGTAAAATAATAAGAACTATAAAGTACATGAATAAATTGAGATACTGTTTTTGTAGTATGTGCTGATTATGCAATATGTGTATATTCATATTTTTGATGAATATATATATAAAAATATAATCTGCATGGCAGTTTCTCCTTTTTGTTCATCTTAGTAACTCTCAATCTTATCTTTTAGTATCTTATTTCTCTCTTGCAATTATGCACATAAAAATTTAGTACTAAAATGTAGTTTATGACAGTGTGATGAGGAAAAGACTGCAATCACACCCTTTTCAGGCATAACACTAAATTCTCTGTAACAGCCTACAGGATAATGTTGTGTCATTTTTAATTCATATAACTGGAGGATTAAACCATATCATCATTGTAAAATCCATCTTTACTACTTATAAACAATTGACTGGCTTGTTATCCTAAGGCAAAACCAAATGCTGTTAGCATATTATATATTATTTATGAGTATTGTGGAGATTGGGTCATTGGCATTAAATTAGAAAAAAACAAAACACCAGTGTCAAACCTCGAAACAAAGAATTGGTCCTGGGAATTGATGAGCGTGGCCGAGCAAAAACAGGAGCTTGTGATGATGCATTTTTTCCCGAATCCTGGAGCCTACGTGTTGGGCAAGAATTCAAGGCAATTTTATAGAGTGACCAGATAACATTTTTTACTAAACCAAGATATTCCTGAGGATAAAGTGAGGGGTTATTAATATTTTTGTTAGGACATCCGTGGCTATTATTCATGTAGGTTAACTGAGGTAGAGTCATGTTAGTTACAAGGTTTCCTTTGAAGGGATATTTAGTCCTTAAGGCTAAGGACGGTGGGTAGGGAGGGGTGCGTGTGTGTGGTAGGGAGGGGTGAGTTGGGGAATAGAATTCTGGTTGTAGTAGGCAAAACTGTAGAATCTAAGCTATAAATGAAGTTGAAATCTGAAGGGGCCTCAGATAAGGTAGCACAGATGTTTCCCACAGTTGCTGACACTCGCAATTCATACACAGCCCAGCTGCAAGTGCCATCTCTTGCCATGGAGCATTTTAATAAGTCCATGAATCTTCTTGCCTTTAAAAGGATAAAATAGAAAATATAACTGAAGCAACAGGTTCCTATAGTCATCATTATGTAAATATCACTACAACATGGAAATATTAAGGTCAGATGTTTGAATATTGATACACAATGCTCCTCCTCCTCTCCAAAGAAGATTTCCCTCACCCGAAGCCCAGTGTAGATACTTTGCATCCTCAGAGAACACTTTGCACACTTCCCTCCCAACACTTTTTACAAGATCTCAATTGCTGACGTGGTCTTATGTTCCTAAGTCTTCATTTAGGCTTTGACAGAACAGACCATGCTACATTTACTTCCGTTCAAATGTGCTGCCCCATGCCCAGTGGTTGGTGGCCATTGAAACTTTATGAAATTCATGACTAAAATTTGAATAAAACTTTGCATTTTACAAAGCACTTTCACATCCATTTATACCATGTGAGAATTACTCAGAGTAGATGCCTAGTAAATATATTTGAGTTGACATTTTTTATCTCTTGAGAATAATGCAAAAGCTTTGCTAAGTTAAATTTCAAAAGTCTCTACCACATATTAAAGGGAAATTTTAAAAATTGGTGTGCTTACTGGTAATAATTCTATTTTCATGGAATAAAGGAAGAAATCACTTATCCTTCCACATTTCTGATAGAATGGCCATCTCAGCAGCAATGATTAATCGATTTGTTCAGCATATTCAAGGAACGTTGCAATATAACAGTGAAAGAACACCAAAATCTAATATACTGCATTGTTGATCCTGATGTTTTATACATGATTTCTCAGCTCATTCCAGACCCATCAAAGTTCATTGCTGACCACTGATAAACACATTTATCCTTGTCTGGAACTTTACAAGAGCTTCTTTAACTTTATTGTCTTATTTAATGTACTTTAGCCAAAATCATCCCAATGGGAATTGCTGGCTTAATGCTTCCATTTTTTGCTTTGGAATATTAGCTTCCCTCTGTGTCCTCATTTGAAGCTATCCTTACAAAATTTTATATTTCTCCCTACACATGTTGTTCTAGTTAACTGTTTAGGTGGCTGATTAAACATATATATTTTAACTTATTTGTCCTAGGACATGGTTATTTAGTTCTGAAATTTTATTTTCTACTTCATTTCTAGCTTTCTAAATTTTTATATTTGGGAAAATCTTAAAAGCTTTAACAGAAAAGTGATTTTTTTATATATAGTGTTAATCTTGTCTTCAGTGTTATTAGATACTCAGATTTTGACTCATGATGTTAATTATGTATGCCTCTGTTATATCCCAAATAAAAACTGATATTTATGATAGGTAATAATCATATATATGTTTTTGATTTTGCTTATACTATGACTAGCAGTAGTTGGTGAATCAGAAGAATTAAATTCTATTTGTGTGTCAGTTTAAGAAAATACAGTCAAATCCAGGTTCCTAAAAATAAAACTTGGAAATAAAACATGTCATTTGCTATGGCTTTACTAAATATTGAAGATCATCTTTAAAAAATTGCTCATTGACTTTTATGATAAAATTATGAAAAGGGCCCGAATTAATACATTATCTAAGTATTCTTAGACATGAACATTGCTCTGCCTTCTTTAATTGTTACAATTTTATAACATTATATAACAGTACTTCACTTTCCCATCTTCCTCTCCCAATTAAAAAATCTTCTCTTCCGTAGTTAGTCATATATTATTATCTGGGATACTTTTTTGATCTACTCCTTTGCTCTATGCCAAAATTTGTTTGATCAATTCAGAGAAACTGAGGCTGTTAAAGATTTCACCTAAATCAACAAACAAGGAGAGCCAGGATATACTGTAGCTTTGTTTTCTGTATTTGAAGTTCAGAAGCATCAGGTCATCAAGCAATTTAGTTTAGTGCTTCCTATTTTGGCTTCAGTGCTATGGGTTTCTGACTAACATGAAGACCTCCTTTGACTCTCCTTCCACTGAATGAACCATTATATGAACTTCAGTATGTTCAGAAATACAGCAGCTGGATAAAGTAAAAAGTGTTTTCTTGTAGATCAGCTTGAAGTCTGACTATGTGTTTAGATCACTGATATCTTTAAAAATAAACTAACAAACTCAAAGTATATTTTATATCTATGAAATATAGTGAAAATAGTTCTTCGGTTTGGTTATATAAGGCTAATTTTATACATATTTTATTATTAAATTAAGCATTTACAAAAACATAGTTAAATGTATGGATTTTCCTCTCAATGCCAACAAAAACCTAGCAAGGTATTTAGAGAAACAAAGGTGTGCGGCAAACACTAACAGAAAATAGACAAAACTAGTCGGCCAGCTGTACTAGACATTTTTAAAGCTCACGGAGTTAATCAGTTTCATTTTACCACAACAAGTTACAAAAGACAAACTGGTTCATTGAACTTGCCCTAACTGAAATGATACCCAGGGAGCACTTTAACAGGAATCAGCCAAAGAAACAACCTCATTACTGGAGCTGCTGAATTTGCACACTAAAGCCTCTAAGGCAAGGCTTACTTTCACAGAATTAAGATTTTTTTTTTAAAAAGTGTGCAGAACTATGTGAAGAGAATTAGCCCAGACTCAGATACTTCCTGTTGATAGCCTTCGATCTAAAAGGGATTATTTCCATTTTAACTTCAAGTCTAAAAGGCAATTATGTTAATTTTTTTCTGACTTTCAAAGGTATTATTTATTCAGCTTTCTGTTTCAGTGTCAGGGTCATTCAAGCCTGCTGATCATTGTCATATTTTCTTGATTTTCAGTTTCAAGACCAGTACTCTTTCATTTTTATTCTTGCCCATGATCAATATTTTTCAATGATATATTTAGATAAGCCTTTGTTAAGCATTTTTACTTTACTATTAAATATTTCTTTAACATAGAAAAAGATCTGAGGAAGAAAAACCTTAAACAGAAATATTATGAAAGAATCTACTTAAAATGATTGTTTCTTATTAAAATTAAAGAGCTAACTGGAGACGAGGGTTTATAATCTATGTCTTATACACATACATATCTGGGTAATTTAGGGAAGTGAAGGCAGTTAAGTAGACAGGTTGATAAGTAAAAAGATAGAGATAGATATTAGCGATAATTACAGTATCAGTTTCTCTCACTTTTTAAACATTAAGGTATAATTGACATACACTACATACATTTCAGGTATACAACATAATGATTCTATATTTGCATATTTTGCAAAATGATCACCACAGTAAGTATGGTTAGCATATGTCACCATGCATAGTTATAGAATTTGTTTTCTTGTGATGCCAACTTTTAAGATTTACTCTCCTAGCAACTTTCAAATATGCAATACAGTATTATCAACTATAGTTGCCATGCTGTTCATTATATCCCCACGACTTTTTTAATTTCATAAATGGAAGTCTGTACCTTTTGACTCCCTATGCCCATTTCTCCCACCTTCCACCCACCACCTCTGGCAACCACCAATCTGTTCTCTGTATGAATGAGCTTGTTTTTTGTTTGGTTGATTTTGTTTAAGATTTCATAAGTAAGTGAGATCATATGGTATTTGTCTTTTTCTGTTTAACTTATTTCATTTAGCACAATGCCCACAAGGTCATCCATGTTATTGCAGATAGCAAGACTTTCTTCTTTCTATGTCTTCCTAATATTCCATTGTATATATACATCACAGTTTCCTCTCAGTCATCCATTCATGGACATGTAGACTGTTTCCATATGTTGGCTATTAAAAATAATACTTCAAAGCACATAGAGATGCACATTTCTTTTTTGTTAGTGTTTTTGTTTTCTTTGGATATATACCTCAGAGAATTACTAGATCATATGGTAGTTCTGCTTTTAATTTTTTGGGGGGGTTAGTTTTCTTTTAAAAAATTGTTTATTTATTTGACAGAGAGAGAGAGAGAGGGAGAGAGAGCACAAGCAGGCAGAGTAGCAGGCAGAGGGAGAAGCAGGCTCCCTTCTGAGTAAGGAGCCTGACAAGGGGCCTGATCCCAGGACTCTGGGATCATGACCTGAGCCGAAGACAGTTGATAACCTACTGAGCCACCCAGGCGCCCCTGCTTTTAATTTTTTGAGGAACTTCTATACTGTTTTCCAAAGTGGTACACCAATTTACATTCCCACCAGTAGTGCATAAAAATTCCCTTTTCTTGGTATCTTTGTCGATACTTGCAATCTCTTGTCTTTTTGATGATAGCCATCCACTTCAACTGGTATGAGGTGATGTACCATTATGGTTTTAACTTACATTTCCCCAATGATTAGTGATGTGATCATCTTTTCATGTACTTGTCTTCTTTGGAAAAATACCTATTTAGATCTTTGTCCATATTTTAATTTGTTTGGGTTTTGTTTATTTGTTTTGCTATTGAGTTATATGTGTTTTTTCTATATTTTGGATATTAACCTCTTATCAGATATATGATTTATATATATTTTCTCCCATTCAGTAGGCTGCCTTTCATTTTGCTGGTTTCCTTTGTTGTGCATATGCTTTTTAATTTGACACAGTCTTGTTTATTTTTGCTCTTGCTGCCTTTGCTTTTGTTGTCAAATAAAAAAATTGTCACCAAGATCAATGTCAAGCAAATTACCACTCATGCTTTCTTCTAGGGGTTTTATAGTTTCAGGTTTTATATTTAAGTCTTTAAAAACATTTTGAGCTAATTTTTGTGTATTGTGTAAAAGAATGATTCAGTTTCATTCTGTGTGACTTTCCAGTTTTCCCAACACCACTTATTGAAGAGATTTTCCTTTTAATTAATTGACCATATAAGCCTTGGTTTATTTCTGTGCTCTATATTCTATCCCAGTGATCTATGTGCCTCTTTTATTGCAATACTGTACTATTTTGATTACTGTAGCTTTATAATATAGTTTGAAATCAGAGAGCATGATGCCTCCAGCTTTGTTCTTCTTTCTCAAGATCACTTTGGCTATTTGAGATCTGTTGTGGTTCCATACAAATTTTAGAATTGTTCTAGTTCAGTGGAAAATTCCATTGCAATTTTGAAAGGGATTATAACAGACTTCTTATATTATTTAAAGATATGCATTTAAACTGTATATTCCAAGACTGTTCAACCAACCCTTACTGGTTGAGAATAATAGAATATTATTAATATTAGTATAGATTATTAATATTATTATTAATACAGAATTTAAAAGAATCAAAATAGACCTCTTCAAAAATTTTTCAGAAAGCCATTTAATATTGAATAACTAAATGGTATAATGATGTTAAAAATTATGGTCCACTCTTCAGTGGAGTTTAGAGTCTAAGTCTGCATGGTGCATGGATTATGTTTAAATAAGCGTTAGGCAAACTCTCCTCTAAAATTATCATGATGTATTAAGTTCATGCTACTTTCAAACATGTTACTGTTGTTGCTCCTCTGAACACCGTAATCTTAAGGAGTTATCCAAGGTAACTCCTTGGATAAGTTACCAAGTTATAGCATCATTTCATATGAAGTGATGCTATTAAGTGATGCTATAAGTAAAATAGGTTACAATAAAATTTTTTATATGTAGGATGTTAGTCATGTATTACAGCTCTTCTTCCATGTTTCTTAATAATAATCATTTTGGTAATGAGTCAAGTATAAGCTTCCTGGGAAAAGATGGTAAATACTTTACTATATGCTTAATATCTTTGAAATTATGAATATATTATTATTATTACTATAAAAGTTTTGCACTTGTAAGAATACTTCAAGTATTTACTCAAATTCGTTTCCCCTTATTTTACAAAAATACTTTTTTCTTATTGTACTTTCCTCAAACCAGCTTCTTTTGCTTATTGTACTTTCCTCTAAACCAGCTTCTTCTTGCGAGGAAGTTAGTTGAACTTCTGGGAAGTTGGAAGAACAGTGAAAAAAGTCGTTTCTGTCCCATTACTGGACCATCCAATAAATCCATAGACACAGTCTTTTTTTTTTTTTAACGTATAATGCATTATTTGCTTCAGGGGTACAGGTCTGTGAATCATCAGTCTTATACAATTCACTGCACTCACCATAGCACATATTGTCCCCAGTGTCCATAACCCAGCCACCCTATCCTTCCTTCTCCCACACTCCAGCAATCCTTTGTTTATTTCCTGAGATTAAGAGTTTCTTTGATTTGTCTCTCTTTCAGATCCCATCTTTTTTTTTTCCATCTTGTTTCATTTTTTTCCCACCCTACACCCTACAACTCCCCACCCTGCCTCTCAAATTCCTCATAACAGAGAGATCATATGATAATTGTCTTTCTCTGATTGACTTATTTCTCTTAGCATAATACCTTCTAGTTCCATCCATGTCTTTGCAAATGGCAAGATTTCAGGTTTTTGGATGGCTTCAAAATATTCCATCGTATATATATATATCACATCTTCTTCATCCATTCATCTGTTGATGGACATCTAGGCATTTCCATAGTTTGGAGATTGTGGACATTGCTGCTATAAACATTGGGGTGTACGTGCTACATTTGAATCTTTAGGGTAAATATACAGTAGTGCAATTGCTGGGTCATAGGGTAGCTCTATTTTCAACTTTTGAGGAACCTCCATACAGTTTTCCACAGTGGCTGCACCAGCTTGCATTCCCACTAACAGTGTAAGAGGGTTCCCCTTTCTCCGCATCCTTGCCAACATCTGTTATTTCCTGACTAGTTAATTTTAGCCATTCTGACTGGTGTGAGGTGGTATCTCATTGTGGTTTTGATTTATATTTCCCTGAGGCTGAGTGATACTGAGCACTTTTTCATGTGTTTGTTGGGCATTTGGATGTCTTCTTTGCAGAACTGTCTGTTCATGTCTTCTGCCCTTTCTTGATTGGATTCTTTGTTCTTTGGGTGTTGAGTTTGATAAGTTTTTTTATAGATTTTGGATACTAGCCCTTTATCTGACATGTCTTTGCAAATATCTTCTCCCATTCTCTTGGTTGTCTTTTGGTTTTGTTGACTGTTTCCTTTGTAGCGCAAAAGCTTTTGATCTTGATGAAGTCCCAATAGTTGATTTTTGCTCTTGCTTCCCTTGCCTTTGGCAATGTTTCTAGGAAGAAGTTGCACAACTGAGGTCAAGGTAACAGTTCTCCTCAAGGATTTTGATGAGGTTCCTGTCTCACACTGAAGTCTTTCATCCATTTTGAGTCTATTTCTGTGTGTGGTGTGAGGAAATGGTCCAGTTTAATTTTTCCGCATGTGACTGTCCAATTTTCCCAACACCATTTGTTGAAGAGACTGTCTTTTTTCTAATGGACATTCTTTCCTGCTTTGTTGAAGATTAGTTGATCATGGGGTTGAAAGTCCATTTCTGAGCTCTCTATTCTGTTCCATTGATCTGTGTGTCTGTTTTTGTGTGAGTACCATAATGTCTTGATGATTTCAGATTTGTAATAGAGCTTGAATTCTGGAATTGTGATGCCACCAACTTTGGTTTTCTTTTTCAACATGCCTCTGGATATTTGGGGTCTTTTCTGGTTCCATATAAATTTTAGGATTATTTGTTCCATTTCTTTGAAAATAGTTGATTGTATTTTGATAGGGATTGCATTAAATGTATAGATTGCTTTAGGGGGCATAGACATTTTCAGAATATTTTTTCTTCCAATCCATGAGGATGGAACATTTTTACATTTCTTTGTGTCTTCCTCAATTTCTTTCATGAGTATTCTATAGTTTTATGAGTACAGATTTTTTGCCTCTTTGGTTAGATTTATTCCTAAGTATCTTATGATTTGGGGTACAATTGTAAATGGGATCGACTCCTTAATTTCTCTTTCTTCTGTCTTGTTGCTCTATAGAAATGCAACTGATTTCTGTGCATTGATTTTATTTCCTGAGACTTTACTCAATTCCTATATGAGTTCTAGGAGTTTTGGTCAATTACATTTCAATAAAGCTGGGGGGAAAATACTCAGCTCCATTAACCTCATACTTTTTCTTTTCCCATCTTGCACATTGTTGCACTGATAATCTCTGGAAAAGATGCCTCAAAATACTGCTGTTACCTTTCAAAAAAATTCTTTCAAATTGGCATTAAAAAGCCATGAGAGTATATTTAATTCATTAAATTAGATTAAATTGTTTAGGAATCTGAGGACAATAAAATACTAACTTTTTACTGTTATTCTAATGCCAAATTTAAATGAGTATTTAGAGCCTTCTCTTTTATTCTAGTATATGCTTTTGCCTTTTAAATGACATTCTGTGTGTGCCATTTCTAATGTGCAAGTCAGATTTATGGACATTTAAACATTATCGATATACCACAGTTTGAATAATCTTCAGAGGTATAAAAAAATAGACACAGTAAGACTTCTTGTTGTAAACAGTGTTGTCTGAGTAATATCTCCCAATGAGTACAGCATATTTGGACTGGATATAGATTTATATCAATTTACAAAGCAATAATTTATATTAGGGGTAGTTTAAACTATTGACATTTTGGGTGGGATAATCTTTACTGGGGGAGGCTGTGTGCATAGTAGGATATTTAGCATCCTTCACTTCTACCCACTAAATGCCAGCAGCATTCTCCTTCCCCTTTCTAGTTGTGACAACTTAAAATGGCTCCAGATCTTGTGAAATATCCCCTTGGGGGCAAAATTGCTTTCTGTTGAGAAGCACGGGGGTAACACTAACTGCGCTAACAGATTCCCAAGCATGTACAGGTTTAGACACAATGAAAGTCTATGTCCCTCCTAGTATTCCTGGGCAGGTACACAGACTGGTGAATCCTCTCTCCTTCACAGTCTTTCAGA
Organism: Nasua narica; assembly: GCA_028533885.1. NCBI lineage: Eukaryota > Metazoa > Chordata > Mammalia > Carnivora > Procyonidae > Nasua > Nasua narica. The sequence continues at coordinate 80,584,816 of CM052797.1, forward strand.
GACCCAAGCTAAAGGACACTCAGCCATCTTCAATAAGAGCTTCCAATTTAGTCTCGATTTTTCATTTAAACCAGTCAAAGGAGTAGAAGAGCATCAAAGAGGGAACTTCTGTGTTTTAAAAGCTTCGGCTTTGAAATAATGCACATTATTTCAATTTGCTTTCCATTCATGAGAATAGATTGCATGGCCACATCTAACTGTAAGTAGGGGAGACTGAAAGAGTATTATACCCCTGTGCCCAGGAAGAAAATGAACCACTTCTTGGTTAGCATTTAGCCATATGCCTTCCTATTTGCCAGTTTTCCATTTGCATCCTTCATCCAGCACATAAAATACATTCACATCCTTTTACAGAGGAGCCAACCCAAACTCTTCTCCATTTTTACTACATTCAGTTCAAGCTCCAGGATCTCAAGGTTATATAGAGTCTTCTTTGTTGAGTCCAGACGTAATTCTTCGTGGTTTGATGACCTATAAACTAAAAGAGATTTTATCTTCCTTACCCCACAACCTACAAACACTTAATGTATAAATATCCCTTACATCTCAAAAGCCATTGCCTACGTATCATTTCACTCCCATTGTGTTGTCAGGAACTAGTCACAAGATCAGACCAAATTGTAAGGGAAGTTGGAATATGTAGCCTAGCACAAAAAGAGAAGGAATTTTATTATGATGAGCAGGTGGTAAAGCATATAATGTAATCTGAAGAATGAGATACAACACTAAAAATTTCGGTCCCAGGTGATATTGAGTACAGGACATGCTTACAATATTTTGGTTCTAATTGATTGGTCAGTAGTGATAGTTTTCCAAAGAGGCAGGGGGTCACTTTCCCTGTGGTAAGGGGGTGGTAATACATAGACTTAAAGATAAGGTATCATTTCCAAATAAGCACAAAACTAAAAAAGTAAAGGAAACATCTTTTGCATAAAAAAGAAATCTTGGTTTAGGAAGGAAGGCTGTAGCTCTGGGGCAGGGTGGAGTGGGGGAAAGGTTTCCCTAGGATCTTTCTGGATAGATTGGAGATTATACTTAAGATAATAATTCTAAACTAGATTTCAGTGACTGGAGGGTGATAAAATGTTTAGCAACAGGTCAAAATTGGGCTGATAAAATTGGACTGCCTCAGGTTAGGTAGGCTAAAACTGGAGAGTTGACAATAGGTAGGGACAAACCCTCATTCTTTCTAGTTGTAGCTGGGTCATTATATTTTTGTTTGTTTTCTGTATTTGTTCAAATTTATTTATAGATTCTTTGATCTGTAGTTCCTAGAACTTTTGCCAAAGAAAGATTGCACCAGACAAGCTAAATTAGCAAGGAAGAATTTATTCAATACTGTTGCAATAGGAGGGAGAGATTGAACTCTACTTTGCTGGATGAAAGGTGGGAAACTTTTTAGGAACTGGGATGAGCTGGTGGAAAAGTGCTGGAGGACATTAGTGGGGAGGTTGGTCAATGCAATTAGGCCATCTGTGTTTGCTAATCTGTGCTTATTGAAGTTAGGCTCTTATTCTCCCAGGGAGACCGGAAGATAGGGGCATTATCTTTCTTGATGATTAAATTTCAAAGTGATGGTCCCCAGGTCCTTGAGAAAGACAATTCCTGAGATATAAAACTGGCAGGAGGCTATGTAGGAGAAGATTTACATCTCAGAGTAGCAGAGGGAGAATTTATAATTGAAAATTTTCTAAGGTAAATGTTCTTAAAAAAGAGAGGTCAGGGGCCTATAGACAGGAAGAAAGCTGTCTAATGTTTAGTCAGTCTGAAGAAAACATTAGGGCTGTCTGTTGGTACTAAAATATAGAAGTAGTATATTCAGTGTAGAATGAAGGCAATCACCAACATGTTTTTAAATGTAGTCCTCTAATCATGCAGTCCAAATGTCCATTAGCTGTTTTGGTGACTCATTTAAATTTGTCAATTTAAATGGCTCATATAAATCTCTCACCTAAAACAACTACAGCTCTTGGCTTTTAAGATATAAAGGTAAAACATTTCCTTTGGTTTTACATGGTTCCTTTAGATGTTTTCAGTCCCGTCTGTCTTTGAATAAACTTAATTTATAATAATGATATGCTTTATGTAGTCATCCAAAACTGGAAAATTTTTGAAATGGATAAAGCTAAAATAACAATCTGTAAGTTGTCTATTTTTATTAGAATCTGTAGGCCCCAGTTGAGTAATAACTATTTACTTAATTATATTAGTATAAGGTCGTGAGTTTCTACTTGTTCATAAGTATTTGATAAATTCTTTACCAAAAGCAGATGTACTTTATCGGCACTGTCTCTCAAATCCTAACAAAGAAGGGAATCCACTGATTAATATACGTAAGGATCTGCAGAGCAGCTTTCTTTAGTTATTGATTGTTAGTCCAGCATTTATCTTTATGCATCTTTAAAACTTTCATGAATATTCTCAGCCTATTTTGTGGGCTTCAGCTAATTTTTTTATACTGTTTCTTTTATGTACTCTTGACTCATTTTTATTATTTCATGAGTGTCCATTTTCTCTCATCTTTCCCCCACAAGTTTCTATAAGCATCGTTTGGTCAGACTGTAATAATTTTTTTGCTAAAAATAATGTTACAAGTATTAATTGTTTTATTATTCCAAAATTGAATCTTCCCAAATCCTGGATGCGTATTTATGTATTTCTCCTTTATCATAGAGGTGGTCCTAACCTCCAGTTACCTGTAAAATAATTAATTCCTTATATGATTATTTTGCAGCATTAATGCCTTTCCCAATTACTTTGAAAGAATTATTTAGCCCTTTGGCAATTCTAATGCCCTTGACTTTGTAGAGTGCCCTTGTCAGTCCTCAGTGGGCCCATTTCTTTTCTTATAGAAGAAAGTTATAATATTCTATTGAGATAATGACCTTAAGTTTTGACTTTTAATAAAAAAAGGAAGTTAATTTTTATCATAAAATTAATTTAATGATCAGTAAGCCTCAAGAATTTTTGAAGATGTTTTTACTTATTTAAAAAATGCATAGATAAGTACTGACATTATGTTTTGAGACATCTTTAATTACTATTTAAATTGATTTTTATTTTTAACCCATGAAATACATTGAAATTAAACACAGTTTAAATATTATGCTCTTTTCTCTAAAGTTTATGAATCTAAAGTATGGAGTAAATGATTGATCATGCTCTGATCCTTCTTAAAAAAATTTTAGAGACTTACCTGAAAGAGAAAAATTCACTGGCAATTTTTGATAATTTGTTAGTAAAAAGAATAGTTAAAATATCCAGTCTCTAAGTATTTGAATAATGATGATAATTATAATAAATAACTGACTTATTTTTATAGAGTTAGTAAAATATATTGCTGGATAGTAATTAGTTATATAGTATAATTAGAGAATTTTCAGAACTAAATGTACACTGAAAATCAAAGATTCAGTGCTTTATAATCAAGGGAATCACACAGATTCTTGAGTTAGAATAAGGTTAAAATTTTTAGAAAATAATGTGTCTGTGTATTTAACATCTGTGCTATGGAATAGTCATTATTAAATTAAACTTCTAAGATATGTGGTAAATTATCGTATCGTTGAGGCGTGAATTTGGATTTAATTCCTTTGAATTTGGATTTAATTTCCATATTGAATCCAGTCCTTCTGGTAATGAATAAGCCTACTTTACTCTTCAGTATTTGCATCTCAGTGTGGTTGTGATGCTCTCTGTTGAATGTATAATACTTCTGTGAAGTTAAAGAAGAAACCATCTATATTCATTTCCTAGGGCTACCATAACAAATGATCACAAACGGAGTAGCTTAAAATAACAGAAATTTATTCTCTCTCAATTCTAGAAACCAGAAGTTTGAACCAAGGTTTTGCAAGACTTCCCTACTCCTCCTGAAGACTCTAGGTAAGAATCCTTTCTTGTATCTTCCTAGCTTCTGGTGATTGCTAGTGATCTTTGGCATTCCTTAGCTTATAGCCACATCACTCAAATCTCTGCCTCCATCTTCACTTAGTCCATCTCTTCTCTGCATGTGTCTGAGTCTTCACAAGGTCTTCTTTTAAGGGCACCTGTCACTGGACTGAGGGTCTGCCTTAATCCAGTATGATCTTATATTAAATTGATTACATCTATAAAGACCCAATTTCCAAATAAGGTCACATTCATAGGAGTTGGGGGTTAGGAGTTCAACATATCTTTTGAGGGGAGATAATACAGCTCATACCACCACTAAACTTTGTTGCTGGGAAAATTCAACTACTACTAAGTAATTCAACTACTGTGATGCAACCTTAAAAAGTGATGATTCTTCTTATAAAATGGAGGTTTTGAATAAAGTAAAATGTGCAATGTTAATACATCTTTCCCCAAAGGAAAAACATAGATTTGTTTTCCCCTTCCTGGTCACAGGCTTAAGATTATTCTGTAACCAGACTTTGGTTGAAGCTTTATAGCTTTGGTGTGTGATTGCAAATGTACATTTCTATCTACCTAAGAGTTATCTGCACTGCTTTTCTGGATAATATCAAATTAATGAAACCATTGTGAAGTCTTGTGCTGGCCGTCATCTCTTTAAAACTTCTCTTACTTTAGAAATCATTTTTATGGTGTGACTGACTAGTGATTACAGTTACTGCACATTAATGATAGGCTAAGGACTGTGTGTAAATTGTTATATTTATTATAGTACTGTTTCTCAAAGTGTATTTGGGAAACTTTGGGAGGGCTCATGGAAGGCAAGTGCTCATTGGGGCTGTTTGTATAGCAGTGAGATCTAAATAGTCAAACCTCTATTGCCAGAAAGTATATCTCCACTGAATGAAGGTAAGTAAAAATGAATTTAATAATCACAAGTATTTCCTTTTTGAGAGAATGTCAATGAATTAAAATAACTCATAGTGACTAAGGAACTAGAATAAATATAGATGTCAGCCAAACTGTTAAAAGCTTTAATGTGTAATTTCGAAGAACTCGCAAAGATTATAGTCAGGTTTTTCTTTTCCCATATTTAAAATAAAATGCTTATTTTAGAGAAGCATGCACCTCTGAAAGATAATAGAGATAGTAATTCTCTTACTAATTTTAATTATATTTTTAAATGGTAATGCAGCCATCGCAAAAGAATTGATCAAATTACCTTTATACTCTGAAGAATCAAGAAGGATGGATGTTTTTGGTCTCTGTTTCTTCGTACTTTGACCCAAATTTTCCATTCTGTCACTTTAAGCACTGGTTAAAATAAACACTTTCAGTATCATTTTTCTGGCCTGTCCAGAATTCTCCAGTGCTGGACATATCCTAGGAACACAATAAATACCCATGCATGTTTTCATGAAAGAACAAAAAAGATTTTCTAGTTATGATTTATGACTAAAAAATGACAAGGAAAATTGAGAAGATCTTATAATAGCATGTTCAAGTATATGTTTTTTTTCTCTTACGGGATCTAAAAATGGAGCTACACTGAAATAAAAATTTGTATTTTACATATAAACCACTATTCCATTAATCAGTTTATTGGAGAAAACATATATATAAACTTTATAACCTGTAGATCAATGTTATTCAAATTGTGTTCCTCAGAACACCTGCATCGAAGTCACTTAGGAGTATTTATTACAGTAAAAAGTCAGATTACCAGGCCACACTCCAGTCCTATTAATCAGAATCTCACTGCGATATCCAAAATTTGCATTTTTAGTTATCTCCACTGATGTGTTTTATGTAACCTTTTATTTTAAAACAACTATTTTATTTTTATTTTTTATTTTATTTTATTTTATTTTATTTTATTTTATTTTATTTTATTTTATTTTATTTTATTTTATTATGTATATCTAGGAGGATGATGTCAAATTTCTAAGGTCATGATTTTTTGGAAGCAGAGACAATGGAGAATGCCAGAGCCAATATATCTGGGTTGGAGAAATCTAACCTAGTTAGAAACCAGTTCCTTGAAGGTAGTCAAGCAGTTTGATATAGCATTGTTCAATATATATACCGTTCTATAGGCACCGTTGGTTCAGGTATAATTCAGTATAAGACTACAGTTTTCTGTGGGGAACTCTAATCTTCAGTCAGACATGGTAGTGGCAGGTTCAGTAAAAGATGGTAAAATTCTGAGTTAGCCAGTCTTCGATATCAAGAAATTAAAGATTAACCTATTTATTATGGGAATCACATCGTGGTTAGGGAATGTGTACAGCAGGATCACACCCTTCTTGATTAAGGGTATTTTAAGTAGGTAGGATCTCAGCACTGTGGGTAATTTTCTTACTGGGGGCTTGGCATACCATATACAGAAACAGTGGCAAAAGTCCAGTGGTGCAAAGTCAAGTGGAAGTCTATAACTTTGACATGTAATTCTCTCTCGATTAGAAACAAGGTATGAAATAGTGAGATCAAGAAACCTAATAATGTAGGTCCTGATTTTGTCATACCTGACAGAAATCATGACAACTCTGGCATTTGTTTGTGTACATTGTAGACATCACTTGAGATTTTTATTTTATATTTTATTTATTTTATTTTATTTTTTTGAGATCATCACTCCAGATTTTTTAAAAAGAGAGATAGAGCTGGAGCTGGCACCATTTCCTCCATTTCCTAAAATATCTGAAGCGTGGTTCTCTCAGCAAGCCTTCATTGTGAAACCTAATCTCAAATTTTAAATAAGAGATTTTGAGCTCACTTATATGCTCCATAAGACTAAATGTGAACACTTCTGAATTCCTGTGGTCCCCACACATAGGTCTATATAGAAAAACTTACTTTACTGGTGTGCGCAAGTTTTTCATACCTTTCCATTATGAGTCTTCGAGGACTTTAAATCCAAAGTAGGAGACCTTTCACCAGTGATATAGAAAGTAGAACTTCTGTGATGTGTTTGGAGAATGATGAGTAAAATGAGTTTTCTGGGTGTATTTGACCATTTAGGATCTTCTTTGGGTATAATGAGGGATGGGAGATGAGCATCAAAAGGTCTACAAATTGATGGCCTTTTTTATTCCCCAATTCTACATTATAACCTATGTTACCTCAAAAAAGTCATTTAAACTTTTATTTTTCTTGCCTTAATTTCCTTGTCTAAGTAGGAACAAGAAACTTTATGGAATTGTCACTACGGCTAACTGAGCCATGTGGCTCCTCCCCCAAGAATGATAGTAATTAAGTGAATGAATGAATTCCTGCCCACTTGACTGAAGTCTAAATAGGCTGTTCTCTATCAAATGGGAAGGAATTAATTTATTCATTTTTCTCACACATTCAATTCACCTATTGAATGATTACTAAATATAAGAAATTATCTTAGATGCTGAAGATAAATGTAAGTCAAGTATAGCCCCTATCTTCAACTTACTTAAAATCTAATAAAAAAATAATTGGTACTATTTATTTGTTAATAACAGCTGATATTTGTTGAACATTTATCAGGCTAAAGACTTTACATCAATCATTCAAGAACTCTGGGCTAAAAAAATAAATCTCTACCTTAATTAGTGTCTGCAGTAGCTAGAGGCTGTGAAGGGGAGGAACTGAAAATTAATATTTAATTTTATATAAGCTTATGCATGTAATAAAGAAATAATTATTTTAAGTCATAATATCCTAAGAGTTGAAGTAGGAAAAATGAAAACATCTGACTTCGAATTGGAAGTTTTGAAGATCCTCATTTTACAGATTGGGAAATAGAAGCAGAGTTAGCAAATAAGAACTCCAGGTTCAATTCTAGTATTTGGAAATAGATTAGGTGATCCTGCCATGAAAATGGTTTTTGCTACTTTATGGTTATTGACTTTGTACATATTAGATGGGCAGAGTGATCTAAAAACAAACAAGCAAACAATCAAATATGTTTAAAGCTCTTTAGTTTGAAATTCTTGATCGAATATCCATGGCTTTTAATAATCAAAGTCCCGTATTGGCTCACACTGCCAGTGAGGCCGGGTGCCCTTTCTAATCGCTGGCTTCCTGCATTGCAGTGACACTGGATGCTCTCATTCTCCAGGTATCTGTACATACTTTTCTCTGTGCCTGGATTTCCCCTCTACTTGCCCTGTTAACCTCGATGTCCTTTTCAAATTCTCCTCAGGCATTATTAACTCAGGAATCTCTTCCAAGATCTTTTGACTTGGTGCACTACTTCAGCAATACAGTCACATAACTTTCCCTAATATTCTTGGTATGTTTATATGTATTTGGGAGATAAAAATTCTTTACATGTAAATTCTTATAATTGTTTGTTGATTTAGGAGGCCATTTGGTCTGTTTCCCTCCTGTCTTGCTCTGGGTTACCACAAAGCAGAACTGAAAGGCTTGCATACAGGTAGTTTAATTGGGCATGGTTCCCAGGGAGCAGAAGTGAGAGACCAGACTAAGGCAAGGAAGGAAAGCCATTAAAGATTACAAGTGGTCTGTCCTACTGGAGCTTAAGAAAAACTTTATAAAATCCTTTTTAAAGCTATCTACCCCACAGATGGAAGAGGAACTAATTTATTCATTATCTCCATCCTCACTGGTCCAGGGTAGACCCTGACATTTGTTTGTCTTCTGATTTGCAAATAAAGAAAAGCTGAGTGGGTCACTGTGGGGTCTCATTCCCTAGGGTGGGAATTTAGGGATATGTAGAGCTCTGGGCTGGTGGGTTCAAGTAAAGGCAATGTTCACACCTGTTCAATGCTGTACCACAGCGATGGCATATATAGGAGGTGGGGCTGAGGGGTTTGGAAGGGACATGGGGGTTACACCCTGCCAGAACATAAGCAGCAAGATCTATGACCATCTTCCTAACCATTACATACTTATCACCTTGATTAATGACTGGTATATAGTTAGTACTCAATAAATATTTTTCAGTAAATGAATTACTGGAGGAGTGTAGGAATTCCTTCCTGTTGTATTGTTGACTTTGCCAATCATATATAATTTGTGAGGATATAAAATTTAAGTCTGTATAAGATGATGAAATTCAGAAAATTTTCCTTTTTAAGTTGCTATATATATTGCTGTCTTGGTTGGTTAGCTGTTTAGTGGACATGATCTCCAAACTTATAGACTATTACATTACATTCAATGATTATATATTGTTAAAGAGAAAATATTTGTTGCAAAGTGGCAGCTCCATCTGGCGAGGGGTTTTATGGTGTCAAAGATTTCTCTAGCTTAGAAGGAAAAATGCAAGGCTGGCACCCCAGTTCACAAATATTAGAGATAATGGATGGATGTTTCAATAGCCTTCTGTATTGGGCAAGTGACCTCACATCTCACCAAGGTGTTTGGAGGCAGTTAAAATAGATAATAAATGATTATATCAAATGACAACCATGCAGATATCAGGGCACAGGACCCATGTAAATCAGATGTTAAAAAAACTAAATAATGTGAGAGAAGGAAAAACAAGCAGACAAACAGGGACAGTCATCTACACAGGATTGCTAACTAAACTTTCCAACTATTAATACAGTGCCTGCGTCTACCTGATTCAGTTTTATGCTTAAACATTACCTCATAAGGAAGACTTTGTGACCCTGCTTTTTAGTTTAGCAAGTCCTTCTTTGCCCTTTTCAAACTCTAGCACTTTATTCTGCTGTATCTTTCTTCGTAGTGTTTTTCTTTATCCCCAAATACCATATATTCGGTCATTAGTTTACTACTGCTAATTAGTACATGTTAAGTGAATAATGTATTGTCACCAGACCCTGAGCTTCAAGACACAGGTAGTTTACTCTCGTTGCTGCTTTAATTTCAGCATCTAGAATAGTTACTGGCATAAAAGGTTTACTCAATAAATATTTAAGGAATGACTGACCCATCAAAAGAATACATCAGTCTAGAGTAGAAATTGGAAAACTACAGCCTGCCTCCTGTTATTGTAAATAAAGCTTAATTGGAACACAGCCATAGTCATTCATTTACATATTGTCTGTGACCATTTCCTTAGGACAACAGATTGACCATGTGGCGCACAAACCTGAAAACTTTACTATCTGACCTTTTATAGAAAAAGTGAGCTAACTGCTGTTTTAGAGTCCTAGCACACCAGGATTCATAAGTACAGTTCCCATTTCCTAAAAATCATCACATAGATATAGACTTTTAACTTCTTTTACTTTTCAGTATGTGTATATGTGAGGTATATATCTATATCTATCTATATATAGATATAGAGATAAACACACATACATATATAATGTTGGTATTTTTCTGTGACAGAAGGCCATATAAATGATATCAAAACTACTGTCCTTAATAACTTCAGAAGAATTCTGATACAATTTTTTTCCATGCCCATAATTCTTCTAAGGGCAACTGCTGCAAGAAAAGCAGGCAGAGGAATCCTGTATATTTCCTATCGAATTCAGATATAGAATATATTTGTTCTAGTCAAAGTACTGGCATTAACTAGATGTGTGACTATACATTACATAACTACATAGAAAGACATCTGTTCTCACCTTAAAAAAATGAGTTATATTAATTCTCAAGTTGTTTCTGGCTCTGAAATTCTGATGTCAATTATTATCTAAGTAAATATCCAGGATATAAATTTTGAGGAGAAAAAAAGAAGGCAGTTTAAGGTGTATCAGTTCTTTATTTCTTAGGGCATTTGTCTTCAGAAAATTACAAAATTGAGGGGAAAGAAGGCACATACTGACTTAATGTTCTTTCCATATCAAACTGATAGAACGTGACAAAGAACTTCATTAATTGACTGGTATCATTGTTATCTGAACTGGACTGATGGGAGTCCTAACATTATACAAATTAGGACTGAATAACTAAGATCTAGGAGTTGCACTGTGGAATATTGTGATTGAGCCCTTTTTGAGGTATGAGAGTCAAATTATTTCATTTTTGAAAGTGTGTTTAAGGTTTGTATTTCTTGTTTTTGTAAAGGAAATGGCATTTCCATTTTCAGTTATTCTGAGGCAGAAAATGGGATAGTACTTAGACTAGGTAAAGAAAAGAATTCTTTGGACTGATGGGAACTTCGAATGAAACATGGAAATTCTTGTTAATAAGAATTCACTTACCCCTGCCATGGGAAGGGTTGCCAAGAGCAAGGCAAATAACCTGAGGACACGTGGAAGCAGGGTTCACTCTTAAAAGAAATTATTTATTTTCTCAGTTATATATCCACTTTTTCCAAGTTTTCCTCAAGTTTTTGTTAACTTTCATAAACTTTTATAACTTGTTTTTGTCAGAAGATCCTGGTGATACTCCCAGGGTGTTGAACACATTCCCCAAGACTAGAGAGAATCCACTGCATTCTCCTATAGGAGAAAACTTTGCCTAGTAGATTTACTATCTTAAGAAGCTGTTACTCTTTCTGTTATACTGTTAGAGGCAGTAGAGTATAAACAATGAAGGAAGACCCAACACAGGTCAGATCCATTATTTCTGTAATATGGCTCCATCATTTCTGTAATATGGCCAGTTCAATTATTATTGGTTCTGTGTCCTCACTTGCAAAACCTTAATAATAATTACACCCACTTCATAAGGTTGTTAAGGGTGAGGTGGCATCTATGAAAATTTCATAATCTACTAGCTAGACAAAGTAGGTGCTTGATAAATGTAAGGTACATACTAAGCTAGATTATTTTTCCAATAATGGCATTTTATATGGAAAAAACAATTGTGAGTTAGAGTCACAACATTGGATAAATGTGAAGGAAAGACGATAGGGAAGTCAGGTGTGAGGGAGAGTATTAAAGCATGAGCTTCAAAACCACAGAGGGTAGAGGTCCAATATTTGGAACCTGGCATAAGGTAAATAGGACAGTACTCTTAACTATGCAGAACTGGTGCAAAATTAGTGGTTTCCATTCTGGAAGGCCACAGGGAATGCCATATATTCTACTAATGATAGATGTTTAATAATGTAAATGGGTGTTTAAGGAGGAGATTGAAAATAGTACAGATTTTAAAAACTGGTGTTTCAGAAGGATTAAGGCAGCAGTCATTAAAATTTGGCATTGCAGAAGAAAGAATGGTGTTCTATTTTGAGTTTTACCAGTTTCTAAATGTGAGACTTCAGATAAGTTACTTAACTCTCTGAGTCACAATTTTCTCATCTATAAAATGGGAATATCACAGCATTTTCCTGAGGTAATGAGTCATTCCAAAGAGATGCATAATGTATTATTTTTAAAGTTGCTCATATTTCCAAAGAATAGCTAAATCCTCCAAAAAATACCTGCAGCAGACAACTCACTAAATCAGCTTGCAGCTATATGCCACATGTCTCTGTTTGGAAGCTACTTGGGAAACATTTTAAATAATACCCCAAAGTCCCAATTTTACTATGAGAAGAATTTCCATCCATGAGGAAGGGAGCAGCTGATCAAAGATCCCTCTTCTAAATATCTGGCCAATGTGTGAGAAATTGTCTTCCCTTAGTATAATTAGCACCATCTAAAATTAAAAAAAAAAACAACCTACAAAGACTATATTGTTCTTTAAAATTGAGAATAAAATAAAAACACTGAAATCCTGAGGTAAAAGAATGAAAAGTCTATAGACATGATGTTAAACACATGAAGATATTAAAAATTCAGTTATAAGAAAAGGAATCAAAATTAGAACTACTCAATCATTTTTTACATATCAGAAAACTAAAACTTCAAAAGCTAGAAAACATACTCTGTTGCTTAAAATGTTAGGAAGTTGGCACTGTTTTACCATTGGACCCCAGAAAATTCACCGATTTTGTGAACGACCCTGTGTAGTAAAAGGCCCTGATCTTTTTTGTGATTTTGTCTATGACCATCTAATTTGCATATATCTCACTAAGGTACCTAAAATGCTTATTACTTGCTTCTCATGAGACTATCAAAATACTGTTCTCCATGTAGTGCACTAGCATACAGTATTGTATATAATGACAAAACTGTTGAGACCACTGCTCTGTGTTTTTCATCCATCATTTAAAAAGCGTTGCCTAAACTTAACCCTTTTCTGCATATCACTTTGGGCCCTTAACTTCTTTTCTTATCTAATTACTATCATTATTTTCTGGTCTTCAAGTGTTATTTGCTTCATTGTCACTATTTTCATGATACCTTAGGATTTTATTGTGTTTGTTTTATTTGCCTTTTTCAGTTTCCTGGTTAGCATCCTTATATGGCTAATTGTTCTTTATATTAAATTTTCTCAGTTAAAATAGCTGATATATTTCTTGACTCCTATGTAGATACAGACTGGTACAGTCATGAACTGTAATACATTACATTATTTTTAAAACATCAATCTATAAAGCCAAAGTGCTACAAATAAAATGGAGTGGTAGTAGAAAAGCAATTATTTTCAGATTATGCTAATAAATGTAGAATAGTGATACATTATGAAAATTACCATTTGCCACTGCCACAATAATAATAAATGTAGAGAAATATCATTAATAAGTATTAAACCACTAGATACCAATTTATTGGGTTAGAGAACATTTGTCATTTCTGGAGATATCATTTAATAGATTATGTGTTATATTAAAAAAGTTAAAGTTACCTTTTCTATGTATACATTTGGCATATGCCACCACAATAGGACTAACTGATACAATGTACTTCTTGATATGTCTCCTCCTTTCTTTTTCTTTTTTTAAGATTTATTCATTTATTTGGGGGAGCATGAGAGGCAGGGGGAGAACATCTTCAAACAGACTCACTGCTGAGCATGGAGCCTGACTCCTGTGTGTGGGGGGGGCGGAGGAGTCTCCATCTCAGGACCATGAGATCATGACCTGAACCAAAACCAAGAGTTGGAACTTAACCAACTGAGCCACCCAGGCGCCCCATCTCCTGCTTTCATTCAGAAGTCCACAACATTTTAGCTTTCTTGCCAAACTATTCAGCCTTGATTTAACCATAAGGAAGTAACCAAACAATTCAAGATTAAGGGATATTTTATTTTAAAAATTGTACAACATTCAAAGAGAAAGAAGGAACACTTTTCTTTCTATTAAAGACACTATTCAAATGTAATGCATTGTCTTACTATCTTCTATTACATTTTAACTTTAAAAAACATATGAGGAACTTTTGGAGCAATCTAAGACACTTGAAAACAGACTATTAGGCAATATAATTGTATCAGTGTTAAATTTCTTGGGTGTGATGATGGCATTATGGTTATGTAGAAGAATGTCTTTGTTCTTAATTGATACATGCGGCAATATTTAGGAATGAATTATAAGGATGGCTGTAACTTTAAAATGGGTCAGAAATACATATATATTTTAGTTATGTATGTATATTAGAGTAGAATATAGTGAAAGATAAAGTAATGTTGCAAATAATGAACACTTGGTAAGTCTAGACTAATTTTATACGCATTGTATGTTCTTAACTTTTCTATAGGTTACAATAATTTTTCGTAAGTTAGTGTGGGAGAAGAGGAACAATATGATCTCATTTCAGATTTAAAGAATAGATCTCGCTGTAGTGTTACAGTAAAATTTAAAGGGATCACCACTGAAAGAGAAAGGCTAATTAGGTGGCTATTTCAGTAATTCCAATGAGATGAGCAAGTGGCTTGGGATGGGGTGGTAAAAGTTAAAGTTGTGTGAAATTGTAGATTCTCGGTCAATTTGGAAGAAAAATTATTGGGAAATAAAATTAAAAACAAAATCTTCTCCCAATACAGAAATCCTCTCTACAAAATTAGTGGAGAAAAGAAACAGTTTATTATTGAATAAGCATTAAAGTAGAATGTGGTAATATTCTAAGCAGTCTGCTAAGAGATTGCAGACAGAAAGAAATCTCACCTTTTTACATAATAAAGAGGACACAACCCATTACATACGTGATCTCAAGACAAACAGTAACTAGTCCTCAAGTGAGAGGACTTGGCAGCACCATTTGTCATATATTATTTACCCTAAATTTACCTAGTGATTGAGGTGACCATTTATGTTAGTTAATCAGCCTTATCTGGAGGAGAAATAGGAAGTAGTTTTGCAACTTGAACAATGTGGCCACTGAAGTCAGACTCCTACCTTCCCACAGAGATGTTTACATTTCAAAGACATGGCTCCTGGGTCCTTAAAAAAGACATTTTTACATCGAAAAACTGATAATAGGCCTACATCTGGTTATCAGAATGTACTTATTCGTTTTAAAAAAAGTATTTAAAATAAAATAACAACAAATAAATACAAACAATAAAATAAAAAACAATAAAACAATAAAATAAACAATAAAAACAAAAGTATTTACTTTTTTGGAAGTAAATGTTCTAAGAAACGTGGTAGGAGTGGGAGAAGTCTCTTTTCTGACTTTTCATAGGGAGAATTAAACCTCTACTTTTTTATTTGTCCTTATAATAGCTTCCATTCAATAAATTAGATGTAGGGGAAAGAAGAGAGAAGGGAGGTAGTTAGGTTTTAAGACAGAGCAACTGAAAGAAAAGACTGAGATGGCGAAAACTTGAGAAACAATAGGGAAGGGAATACAGATTTGGAGTTTTAGCATATGAAGCTGGAATTGGCTTTTGTACTTCCTAGTTGTTATGCTAAGCAGGCAGGTATAAAAGTTTGGAACTTAGAGGAAAGGTCTGGGTTAGAGCTGTAATTTTTTTGAGTCTTTACTGTATAGAAGGCATTTAAAGTGGGTAATTGGACCAAAGCCAATCAGCCACTTTATATTCATTAGAGATCCAAAGAAAAGGGATTCAAAGTCTGTGCCCTGAACCAGGACAAAGGAAATGATTGGGGAGATAAGGAGGAATCAGTAAAGGAGACTGAAGAAGTAAGTAGTCTAAGAAGTCAAACGAAAAACCCAGTGAAAGCCTGTGTTCTCTACAGGAAGTGAAGAAAATATTTCAGGGAACAGATTGATCATCTGTGTCAAACAAACGCTGCTAAATCAAGCCAGATGAAGCCTGGGAAATAAGTATTGAATTTATCAGTGTAGAAGACATTGGTGACATCCAAAACAACATTTTTCTGTGGAGTTGTGAAATTGAAAGCCTGGCTGGTATAAGTTTAAGAGAGAAGGGGAAGAAAAACTTAAGACAGTGAATATAGAACTACTCTTTCCAAGGGAATTGGTGTAAATAGGAGCACAGATGTGGAACTGTAGTCAAATGGGAAATAAAGGAGGTTTTTTTTTAAGAGGAAAGAAATTGCAGGATATATCTATGCTGACAGCAATGACACAGCAAAGAGGAGAAGTAATTAATAATACATGAGAGAAAGGAATTGCTGAACAATGTTCTTGAGTAGGTAGAGGGCACAAGTGGAGGAGTTGGTCTTATACAAGAACAATAGTGGTTCCTCTATGATACGGAAAGGAAAGGACACAGATGCTGGTTGATAGCTATGATGGTGGGAATTTAGAATATTCTCTGCTGATTACTCTATACTCTCAGAAAAGTTGGAAGATTACCATGATGGCGTGGGGAAAGTGTGAACAGTTAAAGTCAAGAGCAGAAGGTGTGTAGCTGTCTATGAAAATGGGAGAATATTGAACCAGAGCAATAGAATATGCTTGCTGGGCAGCCTCAAGAGCTTCTTCGTGGTTATTGACCTTGAATGTAAAGCAAAAGCAATCAGCATGGCTGTGTGTGTGTGCGTGTGTGAGAGAGAGAGCTTAGAGGCTGTGGGTACAGAATGGGGTTTGCATTTTTCCTTCTGGCAAAGCAAATGTGGCAAAGTGAGAACATGACAAGACAGTTGAGAGTATCTATGTGTAAGGAGCTATTCTAGGAATTGGCCATGGAATTTAAGCTGGCTTACAAGGGAAGTGAAGAGGTGATAAAATCACTGGGTAATAGTTATTGATGACTGTGCCATCAGAGGTTGAAAAATTTAATATAGCTATAGACACTCGAGATTGCTTCAGTAAGGAACTCCACAAGATAAACCACATAACTAATATATGCAGTAGACACACTGAGCACTGTAGAGGGTCTAGAAATTATACAGTGTTGGAACAGGTAACAGTTTGATTTTTTCTAAATGTCAACAAAAATTGCAAAATGTAAACTTTTATACTTACTACAGTTTAAGTTTTTCCTTCATTGCTTATAACTGAATAATGTATTCTGCCCATTAACAGTTAAATCTAATATAATGGAAAAACTTGCATGTGTCAGTTGTGACTTAGCCTTAACAATATTTTGTTATTTAAAACATTCATGTAAATAATTCATACAGCTTTTTCATGATAAGCAGATTTATATTTACGTCAATATTATTTTCTGAATCAACAAGGAGCAAAGGCCTTTAAACTTTATGACCAAAGTTTACATTCATGAATTTTTTTTTTTAAACATATTTTATTTATTTATTTGGCAGAGAGAGAGAGAGAGAGAGAGAGAGAGAGATCACAAGTAGGCAGAGAGACAAGCAGAGGGAGAGGAGGAAGCAGGCTCCCTGGTGAGCAGAGAGCCCGATGCGGGGCTCGATCCCAGGACCCTGAGATCATGACCTGTCCCGAAGGCAGAGGCTTTAACCCACTGAACCACCCGGGCGCCCCCATTCATGAATTTTTAAGATAGTATTTGCCAAATTTGCTATAGTAACAATCTGTGAGTAACAAGATTCCCTTCTCTCTTATTAAAAAAAAATCAAAGGAAAAATTCCTCTTTGGAACTGAAAGTTCTGGCAAGCCTAAGAATTGAATAGAGGCATATTGGAAGGTTCATATTATTTAGAGTATGCATTTTGGTTTGTAGATCTGAAATGAAAAAATGATTCAAAACAGTGAAGATAAGCTAGTTTAAAATTCCTCATACATCTTGGCATATTTCTATAAATATCAGGCAGACATGTCAGGGAGGTATTATTGCTTGAACTAAAAATTACATGGGCTTTGACTTTGTCTTGGATTATTGACTTTTTCTGTTACAAAAGGAAAATAAATCTTTTTCTGAAGAAAGTTAGAATTGAAATACTTAAATATGTCATTGTTTTCTGTGAAATGGGATTAATTTATAGGCCTGCAGCAATATGGTAGAACTATACCAAGAGACTAATCTAATGTCTGTAATTTTCAGTAACAATAACAACAACAACAACATTTGAAATATGGTATTAGACGCGGGCGATGTACGTCAAAGGGAAATTTGGGACTGATTTGTGTTGGTGTGTGGGTGCTGGCCAAATAAGGAACTCAGGTGGGAAGTTGAGTTCCAAACAGAATCTGTTTGGAGATGTCCTTCAAAGCCATAAGAGACAACAGTGAACCCATTCAGGGCCTTTGCTCTCAGGAACGGATTTTACTGAGTACAAGGCAGAATCCTGTCATAACTATAATGTTATTACCTGAGTGGGTCTTTCAAATATAGATAGAGTGTAACATTAGGGTTCCCCAGTACTTCTTTATGTTATTGTAGTTAAATAAAATGTTCTTGAGTATTCAGCTAAGTGTCAGAAAATAATTTGTAGGGAGTTGTTTTTGTTAATTGTGCGATGGTAGAATAATATATTTTTAAAGTACCATACTTGGACTTAAAAGAAAACCTTCTCTACAAAAATAAAATTCATTCCTTTTCTCATAAACCAAACATTTATTGTCAGCCCAATATGTGTAAGCCAATATACAAGAGCCCAAATAATAAAAATTTCAAATCTGGCATCTTAACTTCACTGAAAATATACATATGTATATACGTATTAGCTAAGGAGACTTTCTGAACCATAGGGGAAAGAAAGGAATATGTTAAACACTAGCAGTGTTTATAGAGGTCAGTTTTTATTCCCATTACTTTAGGTGGCGATAGTTCTCAAATTTGTATCTACAGGACAGACATTGCCGCTGAAATTGAGATAGTCTGCCTGACATTTCCACTTAAATGTCTAATTGAGCCCACAAATTCTATGTTTCCAAAATAAACTATGATTTCATCTACCAGAACATGTCATTCTTCTCACCTTTATATTTCAGTAAATGGTCCAAGGTGCTCGTTTCCTCTCTGCCCTCATTCTCTATAACCAACTGATAACCATCACCTCCGTTCACATTCATCTCAAATTCATCCAAGTATTTCCCTCCCTCCAGCTTCCACAATCAACACCAACATCTTTTCTTGGACTACTGCAGAATTGTCTTAACCAATCTTATTTTCCACTTTTGCCTCTACCCCGCAACCTTTCTTCCATAGAAGAGCCAGACTGATCTTATTAAAATGTAAGTCTAATCATGTCTTTCCTTGCTAAATCCTTCAGTGATTTCCAATTACATATTGAATAAAATCTAAACATTGTATTGTGGCTGCAGAGTCTCTGGATTACTTGGTCTTTGCCCATTTCTCTAACTTCAGCTCCTTTTACTCTCTTCCAAGTGCTGATATCCACTCTATTTATTACTGGTAAATGTACCTGGAATATGCCACTGTTTCACAGACTCTGAGCCTTTGTACTTGATTCCTTAAAATTCCTCCCAGCACATATGCCATATAATGAATAGCTTTCTTCATTTGTTACAGAATTTACATCAGTTTGTAAGAATCTCCTTCATTATTTCTCTGCTTATTGCATGTCTAATTAGATTGCAGGATCCAAGAAGGCAGGAACCTAGTTCCCTTGTTTATTATTACTACCAGCACAAATAATTAATGATTTTTTATTAGAATAGTATAGTATTCCAAATATTTCCACTACTCCTTATTTTCTTTCAGTATTTATTGATTTAATAGAAAAGACATGTTTATGCAGCTACATAATTGTTATCATAAAAATATTGTAATCAGTATGTCAAACATTTTTAACATGATATTTTTACAGGGACATTTCCAGTATCATATTAGTTGGTTCCATTTAACAAGTAGATGTTATCTATCTACTATATATCACGCTTTGTATTAGGCCCTAGTAACACAGAGATAAATACAATATGGTCCATCAGAATGTTATTAGTGCTTATATTTTTCGAGAATTCATAAATCATAAAATTCATAAATCATTTTTATTTCATTCAATTTTTATGCATTCTTCATAATTTATTAATTCTTTTCATTCTAGCTATTTTATGATAAAACTATTTTTGTATTTACTGATTATAAAAAATTACATGCTTATCAGGAAAATCTAAAAAATCACATGTTTATTTTAAAGACTGTCAAAAGTTCTTCTACATATTCTACCTCAACCAGAGATAACATTATTTTGGTTTTATACCTTCAAATCCATTCATATTAGGCCTAATGCTGTATGATCACTTTTAAACTCAGCAGTGTGTCATGGATATCTTTCTATGTCTCTACATGTGTTATTACCCGATCTTAATAAAAGTTGTATAGTAGTCTGTCATTAATTAATTACTTCATTTATTATTTAATCATTTACTATTAATAGAATTTTGCAGAAATAACAAGTAAAAGTAAGTTTGAACACTTCATCAATTATTTTTGTTGGATTAATTCATACCTTTGATTATATTTTTTAAATCCTTGTTTTATGTTTCTCTATACAATATGAGCCACTATTTTTATGTCAGTAATGGATTTTATACTTGTCACAGTTAAGTGACAATGAATAATAAATACATGGGCAAAAATAACATTACTTATCTGCATTTAAGAAATCCAATTATTTATTTATTTATTAAAGATTTTATTTATTTATATGGAGAGAGAGAGCATGAGAGGTGGGAGGATCAGAAGAAGCAGACTCCCTGCTGAGCTGGGATTCCCAATGCAGGACTCCATCCTGGGACCTCAGGAGCATGACTGAGCCTAACGCTCAGTTGCTTAACCAACTGAGCACTGAGCCATCCAGGCGTCCAAGAAATCCAATTATTGCCAAATGTGTCCACACACTTATTGCAAATTGCTCAAGTTCCTTGAGTTCCAGGTCATCTGGGCCGGCCAGAACAAAATGATAAAGTGGTTGAAATTTGCCTTGACATAGAATTCCTCCTTCTCTTGCTGTTGGTAGGGCTTCTGCCCCAATTAATATGGGTCATGTTTTAAAAAACAAACAAACAAACCAACAAACCTGTATTTAACCTGTGGACGTTTGTTCTAATTACACGTGTCTGGTATTATTTCTTCTATCATTTCCAATCTTTTGTGTTTATTCTGTTTTCTTGCTTTATATTTTCTCTTTTCCTTTTTTCTGAATTGACAATGTTTTTCTTACAATTTTTTTCTCTCTCAATCCTTATTATACTGGTTTTCAACTGTGTTACTAGAATTTCCTACACTCTTTTTGTTCAAAAATATACTCCAAGAGTTTATTTTTCTCAGTAGCTTATTCTGAATTTATTTAATAATATTTTGAATCACACAAAAATACATACTGAATTATTAAATTTTCTTCTACATTCTGCCTCAACTCTCTTTCTCTGGAGACTACAGCTTTTATACTGGCTAAGTTTAATGTTTCTCTTTTGAATCTCCATTTCTCTTCAAGAGCTCTCTGATTTTTCATTATCTGCTCTATTTGCAAATGATAGTCTATACCAATAAGCTGTATCAGTAGATTAGATTGTAATCTGTATCAATCTATGTCAGTAGTTTTCACAATACCTTGTGCTTTGTAATCATGTCCGGAGTATTTTTTTTTTCTTTCTAAAAATGCATGTGCCTGGATACAGTTGATATATCCTGAATCAGAACCAGAAAGCCCAGAGAAGCCTGTGATCCAGTATATTTTAAGAAACCTTCTCAAGAGATTCTTATACCTACCTCTGATTAAGGAAAACTGCATCATATTGACATATTGATGGCTTCTTTGGACTCCCTCAGCAAATGTAGAAATCACTATTTCATTCATTTTCCTTGGTGGGCTTCAGGACCATTTCATCCATCTTCGGGGAGTGGCAATGAGGCTTGTTTACTGTTAAAACTCAATTTGTTCAATGTCCTTTCCTTAACAAGTAAAACTGGGGATACAATGCTCCAATCAGGTCCCCTGGTGGCTAGGTTCTGAGGAATTTCCTAAAGTCACTCAGTTTTCTCCCTGCTAACCCACGGGCAAGCACCTATAGTCTCTGCTATGCTTTCTTAGTGATTGCCTTCAGCAAGAGCTATAGTTATCATGGGAAAGAGTTACACAGAAAGCTGATTGCCTTAGTGGGTTTCACTCCTGAGTGTTTCAACAAGATGAAATTAGAGATTCTACCTCCTCACCTCCTCTTATTTTCACACTAGCAATATCAGAAGCCTGTCACAGCTAATTCCTCATATTACCTTTTGAGTGGTTCAGTAAAATCTGAAGATGAGTAGCCCCTGAGGGGCATTTGCTGAAGTCACACAATATTCTTCATCTTTTCCCCTCCTAATTGTCACACAGGTCCCCACCCAGAGCCTTTACTCTCAACAACTGCTGCCCTTAGCTTAGGATATATTGGGGAGAAATTATTTACATATTTTTCTGAGAGTCATTCCTTTTCTGGTATGACATCTAGGTATTTCTGCATTACTTCTTCATCTTGACCCATTCTGCCTCATGTATTACAGATATTTTGCAGAAATTTCGAAGGTCCCTATTCCTAATTTCAGTAGCAGAACAGAATTTTTAAATTATTTTGGGGGGGTGTCATTTCATGAGATTAGGGGAGTAAAGTTGGTAAAAATTGTCATTTTTAACACTAAAAAAGGAACATGTATTATTTATAGGTTTTGCTTCTAGAATTTTTATTTAGTTCTATTGTATAATTTCTATATCTCTATTTCCTAGCTTGTCATTCTTTGTGAGTGTATCTTCCCTTGTGTCCTTGAGCATAGATTTAAGAATTTCTTTAAAATCCTTCTCTGTTAATCCCAACATTGGAGTATCTCACAGTTGATTCCATTGATTATTTCTCTTTAAAGCAGACTGTGTTTTCTAGTTCCTTTGTAATTCAGGTAATATTGGGTATTATTTTGAACCTTGAAGAGTACAGTGTGTGTGTTTTCACTTTGAAGCAGGCAGTTGACTTGGTTGAATTAAACCTATAAAACTCAGTCTTCCCTGTGGTAGACAGAGTTTAAATTAGAGTGTATTCCTTTTAGTCTTAGCTGCATGCTTGGAGCTGCACCTTACGTGTGTGGTATGGTAAGCAGGATAATGGCTTCCTAAAGACATCCATGTCCAAATCCCTGCAACCGTCGGACATGATACCTTACATTAATTAAAAAAGAGACTGACAGATGTGATTAAATTAAGGACCTCGGGATAGGAATAGTATCCTGGGTACCCAGGTGTGCCCAATCTAATAATATATGTCCTTAAAAGCAAATAACTTTCCCCAGCTGAGATCAGAGTCAAAGGGAGATTAACTATGGGGAAAAATGGTCAGGGAAATGCAATATTCCTGGGTTTGGAGATGGAGAAAGAAGGGCGAAAGCTAAGTAGTGTGGATAGCCTCTAGAAGTTAGAAAAGGCAAACAGGAAGGTTCTCCTGTAGAACCTTGCCAACACCTTGATTTTAGCCCAGTGAGACACTAAAAACTTACGACTTCCGTAACTGTAGGGTAAATTTGTGTTCTTTTAAACCATCATGTGGTGATTTATATGGTAGCACTGGGAGGCTGATAGATTTGCTCAGGTATCAGTCAGGTATTGGAGTAGAATTTATACACAGAATTTGGGGCTCACCCTCTCTATCTCATTCTGAGTTTTCTCCCTTACGCTCTAATGGTTATGTTTTTCCAAATACTGTCCTCTGGTTTTTGAAGCCAATTAGACCACCAGCTTCTCACTGGAGCTTCAGATATCCCACATGGCACAGACTGGACCTATCCTCTGAATTAAAGTCATAAAAATAGGATTTTCTATTTTTGTCATTCCTTCTATCCAAGAGTAAATTCTCAGTGTCTGCTTGTTTTTGTTTATTCTCTAATGCCTTCAGGTAGTTGTTTTTTAATTATTTGTCTAGTGTTAGTGGCTCTAATCTATGAAAGGATTGGTCTTTGAGAAGCTTACTAGGCCATACTGGAAGTGGGACTACCTTGTATTACCCATATAATTGAAAAACAACAACAATTGTTTAAAAGAAGAAAATAAAATAACAAAGCTAGAACCCCCTTTTTTTGAGGGACTTTCGCTGTTTAAATAATTAACATTTTATATTATGCAGAATATACATAATTTACTTAGTCACATCTTATTGGCCATTTGAGTGTGTTTTTTAAATGATAAATATCTCATCTAGGAATATTTCAATATAATAAGGGACAGAGGCAGTGGAGGATAAATTCCTTGGAGTACATTTCCAAGTAGAGTTTTATTAGTGAAATATATGAGTGATTTTATAACTCAAATTACATATCACAAATTTGCCCTCCTAAAAGGCAGTTTACTATCAACATACAAGTATACTTTTTCTTCCACATCACAACACTAAATTATATATAATTTACTTTTATTATTTTAATAGATGTGTAATGGTATCTATACTTGACCTTTATTGCTTTGAGCTATCCATTATCCTTCTCATTATTCTGGTAATAGTCAGATGTTTTGCAGAATCAGTCTTCTCCTCCTGTGAGTCCATGTGGTCTGAGTGGACAGACCTACTACTGGCTCTTTCTAAACATTAAACATTAACCTAAAGACGAAAAATAACTTCAGTTGATTGATCTTGATGGATGCACATTCTGGTAAGATTGTGCTTTAGTTTGGACACCTAGATCCCCTGAGCTACATTACTCTGCCTGTGCTGAGCCTGTGTCAAAAGCTTTTCCTTTGAATAAACAAATATTTCTCTGAATACAAAAAAAAAAATCCATTATTCACTTAAATTTGTCAGAGTAACTTTCCATTACTTGAAAGAAAATTACCTAAAATCATATATGTGTGTGTGTGTATATATATGTGTGTGTGTGGGTGTGTGTGTGTGTATATCTAGTGAGGATATGAATATAATTTATATTTTGAATTTTTTACTGTATTTACTCAATTCATTTAGTCTATTTTGGGCACCTAGTTTGATACAACATTCTATTAATTGGGGATAAAAACACTAAGATGATGCAAATTCTGACTCAGGAAGCTTACAGAATATTTGTATAGTCAGGAATACAAATATATAACAATAATTACTACATTCCAACTAAACACTTGTTTTTCTACTTTTCAAATATAATTTGTCCTTTATGCTAACACATTTGGATACATTTTTTACATTTTGGATAAATGCTGTTCTCTGTTATGTTTGTAACATATTTTCCTCATTTTCTTTCCTTTTGATATTTGTTTTTATTATATTTTATTGTATGTATTTTTACCAGAGTATAATGTATAACCATCCTTCTGATTTATTAAAAACAATATATGCATCTCTATTCAGCTGCTATAGAATACTATTGATAAGTTGTTTTTAGCATACAAATCATTTATTCATTCAATATGTATTATGACACATAGTATGATATCTCTTTCATATTGGCTTTATTCTTACATTTAATCATAATATCGGTTTAATGAAACCTTTTCATTGTTTACTTTTACTTTATTTAATTTTAGTATAAAACTTTGAATTTTTGGAAACATTAGTTTTTAGGTATATATAGATTATTGCCTTTTCTGTTTAAATACAGTACAACACATATTAAACTAAATTTATAATACACTTCAAATTTTTGAAGGGTAAGGCTACCGTCTGTACCTTGAAGAAAAACTTTTGCTTACTTTTCCAGAAGGAGTTTACTTTCCTTGATGAAAATTTTATGAAATACTCCACAGGGACTTAATTAGAACAGGCTTGTCTATATAGTAACTTAAGAGTGGTGTCATATGTTTAGTGTTAGAGCAAGAATCAAAACTTCCACATTTAGGGATGCCTGGGTGACTCAGCTGGTTAAGCATCTGGCTTCAGCTCAGGTCATGATCCCAGGGCCCTGGGCTTGAGTCCCACATCTGGCTCCCTGCTCAGGGGGAGCCTACTTCTCCATCTGCCTGCTACTCCTCCTGTTCATTCCCTCTCTCTCTCTCTGATGAATAAATAAATAAAATCTTAAAAAAAACCCTTCCACATTCATTTATCTTTATTTTTATTTCTTTTGTTGGTATTTTATAGTTATCTTTGAGTAAATAGCTTAAGTTAGTCTCGGATTTTTATCACCATTGTGTACAAATCCTTTTGTCATTTTATTTTCTCGTTGTACGTCACTTGCATACAAGGATACATGTGATATGATAAGAAGTGGTAGCTAAAGCTATAGTGATAATTATATTGTAATACATAAATGTACAACATATTGTACATCTTAAACTTACACAGTATAACACGTAAATGATATCTCATTAAAAAAATATGTGTCCCCAAATCATTATTGCAATATTTTCTCCCAGTGGTACTATTGTACATATTTTGAGTCATAGTCAAATTTAACCAACCATTGCTCTTTTCTCTTCCAATAAATTTGAACAAAAATAGTCTTGAAGGTTCTAGAACTGCTGGTACTTTTTCAATCAGCCTATAGATACTCCTCAAATATTTTTGTGGATTATAGACTTGACTGGAATAGGTGACAAACAATTGTCAAAGACATTTTTAAAAGCCTGAGGAACTGCTCCTTCTTTTTACATTACTTTTAAAAGTAGTCCCACTATCCCTGGCATCTACTCTTATTGAGAACAGTTTCACAGCAATTATCCAATATATGGGATCCACGATAGTAATGGAAATATTCCCTCCCTGAGCAGGAGATTAGAGCACTTTTCACGTAAGTAAGTCCCAACCTATAGCATCATTTCATTAGATTCACATCTCGAAGAGTCCAGATTCTCTTTAAAAATAAGAAGTGTTTTATATAGAAGTATCATTATCTGAAATAGAAAGGGTTTTATGTCATCTGTGCTATCCTTAGAAAAAGTCTAACATTCAACCTGAAAATTCTGCAGAAATAACATAATTCAATCCCTCCCGAATGGTAAACTATGAGTCACAGTTTCCCTTTCTTGGATGCATTTTGGTACTACAAGAAATAGAGGAAGAGAATTTTCAAGCATCCATCAGAAACTCCCAGGTACAAGAGCTGGGATGTGCACAGACTATGGCAAAGTGTCAAAGACATGAGCCATTTCACTGAGACATGAGGCAAAGACATGAGCCACTTCACTGAGACCCTGTTTCTCTGCCATGTGTCAGTTGTGGTATAGGGGCTAGCGGTCACTGAATATACCTCCATGTTTTTATTTCTCCGATTTAGGTTCCAAACAGTGAGGAATGAAGTTTGGATATGGGCCAACTAATTTCTTACTAGAAAAGTTGGTAACAAGGGAGATAAATTGGAACTTGAGTGAACAATCTCATGGAACAGAATAGAACCTGGTACAGGATTTCCAATATACCAGAAAAGCATATGGATAGAGGGATTTAAAACTGGTAAACAACCACTCAAGTGAGAAGACAGATTAACTCATTTCAGACATACCAACTCTCAGATTTACCACACAAACATCTTTTTTTTACTAAATTGCTAGAAGATAATGCTGCATAGTAAAGGAGTAAATCAAGAGAGAGAAAAGGATAGGATTTAGGAAATAGTGATTCCTTTCCAAAAGTCTAGTAAATAAAAGTAGTGATAGTAAATAAACCATACTTTTACCAGTTAAATTCCATGGTGCCTACATCAACATCATCCAGCAGCTGGCATATTATTTAGAAGCATACAAATTCACCTACAGTAAATAAGTACTCCAAGAAAAAGGACTAATAAGTAAAATTAACTTATCTGAAAAGCTATTTATTATATAACTTTGTTTTGGCTAACTACAAGGAAAATAGAGGTCATTACTTTGAAATAATTTGGTATCCAATGACACAAACATGTTACCTACCGGGAATATATATATTTTTTTCAACACAGGATCCTATCTTGTTTCTCCAGTACTTGAAACTTTAACATTATACAGTTTTCAGGTCTAATCTGTGGGACCGCTTCTGAGTTGTTGTTGTTGTCTTTACCACCCCATCACTAAATAAACTCATTTGTGTGCATTCAGGAAGAGACCTACCTTATGATCTATATGATGATAGATTTATGTAATATCTATAATAAAACATCACCTAAGAATGGAACAATTTTATTTGTTTTTTCACTGATTCAACATAAAACTATAGGTAATACAACATGTGAGGTTTACTTTGTGGTGCTTTATCCTAAAGGATTATTATGAAGGAAACAGTTGAATTTGTAAATTATTCATAACCTAATTTATTTCACAAATAAAATAGCTTATGCAAATTCTTGAAACACAACCTTGATACTAAATAAGACTGAGTAGCTAGCAAATTGGGATAAAGATCAAAATGAAAGTAGAAAAAATTTTAAATGTAACACATCACAGAACTCTGTGTGTCAGTCAGTACTCTTAATTGTTGATCACAGAAACATAGCTCAAGCTAAGTTAGTCATAAATGAGAGTTATTATAAGAACACTAGAGTAGGTCAGAAATCAAAGCATTATGAAGCATCTGGATAAAGGCAGCTCTGAAATCCTCAGACAATAGATCATGAGATAGGAACACTTTACAGACTATCTTGAGCTCATATTTGTTTCTTTTTTATCGATATTTTTCCACAGCAATAGTATTTCTCATATGTTGGGAGAATGGCTTTAGGTGGCCAAAGGGTCTACATCCTCACAAATCTACAACCAGAAAGCAAAGGAAGTTTTCCTCCAGGCTAAATTGAAACAAAATTAGAGAAAGACCTGGCTTAAGATGGGTCATGTCCCCAGTCATAAATTCATCACTGTGGCCATGAGGGTAAAGTACTAATGTTGGCTACTTTGGGTCAGATGCTTTGGCAATTTCTTTTGGCCACATGTCCAGTCCTTATGTCCAATTCCCTTGGCCACTTCTGATTTCATCTGCAGTAAAGTAGACTGTTCTGTTCAAGTTCAGACTTATTCTATCTTTTAAAAAATATTTATTTATTTGAGATGAGAGAGAGAGAGTGAGTGTGTGTGCACAAGCTGGGGAACAGCAGGCAGAGGGAAAGCCAGAAGCAGACTTCCTGCTGAGCAGGGAGCTTGATGTGGGACTTGATCCTAGGACCCTGGGATCATGACCTGAGCCAAAGGCAGACACTTAACTGAGCCACCCAGGCACTTCAAGTTCAGACTTATTCTAGAACAATTTCTCCTTGAGCAAAATCCAGATTTTTTCTGCTTTCTTTCTTGGGACCTTCCTCAAAGCCATAGGAGCCCATTTAACAGTGAAGCTTGGTAAGATAAGAGAGTCAGTGTCCCAGGGAGCAATCCTTCATCAATAGAGAATGAGAGCTGGTGAATAAATGACTTAACCATCATCTGTTAATTCTTAGAAGGCCCTGTTGCTCACAGTGGTGACCAGATTAATAATACCCTGTTATGTTGATCTTTCCTGATTCAGAGTGTTTGCCATTCCCTCATTCTAGCTTCATAATCACCTCCCAAGTAAATAACCTGTACTTAATCCTAACCTCAGCCTCTGTCTTCAGAAATCCAAACTAAAATATCCATTCTTTGATCAGTTATTTGTCCGGAAATTAGTTTTCTCTTGGTTCTTCTTCAAGTCACTGACCACAACTTAAAAAACAAAAACAAAAACCAGCCTTTTGCACTTTTTACCAACTCTCACTTTTATGACGATGATGATGATTATGATGATGATGGTATGTTAGTCTCACCTTTGCTGTGGTTTTCATGTCTTCTCTATTTATACTGACTATCTGGATGATTTCATGTAGTCTCGTGTTGTTAAAAATCATTCATGCTCTAGTGATTACTAATTTACATTTCCAGTTGGACTTCTTCCTTATACCCTAGACTTTTACACATATGCCTATTTGAAGTCACTTAACATCCTAGTAGGCAGCTCAAATTTAGTATGTCTAAGGGAAAATTCTCAGTACCTTTCCCAAACCTGCTTCAGTCTCCCCCATCTCAATATTTGGCAACCTCTTAATTCCAGTTGTTCAGGCTCAAAGCTGTTATGATCCTCAAGATATCATCTTTCTTTCTTGAGGTATCTTTCACATCCCACGTTTAATCTATCAACAGAGTTTCAAAAGATACCCAAACTCAACCATATTTCACTACCTTTATTTCTAGCAACCTGAAAATTCCAGTAGTGTCCTAACTAGTCTCCATTATCTAACCTTGCATTCCTAAAATCTGTTCTCCAAGCAGCACTGAAGAATGAGCCTCAGAAAACCTAAATGTAACACTCTTGCTCAGTACCTTCTAATAGTTTTACTATATCAGTCAGACGGAAAATCCAAGTACTCATAATGGCCTATAAAAACATATATAACCTCATTCTTTTTCTTCTATTATTGTCACTTACTTCACTTCATACTAGCCATACTGACCTCCTTGTGTTCCTTAAATAAGCCAAGCATATTCCCCCCGATATCATAGTTCAAACCTTTACTTCTAATAGGTATCCCTTAAAGTCACATTATCAGAGGAGCCTTTCTTGAATATCATATGTAACAATTTCCCGTATTGTTTTAGCTTCTTTAGTAAATGTCATTGCACTTATGACTACTTGACATATATATTTACTTGTTTCTTGTCTTTCATCTCTAAGATGTAAGCTTTGTGAGGGGAAGGGATAGTGTGTTTACTTGTGTAGCTGCAAGATCCACAAAAATGCTTGAGATGAAGGAAGCTCCCAGGTTATGTTTGTTGAATGAATGAAAGGAGATAGATGAAAAAAGATGGCAGTTATGGTTCAGTCTACATCACTAAATTAGTGAGCTACTAGGGAGGAGAGGAAATTCTAGATGGAATCTAGAACATGAGTGATTTGAGTAATCAATAGAAAACAGTGTGAGCAGAGCAGTTTCTGCTCCCCACTGGTGTATACTACAGTCCTTTATTGTTTCTAGAATTGAATTATAAAGCTGACTCTATTTTTCAGACACACATATACACTCACAAACTACACGATGTCAATGAGGTAAAAGAAATGAGAGACATGAAAAGCACAATTAATTTTGGTTTGAAAATGGATAAAATGGGACCAAATAAAGAGGATATTATGTAGTAGTATATTGAAGAAGTGCCTCAAAAATATATTACAGTAAACATAGCAACATTTTGTTTACCTATTTATTTACTTATTCGTATGCTATGTATCAATAATGCGATGTTTCGCATTATTCAGAAGTATTCAGAAATTCAGAAGTATTTCTCAAATCAAGCAAAATTTAATAAATCTTTACTAGACTTAATAAAAGAACAGAAGATTTATATATCTAATAAAAAATTCATTCAGTTCCAACAGTTTTATTTAATTTGTTTCCATATGTCTTATCATCTGTTAGATATCATTTTGTTTTTCAAAATACAAAGAATAGAAATCACTTCTAAAATAATTTTTATAGAAAAAATATATAGATTTCTCAAATATTCCATATGTCTGGGTTAGAGAGTGGCTTGCACAATCAAAAAGTATCAGGGGAAGATCTTCTTGGCTGCTGAACTTCAAATCAATTTTGTGATTTTTAACAGTCTTTTCCTCATAAAACTCAAATAGGGTTTTCTCAAAGGGCTCCAGAGAATAAAGGAGTTAAAATTAAGTATTTCAAAATGGATTTGAAATTCATTTCTGTAGCTAAACTACAGAATTCACATCTTAGCTTCATTTTGTTTTTAGTAGCAAGGAGGCTACTTCACTGATGAATATTTCATAGCATGTCAAATTAGGTTATAATCCTTTCTCAAGGAGAAATAAGTGTAGTTCTCATTTGAAAGCTCTTTTGAGTATTTATAGCTCATCAATTAAGAATTAAGACCAATTAAAAAGGAATCTTTTAGGTTAACCATTTGCTAATAATTGGAATATGCCTGTTCTGAATATAAGCATTTGAAAATTTGAATAATAGGGATGGCTTTGTTTCATGAAGATAATATTAGATAACAGTGGTAATATGAATCTCTCCCAACAAAGTATACTCTTCTTTTGAAGACCAGAGAGAGGTTTTAAAAGCAATATAAGGTGGGTCCTCTATGTGGCGGTGAAGCCTCTGCCTTCAGCTCAGCTCAGCTCATGATCTCAGGATCCAGCCCTGCATCCTGCATTGGGGGGGGGGGTCTCTGCTCAGCAGGGAGCCTGCTTCCCCCTCTCTCTGCCTGCCTCTCTGCCTATTCATGATCTCTCTCTCTCTGTCAAATAAATAAAATCTTAAAAAAAAAAAAGCAATATGAGGCACAACATAAAAGTCAGTACTGACTTAAGCTTTTTTAAGTCACATGGGTGTGTCCTCCAGCACTGTCAAGAGCTTTATGCAATAACTATCCCAGCACCATAGTGGAAAATCTTTAGTCTAGTCCCTTTTCCCATTTAACTAGTTATATGACCCTAAGTCACCTATGTAACCTTTTGGGGCCTTATTTTTCCTTTTTGTAAAATACGAAGAACTTTCACTAAGATTTGTTTAGGTTTTTTAAGAGTGTCATTTGTTTCAAGATTTTAATACACATGATGTTTTCCTACCAGTCCTTAATCTGTAAAATATCATATAAAATGTACCGTATGAATACTTTCCATATGTTCTAAGCTCAAATCATAAGTCAGTTGGCACTTGTCAAAATGTAAATATTTGCAATAGACCTTATAATTCAGAAAAAGAACAAATGGAACCTGCATACCTTATTTAATAAATTATTAGTTCACCTTATTTGCTAATATCTACATATTTGTGTTAATACCAAAATGACAAAAGAAAATCTAAGCAAATCTAAATACCAAGATTTCAAAAGAAAATCTAAAATAGTTGGGCCACATGATACTTTCCCGATACTGTTTCTTTTGAACTCAGGGTAGCAGAGTTTGATTAGGTAAGACTTTTATTTTTTTCACTCAGTAATAAAAGAATCTTGAGGGAATATATAATTTTCTTAAAATTCATATCTAGTCTTTTTTAAAGATAAGTTTAAGTCAGAGTTTATGTATCGACTTCACAATAGCCACTCCTTGCCTTGTATCACATTCTGTATAACCCATAAACGGGGCCCAACTGTAGGATAAAATTGCAATGTTCATATTTGTTTATATCAGTTGCACTAATAAAATCTTTTAACATGTATAAAAAAGCATTCCAATCACTATATCACTGTGCTGAGATCATCAGTAGTTGTAAAAAGTACAAGGAATATATAAAAACACATTATAGCAGAAGAAAAAATACGCATCATTTAAACTCATTCTAAGTTCCCAGTGTGATAGAAAATAAGTGCAGGTCAGAGAACCAGATAGCCAAATAGGCTGAAAAGAATTTTAAGAAAAACATACCTCCTTGTATTTATGCATGTCTAGCCTCCAACCATTATAAAATTAACCTAACTTTATCCTTTGCAACATTAATCTTTCAATTAAGTATCTTTTCATGACCAAGTTTTTTCTTTGCTTTAAGTGTTGTGACATCTTAAAGCAAATAAATTACATCATTACCTTAGTCCCATCCAGCAGGAGAAATTTTCTCCAGGACCTTTTTTAAAAAAAAAATAACAAAAAACAAAAAACAGAGGTGAACAACATAAAACTCTGGCCTTACAGAACATATATTCTAGATGGAGAAAAAGCCAATATTAAACCTGACCAAGATGGCCTTAATGTTTCCCTCAGCTTGACTAAACTTTAGACAGGCCTTTTTTATGCTGGACTTATTTCTTATTCGGGCCCTTACAGAATCTAGATAAACTAACCACAACAAAGGTCTTCTCTCCTTCTTTCTTAGGGCATTCACTTTAGCAAAA
The DNA here is from genome assembly GCA_028533885.1 of Nasua narica. Classification (NCBI taxonomy): domain Eukaryota; kingdom Metazoa; phylum Chordata; class Mammalia; order Carnivora; family Procyonidae; genus Nasua; species Nasua narica. The sequence goes on from CM052797.1 coordinate 80,618,423, forward strand.
TTCTTACTGTAAAGTCTTGCTCTTCCCATTTGAGATACAAATCTTTTTAAAAGCTGAGGAGTTTTATAACTGAAGAAGACTATCTTTCTTAAGGACCTGAGAACCATCGTGATAATCGTCAAGGAAAATAATACTCCCATCTCCTAGTGTCCCTGATAGGGTAGGAGCCTATATTTAATGAACTCTTTGCTCTAATTTCTAAAACTACCTCCTGTCATGCAGATACAAGAAATCTTACTTATCCTTACTGTAAAGTCAATTAGCAAACACAAATAGCCTATGATCCTTTCCATCCCAGCTCTTGAAGACTCTCAGACCTTTGTTTCAACAAAAATCAGACAGCATCCTGGTCCCTCTTTCTGATTACAATAGCCTTGAATAAAGTCTTTCTTACCTATTTAACTTTTCCCAGTGCAAATTTTGTTCTGACAAACCTAACTATGTACTACAAGATGGAAACTATGTACTATGAGATGGAAAAGCATAAAGCAGGACCTAGGATTCTAGTGCTTTGAGGAAAGGTGTGGGGAAAAGTATGCTTTTACATTTGTAAGTGGAGTAGTCAATATAAGCTTCAAGGAAAAGAGAAGATTTTAGCAAACTCTTGACAAGGACTTGTAGGTGAGGAACAATCCTTGTCAGAGGAGACTTCCCGATAGATGAAACAGTCAATTCAAAGGCCCTGAGGTATGGATGAGGAACTGTAGAACGTGATCATAGTGAAGTGTGGTCAGGGTAGTCATAGTGAAATGACAAAGTGACAAGAGTAGAAGAATCCAAAATGAAATCACAGAGGCCACATGGCTAATGATATAGGGTCTTGTGTACTATAATAAGATCCCTGCCTTTATCCCAAGATAGAGAAAAGGAGGAGCCACTGGGAGATTTTGATCTAGAATAGGTAATATTCTGATTTGTGCTTTAAAAAAGTCACTGCTCTACTGAACATAGACATTCAGAGACAAGAGTAGAAGCAAGGGTACCAGTTAGAAGCTTATTGCAATAATTTAGGAGAGAAAGAGAGACTCCTGAACCAGAGTAGACTGGAGGTGATGAAAAGAGTTGGATTCTGAATATATTTCAAATATAGTTTGAAGGCAGAGTCAATATCATTTCTTACCATTGGGTTATAAGGGTAAGACAGATGTCAAGGATAGATTGAAGTGTTGTTATATTTTATTATTGTATGTTTGGTTTGTTGGTTTTGGTATTTTATTTCTGTGCATTTATCCTTGAAGCATCCTTGAGTTTCCTTAACTGAGCCAGTCAGTTTGAGGAGAAGGTATAAGAGTTCATATTTGAACTTGTTATGTTAAAATATCTATTTGATTACCAATAACTGAGGACCCAAAAGTAAATGGATAATAGAAGTATCAATTTCAAAGTGTTAGCTATGAGAACCAACAGAGGCTATAAATGAAAAGCTCTTAACCCTATACATAGGACATAGTAAGTGCCTTATAAACGTTAATATAATATTACATGTGCCCCTGTGCATGTACAGTCACACCAATACCACCTTTCACTACTCTGAATGAAATTTGTAAATAATATAATCTGCCTTTATGATTAAAAACATAAAGCTCCAGGGCATATACTTTAAAAGATAATCACAGTATACAGTCTTCTTGTCATCGTGTTCTATCATAGTGCTAAATAAACTAAAAATAAATAGGATATAAATAATGTAAACTATTTTACAATAAAATTAATTAAATTCAATGCTATCTCTGGGTTTCATGTGTTGTGCCGATTTAAAGGCACTTGGTTCTAAGTGTGTTAATGCAAACTTACATTTCTCTGTTAAAAATTTTCAATAGGGGCGCCTGGGTGGCGCAGTTGGTTAAGCAACTGCCTTCAGTTCAGGTCATGATCCCGGAGTCCCGGGATCGAGTCCCACATCGGGCTCCCAGCTCCATGGGGAGTCCGCGTCTCACTCTGACCTTCTCCCTTCTCATGCTCTCTCTCACTCTCTCTCTTTCCTAATAAATAAATAAATAAAATCTTTAAAAAA
>CM052797.1:80620936-80636755 GCA_028533885.1 Nasua narica
TTTTTTTTCAATAGGATTTAGTTTTTGCAGTAACTGTTACTAGACTGAAATTTTTTCAATTTTATAGTTGCTGATGCTGTAATACATAGAATAAATAGTATGACTCAAGTTAATATATTGTTCAACAATTTTGAGAGAGAGAGGGGTAAGTGTCTTCTTTAGAAGAAGTGCCACAATTCTACTTTCTAGTCTCCTTTGTGGGTCTTCCATTGGTGAAACATAATAGGCTTGGATATCTTTGGCCTTCCTTTGGCATGAAAGTTCTAGAAATGTACCTTGCAGAGTTCTTGTCTCAGCATCAGAGAGGATAGACTTAGTAAGTGTGGAACCAAAAGACTATAGGTAAATTTACCAGTATTCATATATTAACTAATTTTATCAACACAACAATATGTTATTATACTATTACGATCTCCTCTTCACAAATAAGGAAAATCAGGCAAAGGGAAGTTAAGATAAGCACCCAAGTTATATAGCTAATAAGTACAGTGCCGAGATTTGATACCAAGCATCATATATTTGAATGGAAACACCAAAATAATGTTAAAATACATATGATTTTTGGCTCATGATAGAAAAGTCATTTGATCTGGTTAGATGATTCCTCCAAACCCTAGGCTTAATACAGGCTGCATCTTGGTTATAATTGCTTTAAATATATTAACCTGGCTGATAACTTGACCTATACAGTTAATCATGCATTAGGCATATATCTCATACTAGTGCAGAATAATACAGAAACTGATACATGTTAAAAATAAATTCAAAAGTACCTGAGTTAATAATATTTTAACAACATCAATTTCCTGGTTATGACAATGTACTATGACTGTGGAAGATACTACACTAGGGAAGCCAATTGAAGAGTACATGGGAACTTGTATTATTTTTGTGATTTCTTATAAGTCTTCAACTACTTCAGGATATAAAAGGTCATTTTTTAAAAAGTCAACCCCAAATACTAAATAGTGATTCAAAATGGATTCTAAAGTTCTATGTCATAGCACGAGAGTACATTTAAATATGTATGTATAAATGAAAAACTATAACATTAAAATCATTAAACTACTAGGGTAAAATACAATAGTAGTTACCCTTGAACATTCACTATTCAAAAGTTAATGATAAGTTTGTAAATCTTTTAACAATTCTGTTATTGCTACCCCATTTCAGTGATAAGAAAACTGAGGCTCATACTTACCTGGCAGGGGAGATACCATGATCATGAAGGTGGTTTTCCCAGGGCGAGGCTTATCCATTGCACTCCGGATGTGCTGACCCCTGCGATTTCCCCAAATGTGGGAAATTCGACTGCATAATTTGTGGTAGTGGGGGACTGCGTTCGCGCTTTCCCCTGTTTAAAAAAAAAAAAAAAGAAAGAAAACTGAGGCTCAAAAAGCTTTCCTAGCTGAGAGCATACAACTGTAAAATATCAAAGTGAAAGCCCATGCCATTTCTACTGTAAACTATTGGGTCTGATGAAATTTTAGTATGTCTTGATTGAAGAGGTCATATTGTCTAGCTCACCACTCAGTGACATTTTCAAATGTGCTCTGTACTATTTCACCCATTAATCTGAAAAACAGAAGTTAAATATTCCACAATAACCACCCAGTTCCTTGTAATGACTTTATATGTTATACCGGACTTCCAGATTCATAGCTGGAATGAAACGAAAATGAGCAATTGCTTAAAAAATGTGTGATCTCAGGAGTTCTTGGAGCATGCATTTGTCGACTCTCCTCTCCTATACCTATAAATAAGTAAACCTCTAAGAGGGTTACCTTATGCTCAGTACTATAATTTCTATGCTTAAGTATTTGTCCACATGTTCCCATAAAGAATGCCACCTTAACTGACCTGAAATTAATGACATTGTTAAACTGCCCATTTGACAAATTAATTCTCACTAGCATATTTGTGTTTCACAAATATACTGTATTGTCTCTCTTGTCTGTGTAGAAATACAGACTTATCTATAGGTTATTTAAAAAGCTATATAATAATTTCATGTCAAACCAAATTATTTAGATGCTAACACTGAATTTAGGGCTTTGAACAATTTTTTAGGGGATTTTTTCAGTGACTAAAGTTCATCTATTGAAACTAAATTCCATATAAGTCCATTTCTTACAGTTTTATCATTGATGGTTGGCTTTCAAAGAATAAAGTAAATTCCATTTGGAAATATACAGTTAATTACTCAAGTTATTATATTTCATCTAAAAATTACAAGGAAGGAGTAGAATTCTCTAAGATTTTATTATCACCCAATTTGAAAATACTGCGCTAGGTAATACCTCATGGTCGTATGCTCAGAAATGTGTCACACATTCTCACTCATTATAGCGATTGGCTTGCTTTTGCATGTTTCATAATATAACTATTGTACATCCATAATGGTTTTGTAGTTTCCGGGAGAGATTGACATATGATGGTATTAAGGGACCTAACATTCCTTCAGAGATTCATAATTTGTACTTGTACAGCAGTTCACAGTTAGAAACAAGGAAACCAAAGCTTAAGAAAGATAATTAGTAAACATTATGCTAAAGAAAATAAACATTATAGGACTCTGTGTGTGTGTGTGTGTTTAAATATGAGCCATAGTTGAGCTTGCTCATGTGTCAGAAACAAGTTGGAGTAAAGAAAGAGTTTGAAGACATAGGGAAGAGGAGTGAATAAGAATTAGACCTTAATATGACTTCTATACTTATTTTACTTATGTAGCTTTCCTACACTTTAGTTTCCTTGTCTCTAAAGTGGGAATATTAGCTTTATCTTCCATGTAGTATTCTTTTGAATATGAATTGAGATAACATATGTAAAGTACTTAGTATATTATGAATTCACAAAACTACTCTTCTGTACATTTCTTTCTGTGCTAGCATAGAGGTTAAGAACATAGACTCAGGATTCAGACTGCCTGGATACAATTCCTTGCCCTCCATTTACTAGCTTTATGACTTTTGGGCAAGTTGCTTAAACTTTCTATACTTTAATTTTCTCATATGTGAACAAGCTACATCTTTAAGGATTTAACAAATTAATGCACGTGAGTTAAAGAGTATGCTCTCTATTAAGCGCTATTATAAGATTTGGTCAATATTCCTTCTGCTACTACTACTGCCACCACTGGCACCAACACTATCATCATCAGAGCTGGTTTTGTGGAAAGAATGGTGGTACTCACCAGCTTATCTTTCTCATCTCCTCAACCCACAACTACCCAGCTTCAGCATCCCTCTCTTTCCATACTTTCCTATTCAGTGTTATTAGGATGATTTTTCATTCTCTATTTGTAAACCTCATTGATCCTTTTCGGTTTTTATTTTAGTTAAATTCAGTGATTCTGCTAGTTCTGTACTCATTTTCTCTCCAACATACAATATTGGTATTAGTCAAGGACTCTGTTATTAGTCCCTTCCCTTTTTTTTTCCCGCTTCATGCTGAACATTATTACTGGGCAATCCCATGGATTCTTGGGGCCTCCTCATCTAACATACAAATGAACACACTAATCCACATCTCTCTCTTTCTGGTCCCAGCATGAATGTCAGGGCCTCATAAGTGCCTTTTCATATTTCCCAGATGAAGTAGGCCTCACAATTCAGTCAGAAATTGTACAATGTATATTATTTTAATAAATTGAAGGACGCTTCTCAAATTCTATGTTCAGTATCCCACCTTCACCACTAGTCTGTAAACCAGATAGGGTTCCAAGTCTATCAAACTCACCAGTGTATCATATTGCCCTTCAGCATGCCAGGCACATTTCTGACTTTGTTTGTTAACTGATCATCGAACTGAATCTTGAGTTCTGTAACTGAATATCTACAACAGTTTTCAGGTATCAATCTGAGTGTCCCCAAAGCCTAAAAAGCGTAAATCCAGAAAGCAAATATATACCTTTTTGCTCTCTATAAGCTCTCATGGACTCATTGCTTGTGAAATTATTTGGGTGTGATAAATTTCCTTTGCAACTTCTCCAAGAAATTTTCTTGAAAGTGCAGCCTAAATAATAATAATAAATAAAAATTTTAGAGTAAACTTAATTTCCCATTGGGCTATTGAATGAATGATTGCTATTACTGATTTTTACTTCATATATAGCTTGGTGAATTGAAATATTTTTCCTTCACTGAGCTATGAATAATCCCTTTATAAACATTAATGTTTTATTATGGATGGCAGGGACAGTATATATTTAGCAAATTCCTGAACATGTACCATGGAACTATATAAAAAGAGGTTCATTCGTTCATTTATTTTTGAAAAAGATATGATAACAATAAAAATGTAACTTGTTTTTGGAGTAGCATCATGAGCTATTATACCTCCCCAGCTTCTGAGGCCAGTCCACTATGTTCACTGCTTATTTCCCTGTCTTCCCTCTGAAACGTTAAGGATCAGCCCCAAGTTAGCCAGAGAGCTAAGACTTCAGCTTCTGAAACATGAACCAAATAGAGGTTGAAGAGGAGAGATTCATTGTCTCACTTGAAATGTATCCATGCTGTGTTTGCCTGTTGGTGCAGAAATGTTTTATCATAATTCTTATGGACATTTATAATTTTACTTACTCTATGCACATTTTATTAAAGACATATCTATTTCTAAGAGCCCATATGGCTCTTCTAAAAAGAAATTTCATTTTTGTTATCACTACTGTCATCTTTGTCCAAATGTAAAGGTGTTTCTTTTGAATGGTTTCCTGCTCATTTAAAAATATGTAAAATACATATTTCCTCTGCCTCTTAAGAATAATGTGTTATTTTTAATAGAAGAATTATTCCTAGTATAGCAAGAACACAGAATTTCAGGGGTCTAAGCTACATATGAGGCACAAGTCAACATTCATTCAATACTCCAATGGGAAAATAGGTGCATTCTAAAAATCTATTATTTATATTGTAATTACAAGAAATTTTCCTGCATTCAGATAATTGAAGTAGCACACATGGAAATGGGGGAAGAGTGTTCATTCACAATGACAGTTACTTTTTAGGAACATAAAACCAAAGGAGCATAAAATACATAAATATTTTTATGGAAGACAGTTTTTCTGGTGTTGCAGACCCCAAGCAGCACGTTCTCAACCATTCTTGAGAAAATTATTATGATTCCAGAAATTGGATTGTGTCACAGTGAAGAATGGTTTTGCATTACTTCTACAGTTTCACAATTAGTCATGGCTGCTTTGATTTAAAAAAATATATATATTGATTTCAATGACCATATTTTATTTATTTCTTCATGGTACTGTGTGTGCCTGGTATTTGTTGTTATATCATTTTAGCTGATTTTACTCTGAAATGCACTTTGATCTAGGTTAAAAAGAAATTCAGGTTAGTTCATTTAGAACATACTCTTTCAAATTTGGGGGTTAGGAAGATATGAACCTTAAGGTTTTCCTATTTACATTGATTGCTTTTAAATTTTCTCGTAAAAACCCAGAGCTGTGTTCTTTCACTCAGCCTGGTCTCTCTCAGGACTCTCCTTCCTGCCAAGATCAGCATGTTTTTTGGATGCTATTAGCTTGCAAAGCTAAGGCATTTGGGATTTACTGGAAAATAAAAATAGACTTGAACTTGTTCATATTCACCTGCTGTTCTCAAGATGAAAACACCCAGGAAAGCAATTTGGAACTGTATAAAACTTTTTTTTTTAATTTAAGGAAATTATTATATTTAATGAAAGTATGTCAGCTCAATTTTGCACCAGAGAGAGAATCACCAAGCTTTGGAGAATCATGTCTGGGTAGAAGCCTAAACCTTTGTTTGTTTAATTATTATTTTTTAACGTACCAATCATGCATAAGGTTAATTTAAGAATAAAATGGTAAGAACAATATATCATTTACATTTTCCTCTGTACTGAGACTTTGGTGGCTGCTTTCTAGGGAGTGTACCCCCCTTTCAGTTCTTTTACCGACACATATCTTCCTCAGAGTGATATGGTGTGGGAGGTGGAGAGATAAAAATGTATATAACGTGATTAGAGGGATACCTCCAACACCAAATGTACTTAAAATCAGCCAGCAACAGTTCTGAATCACTTGCTATTAGAATTATTCTTATTTTTAATTGTATTTTGGTTTCGATTGGCCTGGTTTAATATAACAGGAGCTATCTATCCAATAAGTTCTGGGCTCAGATCCAGATTCTGCTTCTTATGAACTGTGTGGCACTGGGCGAGAGACTTCCCTGAGATTCAAAGTTTTAATCTGTAAAATCGAGACAAGAACACATGTCTCCTACAACTATGTGAAGATTAGATGAAATGGCTGTTGAGAAGCATCTGGCATAGAGTAGGTACTGGAAAGATGTGCTTTCTCTTCCTTTCCTCACCCATGTTTGAATATGCATTCAACTAATACTTTATGCTTCATATTTATAAATCTTTCTTAAATTATTAGTCACTTTTCATCGGACTAAATATTTTTCTGGTATTATTTTCCTAGTTCCCTCCTATCCTGCTGCATGTTTGTAGAAGTGCTCTTTTGAGAAAGAAAAAAAAAAACAGTGTAATATATTTTTTTACCAGACTGTGGCCTTAAGCTTCACCTATTTTGTCTGTCTCTCTCTCTGTCCTCCTCTCCTCCCCACCACCCCCTCCCCTGGGCACAAGCATCTGTGCCTGCCTGTGTTACAGGTATGTGAGAGTGCAGAGTGTGTGTGTGTGTGTGTGTGTGTCTATAAAAATTGTATTTGACAAAAAGGATCCTGAAAGTTTTCATGGGTTAAAAACTGACCAGATTCTATTGCTTACTTTCAAAGAAATGAATATCAAGTGCCTTAAGTTTATTTTTGTAAATCTGAATATCAAAGTAGAACTTTCTAGGGGGGGGGGTGTAAAAAGAGTTCTGCAGGCTAATGACAACTTTTTTTTTCTTTTGTGCAAAATAGTAAACATTGAAAAGGTACAATATAGTGCAAGGAAATCAGGTATGACTTTCTCTTTGAGTCTTAATTTGTCTCTCCAAAGAGTTCACAACCTCAGTTACGTATAGAGGTGAGAAAACATTACCTGTTTACATTTTAATATCTTTTAAAAAGATTGTATTTATTGGTCAGAGGGAGAGAGAACAAGGGAGCACAAGCAGTGGGAGCAGCAGGCAGAGGGAAAAGCAGGCTTTCTGCTGAGCAAGGAACCTGATAAAAGACCTGATCCCAGGAACCCGAAATCATGACCTGAGCTGAAGGCGGATGCTTAACTGACTGAGCCACCCGGGCATCCCATATATTTTAGTATCTTGAATTAGTTTTCCCAGCATTGGCCTGTCTAACCCAGTGCTCTCAGAGAAACAACAACCAGACTCTGAAGCCTTTGTCAAACAAAGTCTTTAGCGAAACCAAAGGAAAAGATGTTAACTGGAGACTCAGGGCTTAGTAGAGTTTCACCCCCTTCCCTGTGTCTTTGCCACCTGGAGTCATTTTTTGTACCTCAAACAGCCTCCAGAACTTCAGAGCACAGGTCAAGAAAGCAACTCTCACTTCTCTCAGAGGTATCATCCTTATCTTCATAGATTTTCATGCAAGTGAGAGAGATTTTGTCTTAGTCCCTTTCTTATCTTGGTTCAAATGCCAATGCCTGTCTTGCCCTTTAGAGTCCATGCTCTAATGGAGCCAATGATAGCACTTCAGTAAAAATGTCTTCTGCCTACATTCAGGCTCTACAGCTTGAAGCAACTTCTATTTTGGATTGAGATTTCAGCCTTGTTTATGACACAGCTGTAAAATAACTAATTTTCTTGCTTCGCATGCTGTTCATTGGCTCTCTAGTAATCAATAACTATCTGTTGGGAGTTACTCTATTCAAGGCATTGCCCCCTTTTGTTTTTTTTTTTTTCATGACTGGATCTTGATGAGATACATATTGTCCAAACTTCACTATATTGCTTAACCACAAGAAAGTATTTTATTCATGTGGAGGCCTGCATAAAAGCCACAAAATAAAAATGTGAGAAAATTCAAAAGAAAACTATTGCAAATGTTCTTTCTCAATCACATACATCTGAAGTAAATATATATGAGGTCTTTAATTAAGTATTTCAATTCACCACATCACTTGGTATGTTCAGTTGGGTTGAGAAATGCTCGAAGGATTTTCAGATTTTCTTCTGATCTTTAAGAGAAAATAGTTTTTTTTTTAAAGATTTTATTTATTTATTTGAGAGAGAGAGAATGAGAGATAGGAAGAGGTCAGATGGAGAAGCAGACTCCCCACTGAGGAGGGACCCCAATGCGGGACTCGATCCAGGGACTCCAGGATCATGACCTGAGCCAAAGGCAGTTGCTTAACAACTGAGCCACCCAGGCACCCAAGAGAAAATAGTTTTATGTCTCATATCATTTCATAATTTGAAGGGAGTCCCAATACATCTGTGGTTTTCTAAGTAAGCCTCTATTAAAGTTTAAAATATACCCATCTCCTTTCAAGGAATATACTTAAAATCTTGCATGAAGTCTCTGTGAAGTATACACAGACTATATTAAAGTATAAAAATATATATTAAAATACTATGCAGGGTATTCTCCCACAGGAATTGGAAATCATTATTGGGAACCACACAGGTAAATTTATGTACATCTAAATAAAATAGTAAATTGGAGCAATCCATGTCCAAGAGTAAGAACTACATCTTTAAGCTACTCAAGTTTAGAAACATTGAGTTACTTTCTCTCTCTCTCTCTATCTCTATATTCACTTCATTCAACATATATATATTCAATTCTCAATTTTGCATTCTCTTAACGTCAGTGCTTTCCATTTTTAAGTAATGTCTTTCTTATCAACTCTTGCATAAACTATTGTATTAACTTATCATTAATCTTCTTGCATATATAATTTATCACCATCCCTTTATAGCTAACAATTTTTGAAAGCATAATCATGATCACAGTCATACTGTAAGTCAAAAGGCTTTCTTAGTTTTTTATGACCAACAGAATAAAATATGTAACTATAATATAGTCCCAATCACCTCCATAATGTTTGTGTAATTCCAACAAACTCTTCACTAACACTTAAGCAGCTAAGTACTGAACCTGATCTAGTTAGATCCTGACCATTTATGTCTTAGTTCTAACCTTTAACTTAGAGTACTCTTTCTTTCCTCTCCAACACCAAAATGAAACCCATCCCTAAAGAACTCACATTCAACTCCATGCTGTAAGTTCTCCATCTTTATCTTAGCAGAAACAAAAGAAACAAATCAAACTATTCTCTGCAGTTTATCTGAAATAAGGAATTTGTCAAATTATGTCGTATATTCAGTATCTGCATGTATGTCTTATCTCTCCAGAGTAAGCCACAAATTCCTCAAGCATAGGAAACATACTTCATTTATCCTTGTGTCCTTACCTAGCACAGTTCTTAATAGGCACTCATAGGATGTTTGTTGAGTTGAGTTACTCAGTGGCGTATAAAATGTCCAAAATAGGATGGTGCCTTCCAGTAGTTTCTCCTCATCCATTTTAACTCCACTTAATTAAAAGTGACTTAGCTCTCTCACCAAACCTTAGGGAATCTTTTGCTTTATATGCATTTCCCCCCTGATCTCACTTGCTGTATCCAACTGAAATCTGCTTCATATCCTTTACTTAAGCTACCACCACACCCTTTCAAATCTCTTTGTACTTTTTTTTGCATTTTCCTTCCATTCCCAGTTTCCATCAGAGCTTCATCCTTCATTCAGAAAGCTGCCATTGGTTTATCTGTGCCATCCCTTTCTCATTCCTTCACACACACAAACACGGCTGTGGGATTGGAAGTCAAGTTTGACTCATTTCTTTTGTTATTATGGTACTGCAGAGGAAGAACTCTCAGCTTTTTTCATTCCTATGTGGGAAAAACCCAGTTCTCTCTTATTGTCTGTTTCTTCATCTGGTGTGTCACCTTTACCTTCACAGAGAACACTTCACTTCTGATACTTCGGGTCATTAAATGCAAGAAGGTTTTTTTCTGCATCAGCAAGCAACTATCAGACACCTGCTGGGTGCCCTACACTTTAACTCAATTCTGAAACTATCTACTTGGAAATAACTTCAGATCCCTCAAGTAAAGGGCTCAGTCCCATCACAAAGTCTGCTCCCCCACCCCTGCCATACACACATACTTCAGACACCAGACACAAGCCCAGCTTATCACCTTTGCTTCTGACTAAGTAGCTATAAATTAGAAGTTCCCTCGACCTCCTTCTCAGGTTTGATTAATTTGTTAGATGGCTCATAGAGCCCAGGGAATCACTTCTGTTTACTAGTTTGTGAAGAAGATATAATAAAGGGTACAAGTGAACAGACAGCATGTGGATGTGTTCATCAACCTGGAAGTTCTCTGAATCCTGTACTATTGGGATTTTTATTGAGGCTTCCTCATGTGAGCATGATCAATTATTCACTTCATCTCCAGCCCCTCTTCCCTTTCTGGAGATTGGGGGTTAAGGCTGAAAATGCCAAGCTTTTAATCGTGGTTTGGTCTTAATGGTGACCATACCCCATCTAGGAGCCATCCCACAGCCTAGAGTCATCTCAGAATAAGATGCTCCTAATGTCCTTATCATATAGGAGTTCACAAGGGTTTAGGAGCCCTGTCTCAAGGGCAGGGTCAAACACCACATATTAGAGTAAGAGATGTTCCTAGAGTTCTTTTTTTGTTGTTATTGTGTTCCTAGAGTTCTTATCACTTAAGAATTTACAAGGGTTTTAGGAGCTCTGTGCCAGGAAACAGGGCAGAGACCAGTATTTATCTTTCAAGTACTGACTAGCCTATTTTCCTGGCTGGATATTTTAGCCAAGAACCATCCTGGCTAGAAATCTTATTGCTTGTAGCAATAAGTTTGAGTAAGACAGAAATAATCAAGAGAAAGTGTTTCTCCATATTTAATCACCATGCATTGTTTTTCTTCCAATTTCTTCCATGTTGGATTCCTTATCTATTTTGCCTCTGTGATCTTTAATATTTCTCGCTTGGTTAAAAATACATTTCACTTTTTCACTTATTCTCCTTCTTTTCGAATGTTTCTTTAAAAAAAATACACACCCAGCTTTGAGAGATGTCAGCCCTCCCTAAGCTAATGCTTTGTATACTTCATATTCTGGTTCATTCCTAGAAAGAAAAAAAAAAGAGATAAAGGAAGTTTCAGGGAAGATATAAATCAAGTATGCCATGAAAAAATGGCTAATTGAATGGCTAGCTTAAGAGGAAATTCCCAACGTTTAATTCAAAGTGAGTTTCTGAATATTAAATAAAACAATCTTTAAGTAATTTTTATAATCTCCAAGCCAAAGAAAAAGGACATTTTGTATTACATGTTGTGTTGCTCATTCTTACCTCTACTCCACTAAAGTGGAGCAGATTATTAGATGGATGTCTTTATAAACGTGAAAGAAGAAATGGCCGTGTGGTTCCATTGAGCTATATAAATGACTAGAGGACATGTCCAGTAGTAACTATGTTTTGATTGAGTATTTGTGTGCTAAATACAGAAAGTAGAATGTGAAGGACAGATGCATAAAAACTGTATGATAAAATTCAGGTCAGTGGGGTACCTGGGCAGGTCAGTCAATTAAGTATCCAACTCTTGGATTCAGCTCAGGTCATAATCTCAGGGTGATGGGATCAAGTTCTGCATCAGGCTCCATGCTCAGGACAGTCTGCTTGAGATTCTCTCTTTCCTTCTCACTCTGCCCCTCCCAGCGCATGCTCGCTCGCTCTCTCTCTCTCTCTTTCTCCATAAGTAAATAAATCTTTAAAAAAAATCAGGACAGTAATTCATGAAGTCTGATGTAGGCAGGTAAAGGAAAAGGCAGAGAAATCAGAAGATATAACTGGTGGAAGACAAGTAAGAAAGTAAAGAGGTTAAAGCAAATCATAGTTGACCAAGAAATACTAAGAGATGAAAATTAGGTAGAGGTAAGTTAGAGAGAGATCAGTGCTTAATTAGGATAAATCCAAAACCACATTTAAGTAAGGTTGAATGGAATGAAAAATCGAAGAATAAAGATAGAGTAGAAAAATAGTATCCATTGAAAGGGGAAAGAAAATAAAAATGACAAATTATTTCCACTTGTAGTGAGATGGTGAGAAAACAGATAAATATGAATTAGTTATGTAACTTACCAAATTAAATGAGCAGTATCATCTCTGTTAATCACTTTTTTGGGCATTCAGTAAAATCTGAGAAGGCAAGGTTAAAAGCAGCAAGTGAGTATTAGAACATTAAAAACAGAAAGAATATAAATATAACTCCTGGTTAGCTTTTGTTACATGGTAACAAGAGAAATAAAATGAAAACAATTACATTAAATAAGAGAAGGGAAAAGTATAGTGGAAGAAAAGGAAGATGATCAAAATTCGAAACGCCTGGACTAGAAACAAATATTTGAGAAATTATTGATTTTTAGGAAATCCTTTGAACAATTATGCATTTATGAGATTTTTAATAACTATCACTACAGAGAAGCAAGACAAAAATAGCAATATCGAATAGGAAGGTGGGATTGTGACCAGGAGGATGGGTAAAGAGGAGAAAATCCAATGGAATAGTAAATATTTGATATGAAAAACCACCCGACAGAGAATAAAAGATTTAAATAACAAAGGGCTGAAAGAAATAGGCGTTAAAAAAGAATGTAACAGGACACAAAGGAATCCTGCTGTTTGTGCAGTCCAAAGACAAGGTATATATAAGATATACATAATTTGGTTACGGTTGTATTATAGTGTTTCTTCTCAATAACTCCATGAGTGGCAGCAATCCGAAAATACTATTCTTTGGGGATATTTTAATGAAGCATAGTAAAGTAAAAAAGACTGAGGTCTGTAGTTATATCTGATTTGGCCCTGCCACACAGACTTGAGCTGAGGGTGGATTGCACTGCGAACATAACAAAGAAAGACAAGAGGATGTGGCAAAGAAAATAATAATTAGGCACATGTAAGCTTAGAGAGAAAGAAAAAAGATAACAGTTCAGTCATAGGCAATTTTGCATCTCAGCCACTAAGTATTGGCTAAAATCTCCCATTGAAATTCTGCCCTGCACCACTTTCTTCATTGCAAGCAAAGCCATTCATCAGTTCTTTCATGCTGGTTCAATTAAATCCTATAGTGCTCCAAGGCAATGTAGCATCAGCTCTGGTGAAGAATTTCAATTTTGTAAACAGGCCTGTAAATATGCTACTGTGGATAAATTGGCCATCAGGGTGATAGAGAGTAGCAAACGAAAATGTGTGATTACAGCTAGTTTTAGCGTGCTAGAAAGCTGCTGAGCCATTACTGTGCCCAAGAACAATGTTTTTTCCTCCTCCTACTTATCCAGCGGTTTTGCTGTTTCCATATTAGCTATCAAATACTCCTTGTCTGATTGATATTTCTCACTTAGTTACTTTCACAATAACCCTGACCTAGATTTTTTTAGAACTAAAATCCAACTTACCCCTCAAACCCACCTTTGCTATAGATCATGGTTTCATGGTTACCATACATCCATCCTAGGTCCTCCAGTCTTAGAGTTGCAGGAATAAAAGCTGGTGTTTTTTGTTTGTTTGTTTGTTTTGTGTTTTTGTTTTTGTTTTGTTTTTTTGGTACAAAAAGGTGATTTTATTAAAGCAGGGGGACAGAACCAGTGGGCAGAAAGAGCTACTGCCAAAAGAGGCTGCTTTTATATTTTTCTTTTTAACCCTCAGATTAACTACAGAATGAACTACTCTCACCTATTTTCTTTTTTTTTAAGGTACATTTTTTTTAAAGATTTTATTTATTTATTTAACAGAGAGAGGACACAAGCAGGCAGAGAGGCAGGCAGAGGCAGAGAGAGGAGCAGGCTCCCTGCGGAGCAAGGAGCCCGATGCCCATGCCGGACTCGATCCCAAGACGCCGGGATCATGACCTGAGCCAAAGGCAGCTGCTCAACCAACTGAGCCACCCAGGCGTCCCACTCTCACCTATTTTCACTGTTTACTTTTTCCATTTCAATTTCCCTGCCTTATACTGTAAATTGAAAAAAAGATGATTTAAAGGTTTTAGCTAAAATACATTCTAAACAGAAGCCACACCTGACTTCAAAGCAAATGTCTTCTTAAACAGTAATATTGTTTTAAAGGAAAACTTTTATTTTAGTCTATCAAAAGTTCTTTCCTGTACTTGATGTCAAAATCTTGCAGATAAGAACTTTGATATTAACAGAGGGAACAAAACTTTTTACACAGAAATTTCTGGTACTTATTTATATTTATAAAAACAATGGGATTTGTTCTGCCAAAAGAGACAGATGCAGGATTTTCTGTGTTCAATGAAATGAATAAGACGCTAAAGCCTTTGGGCTTAAGAGTTTGCAAATAGGAAAACACCATTAAAGGCGGCTACGTAATAGTTTTAACATAACTAATCACAATGTACTGAACTTTAGATTTTCTGTTTCATGAATATTTTTCCTCATACAAAATTCATGTGACAGTATTTTGTCTTGCTATTATAGTTAAAATCTGTAAACCAGATTTCTATAAACTTCTGTAGCCACTTACTACTCAGTAACCTCTCTTGTCACTGCTTCACCTAATATTAGAAATCATAATCCTGTTCACCTAAAGATTGTGTATGGTCTACATTGTTTTCTTCTTTCAATTGTATGCTAAGAGATGAGTAGAGAAGAATCTACTCCACTGATAAATATTGTTTAAAAGTAAATATGTTTGGACAGTTGTGGTTAATATCCTTTAAAATCAGTTGTTTTAGGGTGCCTCTGTGGCTCAATCAGTTAAGGGTCTGCCTTATGCTCAGGTCATGATCGCAGGGTCTTGGGATGGAGTTCTGCCTCAGGCT
This sequence comes from Nasua narica, assembly GCA_028533885.1. Lineage (NCBI taxonomy): Eukaryota > Metazoa > Chordata > Mammalia > Carnivora > Procyonidae > Nasua > Nasua narica. The sequence continues at coordinate 80,635,758 of CM052797.1, forward strand.
CCCTGCTCAGCAGGGAGTATGTTTCTCCCTCCCCCCTTTGCCCCTCCCCTGCTACTTCTCTCTCTCTCTCTCTCAAACAAATTAAATTAAAAAAAAAATCAGCCATTTTAATAGTAAGTTTCACTTGGATCACAGATGGATTCCTCAGAGAGGTTTCTGAAATACTTAGTTGAAAAATACATGGATGTCTTCTTTTTAACAAAAGAAGCAAGCAGAGAAGTGTTTTAAAGCAGAATAGCTCTTAAAATAGAAGTGATTTTGAGGGTACTAAATGGTAATAGAGGCTAAGTTATGTTCTCTTTTTTCTTGACAGTTAAACAATATTTAGGATTATAATATACTTCCCAGATCTGTTTGTCTTTTCTACAAAGTGGAAGTGAATGTGTTTCCATCCTTTATACAGACCGGAAGTAGCTAAATCCTAATTACGTCTGTTTAAAAATATGCCTGAGTCAGATGTGAGGTTTTCACAAGTCTAGGATTTGTGGTTTTAAAAGGAAATCTTATTAGATTTTTGTTGGAAACTCTTTGGAGCATTCTGAAATTTATATATTTTGTATTCTTAAAAACATTCACATAATTCTTAGAGGTAATTGACCAAGAGACCTCATAATATTGACACAAACTGCAGTACAGTGCTGAGGTGATTGGTTGGACTTCAGCTTGGCACATTTAGATCAAAGTCACAACTCTGCTGCTTATGAAAGGTTGTTTAACAAGAAATATTCTTTCTAATCCTTGGTTATTTATTAATCCCCTAACCCTGAGTTACCTCATTTGTAAAACCAAGGATAATGGTAATAAGTAGTTCATAGGGTTTTGAGAGGCTTAAGTGACATGGTACATAAAAAATTCTTAATGTGTTAAATGTGCAACAAATGTTAACTAGTTAACAAATGTTAACTACTAATGATAATAATAATAAATCACACTTATAATCCTATTGGTTTACCTTGCAATGTCTTTCATAATGAAGGATTTCCTTCTCCTTTTTTGAT
>CM052797.1:80637255-80656972 GCA_028533885.1 Nasua narica
GAAGGAAGGAAGAAAGGAAGGAAGGAAGGAAGCAAAGAAAGAAAAAGAAAAATAGCAATGAGAAAAGCAGCTCTTTTAAGAAGAAACTAAATATAGCTTCTGAAAATAAAAAATGCAATTGCAGAAATTAAAATCTCCATGGGTGGGTTAAACAACAAACCAAAGTCAGCTAAAGAAACAATAATGAATAGGAAAATAGATACGCAGAAACTATTCAGATGCCATGCAAAGAAACAGATACGGAAACAGGAACGAAAGGTTAAGAGACATGGGGTATACAATGAGATCTAACACATATTTAATTTGAGTTCCCGAAAAAGAGAATAGTGAAATTAGAACAGCAATATCTGCAGAAATTATAGATGAGAATTTTCCAGATTTGACAAAAGGGCAAAATCTCTACAATCACTGATATAGAAAGACGAAGTCCCGGCAACCAGGATTATATAACAAAGAGGAAATAAACACAGCCCTGAGACAGTGATAACAGAAGACGAGGGATGCATTGACATCCTTATCTGATGCCCAGTTAGGTCTGAAAACTCTCAAGTGGCTGTAAGCTGGTGGTGGGAAGCAAGCCCCATTGTTGGGCAGAAGGATGCTGCCTTCTCTTCAATGATTCTTTCTGGCACACTGCAGTCCCTGAAGATTCAGTAGAGGATGGCCCATGAGTGGTTTTCATGGTGGATTTGTGGCATCCAAATGTTGCAGCAGCCAAACAGCAGGCCTGGATTTGATCTCTGCTCCAGGATGATGAGAACATTTCCCATTCTAAAGTCAGTGAGAGTGGCACAGAATCAGCCTGGGCTGATTCAGGTCTGGCCTGATAAGGTCCAGCCCCACCTGTGTTATGATTCCATGCTCAGAAACCTGACTCAATGGAGAGGTCTTATTTGGGACTTTTATAGGAGTATTGTTATTTGAGTATGTCTTTCCTTTGGTTATTGGTTTCTGTAAATGGAAAATTTTCAACTTGTATTTCTTTAGCTATTTTTTTCCTTCCAATCCTTTGTTTTTGCATTCCTTCCTGCCTAATAGTGCATTACTTTGCTCTCTTGTGACAAGAGAGTTGGTGCCTCTGTTGTCTATGTCATGTTGCTACTTGGTATTTTCAGTTCTCTGAAGAGTAGCCAAATGGTTAAAAATAAAAATAAAAATAAAAGTAAGGATACCACAAAATACACAAGAAGTCAGAATATTTCCATAATCACTTAATAAATTAAATCAGCAGTTAAAAATCTTCTCCTAACACACAGAAAACAAAACCCATCAGGGTCAAATGGTTACAAAGGAGTTCTAATAAACTTCCCAGGAAAATGATTTCAGTATCCTAAGTCTCTTCTAAAGTAGAAAAGAGAGAATCATATTAACCCTATATATGAGGATAAGACTGTCCTTGAAATCAATATGATAATAATAGTAAAATGACAGGGGCGCCTGGGTGGCTCAGTGGGTTAAAGCCTCTGCCTTCAGCTCAGGTCATGATCCCAGAGTCCTGGGATTGAGCCCCACATCAGGCTCTCTGCTTAGCAGGGAGCTTGCTTCCCCTCTCTCTCTGCCGGCTTCTCTACCTGCTTGTGATCTCTCTCTCTCTCTCTGTGTCAAGTAAATAAATAAATCTTTTAAAAAAATAGTATAATGACAAACATTTCAATCAAGTATAAAGAAGTTACACAACCAAATTAGATTTACTCCAGGAATGCAAGGGGAGCTTATCATGACAAAAAATTTAATATAATACATATCACTTAAAGAGAGAGAGCACAAGTGGGGCAGGGAGGGGGTGCAGAGGGAGAGGAAGAAGCAAATTCCCTGCTAAGCAGGGAGCCCAATGTGGGACTCGAGATTGTAGTACCTTGGGATCATGACCTGAGCTAAAGGCAGACACTTAACCAACTGAGCCACCCAGTGCCTGTAATACATACTATTTAGATATTACTATAGAAAAACTTAATGTTTTCAGATATACAAAGACATTCAATATAATCAACTTATAGATTTGAAAGAAAAAAAGAAGAAAACAAATTTAAAAAACTAACTTTTGCCAAAAAGAGTGCTAGTGAAACTTCTGTTCATCTGTAAAGAGTATCTGCTAAATAAACAGGGAATATCATCTTTACACATTGAGAAATTAGAGGCAGTTCTTTTAAATTCAGCATTAATGGAAGAATATAGTTTGCTCCTACTATTTCTATTCACTTCATATTGAAGATTTTAGTACAGTAATAATAAATGTATTAAAATATAAATATTGGAGAGCAAGAGACAAAGTGACTAATATTAGCAGATGATGGGTCTATGTGAAATATGCAAGCAAATCAGGAAAAAGAGCCAATGAAAGAGTACACTTAAAATGTAATAAATAAGATGATTTCAGTGGCAACAAAAAAACAGAAGGTATCTCAAAGCAAATCTAACAATAATGGATAAAATTATAAAAAAAATTATTGCAAAACATTAAAGGAGACCTAATAAATTTAGAGATTTACTTCGTAAACAGGAAGACTCATTGTCATAAAGACGTTATTTCTCATCAGATTCCTCTATAGAGTTAATATAAATTCAATAAAAATCATATCAGGAATTTTGAAAGTGCAATTGAATGTGGTGATTTCATAAGCTGTTTTTCAAATTTATATGGAAGATGAAAATTCCAAGCCCTGACAAACTAAAGATAATGAGCCGCAGGGACTTGCATTATAACATAATCCTCGGAGTGACATTCCATCCTTTTGCCATATTTTACGAGTTAGAAGTGAGTCACAAGTCGCACCCATACTCGAGGAGAGATTATATATGGACACGAAACATCTGAGGGTAGGAATCAAGAGGGCTGCCGTAAGGTCTGTCTGCCCCAGGTTTGTCCATTCTGAATTGTGATAATAAAATTAAATATCCTTGAACTCTCCAAAATACAAATTAGAACAACACTAATATTATTGAATCTAATCCAATCTGAGTACCCTCTATATACCATCCTTACTCCTTCCCTGCCATGCTATCTATGTCCCACCCATGACCCACTAGCCTTTATTTTTGTGTTTTAGCATTCTCTTAGGAACTAGATTTATCACATATTTCTTTGTATACACACAGTATTTCCTCTAGTTTTGCTTGTTTTGAGCTTTAAAAGAAGGCATTATACTGTTTAGAGTCTTTTTTTCACTCAACATTTTATTTCTCAGACTTACCTGTGTTGTTGACTGTACCTGTAGGTTATTTATTTTCATTCTTTATAGTGTCTCCTGTTGTAAATATAACTCAATTGATATAACATTGTCCTCTTTATGGAAGTTAGTTTTGTTTTTTCTTTTTTTCTGTTATTATGAACAATGACATGAGGGCTCTTGCATATGTCTCTTGCTCTCTACAATCAGAGTTTTTTAGCATAGATACCTGAAAGTGGTATTACTAGACCTCAGGGCAAAAGCCTCTTCAAATTTATTGTATAATTTCAAATGATTTTCTGAAGTTGGAGTGTCTATAGACCTCAAATTCACTAAATCAGTAAATAAGTACTGGTGGTATTTGCCACATAGATTTGTTTTTAGCTCTAGTTATGAATCACATTTCCAAAATTTCAGATTTGCTCTTATATAAAGTAGGTTTGGACTTTATAGACTTATATTTTGATATCTTTCAATTATTTTATAATATCTTGAACATGTGAAAATTACATTTTTTATCAATAATCCAGTTTTGTCTCAAAACCAGCATGCAGTCACAGAGTAGCATTGGTATAAATTGAAGCAGTTCATTGTATTTATAAATCAACCCCTACCAACTGGATGTAAAATTTGACTAGGGAATTTAAATTATGCTTATATTTAAGGTGCTTATATGGGGTAGAAAAGTAGAGGAACTACAGCTAAGTGGTAAAGAAGCTTTTTGGAAGTGGTATAGAAGTTTCTTTAGGTTGAATGGGGTTTTACTTTGGTGAAATTTCAGTATCTTCTATGTTTCGGTAATTCAGACATTTACTAGAATAGTTTGTGGAATCTTTTTTTTTTCATCAAAATAGTTATATACTGGTTTGACAGAAGAAACATTGAAGTGAATATGAGTTTTTATTTTCCAAGAAAAACTACCATCTATGCTCCATTGAGGCCCTGTTGGTTTTTTAATAGCATGTTTCCTTAATGATACATAAGTCTCATCTACAACTTCACACTTTTAATTATTAAAATTCTCACCAATCTTGTTCAGACCTCCTGTCTGTTTCTTCAGCATAGTCTCGACTAATAGGTTCAGCTTCTTAGAGCAAGAAGAAATCACCTGCTCTTATTCCTCTCTTTTCCTCCTTTATCCCTTGATATATGTACTATTGAAAATGGTATGTGAGCATAGACAATATTTTCTATGTGAAATGATTCTTAGTGACAGAAAACAGGTTTCTTTTCTGCTGTTGCTGAAAGTGCTGATAGTGCTGACTACGTCCTGGTTCTCTATGTATCTTGGGTCGAAAGGCTGATTCTCATGGTTTTTTTTTTTTAAGTTTTTTAGAGGTTACTGGAGTTCCTCTCCCTATTCAATCCCCTCGAGGCAAATCCAGCTAAGGCATGGCTCTTTCTTTCCTGGTGAAGTTCCTCTAGACAGCTTCCTGCTGCTATGGCTCTTTCCCAATAAGGAATGCTTTTAGGGAAGGGGGTGTAGCCTCATCAATATCCCTTAAACTTAAAGCACTAGAATGGCTCTACACCAAGGGAAATTTAAGTCATTTCTTTACTATGCCAGAGACTGGGGATGAGAGCTGACCCCTGACACTCTTTATCTCAGTTCTGGCATCTCCTTCCTGTCCACACTACCAGCATCATCTTGGTGGTGGTGGTGGTGTTCAATGACTCATAACATTTAGGCAAAAGAAAATCACCATTTCCAAACAAATTGATGTACTGTCCCTTGTCCCCATCTACCCACCCAGAGAAGAGAAAAAATAGTTGCTCCTTTAAAGACCCTGCATTTCCCAAAAGGTGCCGTGACCCTTCACAACCTCTTATATTTCTCTTTATCAGTAACTAGTCAACTTGGGACAACAGTGAATAGGACCCTTGAAGAGTTTAATAGTATAATTCTCAAACTATGATAGTTTCTACTATAAACATCCTATTCTTTAAATATTTGAAGCACAAAAATATCTTTGGATCAATTACTCTCAGAAGCCTATTTAACTTCTATAATATGAAGAATTAATTGGTTAATTATTTATAATAAAAATTACTAAGATTCTGTATGGACACAAACACAAAATTAATGTTTTTAGAATTTATATTAAAAATTCTTCATTTTGATAGAGTAATTTTAGCTATAATTATTAGAGAGATCCACACCAATAAAAGATAACTAGAAATTGTTACAAACATGTGGAAGCATATTTTTTACATGAATTGTTTTAAAATTAAAATTAAAGAAACATAATTTTTATTATAACATTAAGAGGACTTCTGGGTGTAAAACAGGACAGGATCAAAGAATGTCCTTGCCAACACCTAATGAAATGAAAAATATAGTAAAAGAAATACAGCCAAAAACCACCAAGGAAAAGGTCTTGTCCTAGGCATATCATAAATTTAAGAGAAAAAAAGGACATAAAATGAAGATGTATTCTTATGTAATAGCCCAGAGCTGTTTTTTTTTTTTAAATTAAAGATCTCTGGCTAAATAGTTTTGTATAATTCCATATTTTGAGGGATGGGGAAAAGTAGTAGATTATTTAATGACCATTCATGAAATGCTCCTCTTCAAAACTCTCTAAACTCTTAGAAACATTTCTAAAGAAATGTGAGAGTTAAAAGTGTCTCACTATTGCCCTAATATGAAAAGAAGTGTACTAAGTGTACATTATCCTTGTGTAACTATTACAAATTGTATAAAAATCCATTGAAAATAAATAAATAATAAACAAACAAATAAATAAATCCATTGACAGATAGAATCCTTACTGACATTTCACCAAAGACGTTGACACTTGGGCTGACCATTTTCCAGTGTTCTGCATTGAACAGCAGCAGGAGAAAGGATAAGAAATATACCACAGCTGGAAGGGTAGACTGCACGCTGGACCTTGAGGAGTGAGCCTAGGTGCAGAATAATTAATGAGATCCTAGAGGTTGAGTCATAATCCATCATCCATCAAAAGCTATAATTAACCCTTTAAGTTCCCTTCTTTCCCTACCTTTTCATCATGAAACAATAGAAGAGTTGGTAGCAAAATCCAGCCCTCAAACTATAGTACCCAGAAAGAGGACTAAGTGAACAGAAAATAACAAACACTTCGTGAAAGCGTTACTAGAGAAAGTTACCTACAATCTTTCAGATTAAATAGGTCTGGTAGAACAGTCTATTATCATACATCAACATTATGAAAATAGTGGTACAAAAGCCATAAAATCTTTCTTTTGAGAAAATGAGAAAAAGGAGAAGAAGAAAAAAGAAATACTGAATTAAAAAGGTAAGGTAGATAAAAAATCCAATTTGTGGGGAAGAAAAAGGAAATAAAGCAAATCTCCGTTAAGTGAGTAATATGTAAAGGATAACGGGTAGAGCGCAGTTAAATTTTTCAAAAGGAGCTCCAAGAATAGATGACCAACTAGAATACTGTGAAAGTGGACATTAAAAACTAAAGATAAAAAAAAACAAAAACTCAAATCAGAATATTGAATCCAATTAAACATAGAACACAAATTAGACAACTGGAGGGAATAATAGTTGCAAAACAGAATATTAAGGTTATGAATCATGAAAAAATAGTAACACTACAAGCAGCAAAAATCAGAAGCTGAGAAGGAGTGAGGCAGGAGCAAATGGAGTAGTGATAACATGGATATCAACACACATTAACATTAATTTTGTGCACTTAATATGTGCAAGGCACAATGCTATTCATTTTTTTATTAAATCCTAAAAACAAATTTATAAACTACTGTGCCTTAAGCTCATTTTACAGTTAAGAAAATTAAGGAATGGTGATGCTAAGTAATTTGCCCAAGTATGTGGAGAAACAAAGATTCAAATCCAGTCATCCTAATGCCAGAATTTCCCTTATTATCCACTGTTAAGCATGGCAATGACTTCACTTTGAATTATCATTGATGGTATAATTTAATTCACTTTGACTTTACTCATTATTTTCTGCATTACTTACATTAAAGAAAGGTATTTTTATGAAAACACTGAAGTCACTGCTCTAAGAAAAACGTCATTAATAGAAAGACAAGAGATGATTGGGGCTAAATGATCTCCCAGCTTAATCCTTAGGTCCCTGGTGACACTCTAAGAATCAGAAAGCCCTACCTGAATTTTGTTGAGCTAGGCAGTACCAAGCTGCTAAAGTGGAAATAAAATGCCTGCCGATGGTAGTGATAGTCAATTCATGCCAGAGCTAGTGCATATTTTTATAAAAATTAAGGACTTCAGGCTAAATATGCTTAGTATAATTGCATATTTTGAATGGGGGGGATAAATGGTGGATTATATCATGATAATCTGTGTAATGTGCTTTTCAAAACTAAACTGATAATAATGCATGGTCCAATTGAAGTTTTCATCATCTTCTGATTCAGTCAGTATTTTCCATAAAACCTGGAGACTCCATCAACCAAATCAGAGTTTTATAGGGCAACATTTACTTGAATTTAGTTAACTGTACTTGTATTTTTTTTTTTTAAAGAGCAGATAGTTCTGTTTCATTGCAGTAGTGCATGAATATATGAATACATACTATGTTCCCAAATTAAATTTCATTTTGAATAGAAATCTAGAAATAATGACAAGCTCTGCAAAACATATAATCAAATTACCCTTCAGCACAACTGTCTTCTTATCAATTTAATAACTAAAATGACCAGAAAACAGAAAAATGCTGAAAAAACAAAATCATGGCTTAGAGACTATAATAGGATTTTTGTTTTTTAAAAAAAGTGAGTGTCCTTCTATCAACATTAAAGGAAATAAAATTTATGTAATAGCTTATAGTAGAAAACTGTAGGAAAAATTAAATAATAAAACTTAATGACACCTACCAGTTTTTAATAATTTTGAATCTTTTTCTTTTCATCAACATATCTATATGCATAAGCAATCATAGTTGTCAGTCTCTACCAGACAAGGACATTCATGGGTTTATCCTTAGCTGTCTACCTGTATTTAGTGAGTGAACCCAGAGTTCCAATTTGAAGGTCAAGATGTTTGAGAATTTTGAGATCAACATGAATAATAGAGATGGAAAATATTTTCAAAACTGCATTATATAACACAGCAACTAAGGGACTGTTTGTTTTGTTGTGTTGTGGTTCGAATTTTCATTTGAACTTGAGGTTTTGTTTTTTTTTTCTTTGAAAGACAGTGTGACAAAAAGTAAACAAGACTGGACGGGAGTCAGAAGATCTGGCTCATGTCTGCCCTAATTTTTGAACTGCATGGGACTCAATTTCCTAGAAACTTCAAGTGTTTTAAAGCATCAAATAAAAGACATAAAGGAAAGTGCTTCTTAGGCAGAATAACCCTTTCTATATATTTGTATTATTTAGTATTTATCTTTCTCATTTATATATAATATGAAAAATATTATAGCTTAATATAACAAAATTATTTAAAATATGCAAGGTCATCTCTTACAGTAGGAGCCTGAATATTGTCAGATGCAAACTTTTAGGTTTGACAAAAGAATTTAAGTAAATGGAAATAATTTAATAAGCATATGTCTTCACACTGTTTAGTACTCCTTTTGTTGCTTTCATTTGGTATCTTGACCTGAAAATGGTTAGTTTTAAAGAAGTGAGGGCACTGTTGGCAAGACTGAGATTTGGAAGACTAAATTTAAAGAACCAGAATTTTAAAATGTAATACCCAGAAATTTTACCCAGAAAAACACAAATGTAGTTTCCAAAACAAAATAAGACAAAAACACCTGTATGATCAATGTAACTCTAATGTAGGGCAAGCAACTACAGATTGTAAACTCTCTTTAGGGTCCTTTTAGAGCACCGATAGTTGATTTGGTGTCATTTTTTTTTTTCTCTTGGTTCTACTGGGACTCAGATACAAACAATGTGAACTCTGTTGTCAACCTATGACCTTTCTGTGATAAAGAAAAGATTGGACTGTTATCTCCTGACTGTGAGATAATGTAATGCTTGTCTGAGGAAACCTTTTGCAGTCACAACCAGCCGTCCAAAGGCTGATAATTGGAGGTCATATGAAATTCTAAAATCAACGTGCAGAAATTTATAAGGAAAACATAAGCAAAAAGTTTAAGAATGGATTTTTTAGTTCCAGAGCTAGTAGTTGAAATATCACTAATGCCTATCATTATTTTCATCCCTATTGTTTGTTTTCCATAAACAAGAACGATTTTTTGTCTACAAATCTTGGATTTTTTCTAGCTATTTTTTTTATTCAACGTTAGGATAGCTGCATAATTTATGACTTCACTACAAACAAAACTTTTGACATAGTTCCCTACTGTCCCAAGTAAAAAGTGTTTGGATTAGAACTGCAATAACTTTCTCTATAAATCACATATGGATAGTTTCATTCACGCCTGAAGGAAAGTATCATTTGCCATTAAAATTCTGCTTCAATATAAATACTATTTCTCTCATACTCTATATTCTAAAAATAAGATAAACATTTTTAAAATATTTAAAATATTAAAAATTTATTTTTGTCAATGAATAAAATTTATTGGTGAGCATATCAGACCAGGATGGTCAAAGGAGTCAATGCTGTCAGACCTCAGGAGTGCAGAGCTCGCCACTTGTCCAGAGGGCCGCGATTGGGAACGTATTTGACTCCACAGCCGTCAGGGATGAGGCGCTTCTTAGCCACTTTGTCTTCAAATTCATTAGCATTAAACTTGGTAAAGCCCCACTTCTTGGAGATATGGATCTTCTGGCGTCCAGGGAACTTGAACTTGGCCCTGCGTAAGGCTTCAATCACGTGTTCCTTATTCTGAAGCTTGGTGCGGATGGACATGATGACTTGGCCAATGTGGACTCTGGCCACTGTGCCCTGGGGCTTTCCAAAGGCACCTCGCATACCTGTCTGGAGCCTGTCAGCGCCAGCACAGGACAACATCTTGTTGATGCGGATGACATGGAAGGGATGAAGCCGCACTCGAATGTGAAAGCCATCCTTGCCACAACTTTTCACCATGTACTTGTTGGCACAAATTCGAGCGGCCTCCAGGGCTTCAGAGGAGAGCTGCTCATATTCATCAGACACCATGTGGCCACAGAGTGGGAACTCATCCACTTTTGCCTTCTTCCGACCCAGATCAAAGATACGTATCTTGGCATCAGGAACACCTCGGCAAAAACGAGACTTTGGATACGGCTTGTTCTTACAGTACCGGTAACAGCGAGCTGGTCTGCGGCCCATGGCAACAACAGGAACCTCGGCCGGCGGGCGACGAAGAGAAAGAGGCGCGCTCTCACACGCCTGCGCATGCGCCTTATATACATTGCCCATCTTCCTGCATGAGAACCATAGAGTCCTAATGACGTCACGAAGACGCTCTTTCAGGATATCCCCACCATAGATACAGCGACACTCTATGCCTCTGTGGGAGCAACTTGGCACATGCGCAGAGCGGACAGTAGCTAGGTTTATTTTCCTTGGGTTGCCGGGTAACGAATTGGGCTGTGTTGCAATCGCCAGAACAGCGGCTGTTTTTCCTGCTCTCTCTCTTGGGCATAAGTCTTTTGCCCGAGGCTTTGTCTTAAGTATAAAAGACATATTTTCAGTAGAGTTTAAATAAGGAAGGTGTCTCCAGCTATGCAATATGTTTTGTGTCTAGTTTGTCTAAATAATCAATTTTCCAGAACTTTTATTTCCCACCAGCATTTATAGATCGATTGCTAGTTCTCAAAAAGTATGTGGTTTCCTTCTCTAGGTAAAATAGTTTCTTGGCATAGGCTGTTTGATAAGGTTCGAAAAGAGATGAGAGTGGAAACATATCTATTGTATTTATTGCTTGATAATCGCTTAGAAACATGAAACTTTGGCAGTTTTATTTGTTGATATGGAATGATCTTATCAAAATGGGATACACACAATTGAAATATCAACTGAATTTTTCAACTTAAGACTATTTGCATTTTCAAGTGTTATAGCTGCTAGAAATTAGAGAAAAGGAACTATGCCTTATTAATCTTTTACACCTGAGGATAAGTTTAATACTTTTTTTTTCCTTCTGCTATGAGATTTTATAAAAGTCTTATGATTGGGATCAGAATGTGAGAAGGAGGAAAATGAAAGAGAGAATTAGCGAATACTCTATAATCCCTACTTGAATTTTTGTAGTTTGTTTGGATTCTTTAGTGCTGTTTCACAAATCTATGACATCATGGAACAAAGTCCTTCCAATGTGAATATACTCCACTCATGCTTTCTTGTTAAAAGGGACACAAATAGGGGCACCTGGGTAGCTCAGTCAGGATGAAGCCCTGAGGAAGCCTGAGGAATGGACAGGGACAACTTTATCAGGAAAGAGATTTTATATAGTGACAATGGAACGCTGCGCTTGGCATATGCAAAGACTCTGAAGCAGGCAAGAACCTGAACCATTTAAGGAATTAAAGTAAAGCCAATGTGACTATGAGTGAGGAGGTTAGTGACATAATATGAGATTAGTGTATGAGGGGGGCCTTTTATGTCCTGCAGGGCTCATGTCACCAAATTAGGGATTCTGCTCTTTAGTTTAAGACCACTGAAGAGCTTTACACAGGTTTTATTACTCTTGTATATGATATGGTTAATATCTCTTTTTAAACTCTTTTTTAATTACCCTTTTTAAAAAATCTTTATCTTTTTATCACTCTTATTGTGTATAATATGGTCAATATCATTCTTGTATATAATATGGCCAATAGACTGGAAAGGGCAAAAAAATGGTTGCAGGGAAGTTAGGAAGAAAGTGTTTGCAAGACTGAAGAAATGAGAATAGTGTAAACATGCTTTTGATATTTTTGACTTTATAATCATGTTTGCATCTGTTTCTACTACTGCATACCTAGAATCTATCATTATTCTGGGGGAAAGGAGTCTGTGAGGTAAAAGGAATATAGCCAAACAGAGAGTTCATGTGCCATCTCAGTCACTGACCCTTTTCTAGGTTATGCTTTGGGTTTTCAAACCGTTAGAATTCTCTGACAACAGATGTTGTGTTATCAGGACCTGTTTGCATAATCCTTTATCCTTAATCCAAAAGGTGACCAATCACAGCTTGCTGGAACTGTACCAATTTTAGCATTGAAGTCCCGTATCCTCCAAAACCCCTTAGTCCTAGGCAAAATGGAAAGATTGGTTACCCTATCACATTTATGCATGGGGCCCCTCACAGTTGCAGGATAAAGTCAGAGGGCAGGAAGAGAAGGTGAGAGCCAGACTGGGATTCTCCATTTATACTCCTTTCCTTAGCCTTGTAAGTATTAGAGGGGACCCTGTGGAAAATGCATGAGCCACAGTATTCTATTTAAATGTTAAAAGCATTAGCCTCCATCAGTTCCAAAAATTTGAGTGTCCCCTATCTTCCAGCTCCTGACACCCACAATGTGTATCATGCTAAGCAAACCTTGCAAAAAAGTATAAAACTTGTCTGCTTTGAAGTAGCCTGAAATATAGTCAAGAAGATGATACATGGAAAATCAGATTTTTCTTACTTGCTAAATTTATTACTTTTGTAAGTGCAATAAAAATTTACCAAAGGGAGACACTGGTGTCATATAGAATAGAGATGGCTTAAAGAATGAGTAGGACATATACAGGTGAAGGTAAGGAATAAGAAAAGAACGGGGCATGGCAATTACATAAGACTGTTATTAGGTATGGAAACAAGGACCATGTCTATATGGCTCACTGTTTTGTCACCTGTTTTTGGCAAATCATGTGACCCATAATAATAAATGTTTGAATGAATACACAACACTATTGAGGTGGAGTGGTGTGTTGGCAAATATTTAACAGCCTGCTCATTGGAGAGCAGAGGCAGGGAGAGGAAAACCACAACTTCCAGTGTTAACTGACCTCTGTGGTGTAAATATTCCATCATCAATTTCAGTCATCAATGTCATATCAGTGAAGATTAAGATGGGAACAGATGCACATAGTCAGCTTCTGTCAGCCAGGAAAAATAAAGGTGACAAATTTGGCTAAAGCTAATAATGCGTAATCTGGAAAAATAAATTTGGGGATGGATCAGAGAAATCATTTTTTTAGGAATCCTTAGAAAGGAGGCAGATAAACATGTTTAGACTTGATGATTCAGCTTTGACTGTGAAGTATTATTCCCTCCATCGTTTCTTTTTCCTATTCTGCAACTCCTATGTAAGAAGTCTGCAATACCTCAGGGATATTGGGAGATCAGTTCCAGACCACTGCCATAAAGTGAATATTTAATAAAATGAGTCAAATTAGTCTTTTGGCTTCTCAGTGCATTAGGAGTTATGTTTGTGTTCCCAGTGCATACAAAAGTTACGTACATATATATACACTATACTACTAAGTGCAATGGCATTATGTCTAAAAAAAAGTACACACCTTAATTTAATGATATTGCTAGAAAATGCTAACCATCATCTGAGCTTTCAGTCTATCATAATCACTGATCACAGCTAACAATGAGAAATATAATAATAATGAAAAAGTTTTCAATACCAGAGGAATTACCAAAATGTGACACAGAGACACAAAGTGAGCAAAGCTATTGGAAAAATAGCACCAATAAACTTGCTCAACACAAGGTTACCACAAACCTCTAATATACAAAAAATATATTTGTGAAGAACAATACAATGAGGAACAATAAAACAATATATCTGTACTTGTTGATTAGGTATGCATCAAGGCAGACTTTATGTACTTGGAATTAACACTAAACAATCAAATTACTTCTGCCTTCATGCAAAAACTAGAAAGGAATAGTCGTATGTATCAGTACAATGCAGCACTTTCTTTCCTTCTTTAAAATCACAATGCAACCATTTCACAAAGAGCTAAACCTGGACTTTGTTCTCAAAGAAAGTTATGTATTTGAGTCTAATATACTACTAATAATATAATAATACTAGCATGCACCCTGGATGCCCTCTCCTACTGTTGGAACCATCTGCATTGTTGATCACTGAGTCATTATGTAGTGTCTCATCACTTGGTGTTTGACGGTATATTGTGATTAAGAGACATGTTCTCGCTTAGGCTCTCAATGAAGTGTGAAGCTTCCACAGATGATGAACAGTCATTTTCATCTGTGTTTCTTAGTAACTTCACACTGGGAAGTATAATCTCAAAATGTTTGATGGCCTAGTTGAACAACTTGATATTTTCCTAGAGTTGTGTAGTGAATGTAAGAGTCATGGTTATGGCTGGCTTTTCTTCAAAGTCAGTTGATTGTGTCTATTGTCATGGCTAATGGGTGGTCATACTGCTTGTCTTTCATGCATTTGTTTCACAATGGTCCCCTTACCCATTTGACAAATGCGCATTTTCTGAATAGAAGTATAGTCAGATGATTCTAAATGTTTAGTCTCAAGTGTCTAATGCATTTTTCTTTTTTGGCTGATACTTCATTTTGATTTTTCACTTTTGGGGAATCTATTTTTATTTTTTTTTATTTTGGGTATAGGAACTGAGGATGTACACTTCATGCTTTGGTAGTACAGCACAAGTTCCCCCCAAATGGGTTATTTTTTAATGTTATTCCAGAAAATTGGGAGAAAAATATGTGAGAGTGAAATCATGGAGAAGTAACATAAATATGTGCATTAGAATCTGATTGATTTTAGTTTGTAAATTTTTGCTTGGTTAGATTTCATACTTACACAAAACTTATAAGCCACTTTAGTCAGTTTTCTATAGTGAGTAATAAGAATTGTATAGTTTTTTTTAAAGAATTGTACAGTTAAAAAAAAAAAAAGAATTGTATAGTTTTGGGACGCCTGGGTGGCTCAGTCAGTTGAACGGCTGCCTTCAGCTCAGGTCATGATCCCAGGGTCCTGGGATCGAGTCCCACATCAGGCTCCTTGCTCAGCAGGGAACCTGCTCCTTTCTCTGCCTCTACTGCTGGGAGGAACCTGCCTGCTACTCTATAGCAGTAGTAGGAACCTGTCTGCTACTCTGCCTGCTTGTGCTCTCTCTCTCTCTGTGACAAATAAATATATAAAATCTTTAAAAAAAATAATTGCATAGTTTTTTAATAAATATTTAAGTAATGCTATAACAAAGATATAATTTATAATAAAAATAATGAAGATGCTATAATAAAGCATAATAATAAAACACTATACTAAAAGTGACTCAGTACAAAGAATCTACATATCTATTTAAAAGCCCTTCTCTCTTGGGGCGCCTGGGTGGCTCGGTGGGTTAAAGCCTCTGTCTTTGGCTCAGGTCATGATCTCAGAGTCCTGGGATCGAGCCCTGCATCAGGCTCTCTGTTTGGTGGGGAGCCTGCTTCCCCTTCTCTCTCTGCCTGCCTCTTTGCCTACTTGTGATCTCTCTCTCTGTTAAATAAATAAAATCTTTTTTTTAAAGATTGGGTTGGGGTGCTATGTGTGAGGCTTGTCTTCCTACATATTGAGTGCATGGGCTTCCTGGGCTTTAGATTTAAGTACTGTCCATTTATTTAAAAGGCATAATGTTGGGAACAATGTTATTTTTTCCCCTGCTGCCTTAGTTGTTTGCCAATAAAATGAGGTTTATGTGATTTTCTGGGTTTATAGACATGCATGAGCAAATATTTAATTAACTGTTGATATTATTTAATCATTTATACTGAAACACCAAATTTTTGGGGGTAGTGTTTTTGGAAACCCAAATATTTTTGGGATATGTTTAATGGACAATCTATCCACTGGACAGATTCTTTTTTTTTTTAATTTTTTTTATTAACATATAATGTGTTATTTGCCCCAGGGTACATGTCTGTGCATCATCAGGCTTACACATTTCACAGCACTTACCATAGCACATACCCTCCCCAATGTCCATAACCCAGCCACTCTATCCCTAACCCCCCTACCCCCCAGCCACCCTCAGTTTGTTTCATCAGTTTAGGAGTATCTTATGGTTTGTCTCCTTCCTGATCCCATCTAGTTTCATTTCCCTCCCCCACCTCCCCATAGCCCCCTTCCCTGCCTCTCAAATTCTTCATATCAGAGAGATCATATGATAATTATCTTTCTTTGACTGACTTATTTAGCTTAGCGTAATACCCTCTAGTTCCATCCATGTTGTTGCAAATGGTAAGATTTCGTTTCTCTTGATGGCTTCATAGTATTCCATTGAGTATATGTGTATGTATGTGCGTGTGTGTGTGTGTGTGTATATGCCACATCTTCTTTATCCATTCATCTGTTGATGGACATCTAGGTTCTTTCCATAGTTTGGCTATTGTGGACATTGCTGCTGCTATAAACATTCGGGTGCACATGCCCCTTTGGATCACTACATTTGTATCTTTAGGGTAAATACCCAGTAGTGCAATTGCTGGGTCATAGGGTAGCTCTATTTTCAACTTTTTGAGCAGCCTCCATAGTGTTTTCCAGAGTGGCTGCACCAGCTTGCATTCTCACCAACAGTGTAGGAGGGTTCCCCTTTCTCCGCATCCGTGCCAACATTCGTCGTTTCCTGACTTGCTAATTTTAGCCATGCTGACTGATGTGAGGTGGTATCTCACCATGGTTTTGATTTGTATTTCTCTGATGCCAAGTGATGTTGAGCACTTTTTCATGTGTCTGTTGGCCATTTGGATGTCCTCTTTGCAGAAATGTCTGTTCATATCTTCTGCCCATTTATTTTTTTAAGATTTTATTTATTTATTTGACAGAGAGAAAGAGATCACAAGTAGGCAGAGAGACAGGCAAAGGGAGAGGAGGAAGCAGGCTCCCCGCTGAGCAGAGAGCCGCAAGCGGGGCTCGATCTCAGTACCCTGAGATCATGACCTGAGCCGAAGGCAGAGGCTTAACCCACTGAGCCACCCAGGTGCCCCCTGCCCATTTCTTGATCGGATTATTTGTTCTTTGGGTGTTGAGTTTGAGAAGTTCTTTATAGATTTTTGGATACTAGCCCTTTATCTGATATGTCATTTGCGAATATATTCTCTCATTCTGTCAGTTTGGACAGATTCTTTTCTTAATGAAAGTGAACTGTCAACCTTAGGAATTAGATATAAGTTCTTTAATTATGAAATAAGTATTCCGATTGACAAAGTGCTGACTTTGGAAGGCGTTTTTAAAAGTTCTGTCTCACCTGTCAAACATTTTAATCCATTTGCATTTTGATTTTCCTCTATTTCAGCAAATACTGAGGACTAGATCAGAAATAAAATGCCATACTATTTGGGATACATGGTAAATCACTATATTATTGATCTGCTTTGTCTCTGTGTAAAGAATTTGGCCTTGCCCAAAGCTTCTGGGAAGTAATTTCTAGGCTTTTCTCTTTGCCTGGGGAATTTGGTGATACTAGATAGTCTAACAATGTGATTTAGGTTGAGGACTGACAATACCAGAAAGACCAAAATATTGAAGGTCTTCGGGTTCTCGGTATTAGTTGACTTGAGACTTTCAATTATCATGGGCACAATCAATCATGACTGCATAATGGATTCTCAATAAAAACTCCAAACCCTGGGGCTTGGACAAGTTCTCCTGGTTGGTTTCTATGCCTATTGTCTCAAATTAATGCTAGAAAAGTAATGTATCCTAACTCAGTAGGGAGAGGATAAGGAAGCTACATAGTCTGGTAATTCTCCCAGATCTACCCATTGTACTTCTTTCCTCATCTGATTTTAATCTGTCTTCCTTCCCTGTAGTAAACCATAACCATGAGCATAATTGCCTTTAGTGAGTTCTGTGAGTCCTTACAGTGAGTTATCAAATCTGAAGTTGGTTTGAGGAATCCCCTAAACTGGTAGTTGATGTCAGAAATGAGGAATATCTTGGGGACTGTGCCTTCTAACTTCGAGGGTGTCTCAAACTCTGTAATTTCTGTTCTTCACCCCCACAGACCTAATAAACCATTTATAAATGGTGGGGGCACTGCAACATAATGGAGAATGGAAATCTTGTTTATAGTGCTTAGTAGAGTTGAAATATAAAAGATAACAACAAGAACTAAAGATTGTCTCAAAAAATATTTTTTTTCTGCTTAAAAATATAATGCATATTTATTGAAGAATTAGCATATATGTATGACAAAAATATAGAGCTATAGACTACTAAAGATTTGGACATGTTTTCTTACAATAATTTTATATGTACCATTTTTATGTCCTGATTTTTATATTGATTTTAAGCATTTTCTGTAAGAATAAATGTACTTCATATTATTTTAATAATGACAAAATACATTTGAGCATATGCTAAGTTATAGATCCATATGTGGACAGATATATTTACTTCTTGAGTATTTTATTATTATATGTATATATTCATGAACTACTGCTATAGAGCTCTAGCAAAAGCAGCTTCAACTTATTTAATTGATTTACTTGGAGGTCAACCTCCAGGAGCTAATTGGTCATAAATAAAGTCTGGCTACTTTGACAAAGTGATATTTTATAATGAGGCTTCTCATCAGTCACCCAAGCAGCAAAATGTGGATTAGCCACAAATAGTGCCAGTGACTTGCATAAAAAAATTATGCATGTGGCAACATGAATTAAAATAAGCTAAATAAACCCATGACCTACCAATTTTTGGTTAAGTCTTGACTTCAAAGAAATAAGAGTTCTTAATTCTTTACTGGACATTAGAAGGGTTTGTAAAATTCCGACTAAATCTAGAAGATAAATGTTTTTTATTTCTCCTTGGGATTGCATAAAATAGTATTTTAAAGTAGTTGTAAAGACAATTTGAGGGAATTCAGGAACAGAGCATATACTAAAGCTTTACTTTCCTCATCATCTTAATTGAAAGTTACCTATATCATTTATGGAATGAGGTAGATTATTTTTGCATGTGTTTTAATTTTAAAAAAGTGTGTCTTAACATTCATTTGAATAGGTCATTTTAACATAATTAAATTGTATTCCCAAGTTGTTTCTAGAAAATTTAGTAAGTTTGAGGATCACTGTGTGGAAGTTCATCATACTACCACAACATATCTTGTGTATATAAAATAAGAGTAAAGCTATGCTCAGGGATGACATGTATCTATCTCAATCTATAAAAATATTTTCCTGTACATCACTTAGCTCAATTCCCCAAAATAATTATCTTAAAAGGCCTACAAAAACAAGTTAACCTGATTTTTAAAATGAAAAAGTAATATTCAGAAACGGTACATGACTCACCCAAAAATAAAACTTGGCAAGTGGTGGATCCTGAAGAAAATTTAACACATTATGTGAACACTTTTTCTAAAAATTTTCTCTTTCAAAATTTACTATCAGAGGTCAACACAACTGTACAGGCTATCACTTAACATCTAAAAGTTAAGTTCACTCTAAGATGAATTATGAATCAATATTGTGGCACATCCAAGGTCTGTGGGTCTGAAATCAATAGAATTTTGAGGATCCTCTTTAAGAAAAAGAATGCAAATTATCAATTCAAAATTAGAGACAGAGAAAATATTTACTTAGAATGAGAAAATAAGGGGCGCCTGGGTGGCGCAGTTGGTTGAGCGACTGCCTTCGGCTCAGGTCATGATCCCGGAGTCCCGGGATCGAGTCCCACATCGGGCTCCCAGCTCCATGGGGAGTCCGCTTCTCACTCTG
>CM052797.1:80657472-80673477 GCA_028533885.1 Nasua narica
TTGATATTATTTTTAATATTTTTATGAACAATAGATACTAAAGTCAGTTTTTCCTCCAGTAAGATTGTCAAAATTTATAGTAATAGCATATAAAGTTTCTCTCAGTCTCACAACTGAATATGATTAATGCCATGTACGTGCATCTCTTACCAATTCTGAGTTCAGTGACATGATATTGATAAATTAAAGTGGCCATGGTGGCAGTATTTATCCCCTTGGCAAAACTAGAAATTGGGACTTTTGTTTACTTTTTTTTTTTTTCTGAAGAGCCAGTTATTAAACATGTATTAACACGCCACTGTTAATACATTCTCCAAAGTTTTTTTTTTTTTTAAGATTTTTTATTTATTCATTTATTAGGAAAGAGAGAGAGTGAGAGAGAGCATTAGAAGGGAGAAGGTCAGAGTGAGAATCGGACTCCCCATGGAGCCGGGAGCCCGATGTGGGACTCCATCTCGGGACTCCGGGATCATGACCTGAGCCGAAGGCAGCTGCTCAACCAACTGAGCCACCCAGGCTCCCCAAAGTTTTATTTTTACTTCATTGGTTTAGTGCTTCATGCCAAGTCAACCTGAAATTTAAATATTTTTCTGATGGCCTCAAACAATTCATTATTCTCCTTTAATTGTACTGTAAAACAATCCAAAGGGCTATTTGTGACTTCAGTTAAAATTTTAGCTTAATTCAGTCTATTGATGTGATCCAAAATTTGCTTTGACAGTAATGTGGTTCTTGATTACAGAATATTTTTATTGATATTATTTATCTTCATTGCATTTGTAATCCATCCATCAGTTTTTACTAATTTTTCTTAGCTATTTCATAAATAAATTTGAGAGTATTGCCAAATAAGGAGTGTATGTTTTTCACTTGTTCTAATGAAATGCCCAAAAATGTATTTCCAAATTTCAGTAAAAATGGTATATTTCAGCTTTCTCAATTATTTAAATAAGCACTCACCTCTTTGACCATATATTTTTGTATCATAGTGCTGAATAAGTAGTCGCAGGGAGTAAGCAGTCTATTCTTGGAAGGAATTTCAACACCAGAACAACTAGCAATAACTTATCCTTATATCATGTAACCACAAACCATATAAGTATACCCTATTAAGCCCATATTAAATGCCTTCTCTAATAACTTTCTTTTAGCTAGATCCCCATATTGCCAAGGCCACTCCAATGCTGTCTGACCTCAGGGAAAGTGTGAAAGACCAGAAGTAGAAGTGCAAAAGGGACTGCAAACTGTATTAAAAACAATGTATGACGTCATAGCTGGGGCCCATCTTAGGGCCTTGGGAGGGACCGTGTCAGTGAATGTCTATGAATCTAAAGCTTCATTAATTTTATTAGAAGTCTTTCCATTTCTGAGCAGGTAATACTACTTTCTGTTTCTTAATACCTGTTTTCACTTTTACCCCCTAAGTGATTTACTTTGTATAGTCCCAAGGCTCCAAAGTTTTCCAACAGTATTTATACCACAACTATGCTCAGATCCTTTATTAACACGAAAATGTCGATAATAGCTTCCAAGTTAAAATTTTTCTCTCAGGTTTCCAAGAGCAAAGTCTTAAAAGAAAAGAATTAAGTAATAATACAATTTGAAACAACAAAGAATTGGGAAGACTTTAGTGCATGGTACTATGCAGTTGCCTCTAAATTCATGATTTACGTTCTAATTACTTGAAGGAATAAAACTATTCAGTAGATGTTGGCTTGTCATGTTAAAAAATATGGACCTTTACCAAATGTCTTATAACACAAGATATTCCAGATGGATCAATGATTTAAAAATTAGAATAAAATGGGGGCACTTGGGTGGCTCAGTGGGTTAAGCCTCTGCCTTAGGCTCAGGTCATGATCTCAGGGTCCTGGGATCGAGCCCCACATCGGGCTCTCTGCTCAGCAGGGAGCCTGCAAAAAAAATTAGAATAAAATAAAATACTAGAAGAAAAGACACATGACTTTATTTACAGTCTTGAAGTGATAAAGACTTATTAAAGCAGAACACAAAGAGCAGAAACTGTAAAGGAAAACTTGTGGCTTCATAAAAAATCTAAACTTTTGTAAGATTAAAATAATGAAGTCAGTAAGTGTACGTGTGTGGGGGTCTGTATAGAGACACATGCATGCAACCACATGCATGCATACACACTACATATATGTATGGAAAGAGGGAGGGAGGATATGTGTTATGCAAAGATTCCATATAAAAATAATATTAAAGGAGTCCTGGTTATCCATTAATGCATCCAAAACCACCCCAAATTTAGTGAAGTTTAATTTAAAATCATTTATTATATTTGTCTTGGTTCTGAGTATTGACTGCTTTCATCAAGTTCGTTCTTGCCTGAGGTCTGTTCATGACATTGCAGTCAGATGGTTGCTGTGACCAAAATCATCCTGAAGGCTACATCACTTCCATGTTTGATGATCAATGCTTTAGTTAGGATTTCAACTGATGTACCATCCAGAAAATGAAATGTGCCTGTCCGTGCGGCCTGGACTTCATCACCACTTCATGACTCGGTTCCTAGAGCACACATCCTAAGAGAAATCCAAGTAGAAAAATCTCTCACCAAATCTCAGAAATCATGTAATACCAATTCCGTTGCATGCTTTTTATCAGAAGTCACCAATGCCAGTTCATATTCAAGGGAGGGGGAATTAAACTCCTTTTCATGATAGAAAATGCCAAAATTTGGTAGACATACTTTAAATCCACCATAATATTCCTTCTGGCCACAAATGATTTACATTCTCCTGTAAGCAAAGCTTAGGACCACTGTAGCCCCCTAAATTTGTGTCTATGGTGCCATTAGGTTCAGATTTGAGGTCCAGGTTTTTGTAATCTAAATCAGGTCCAAGCATAGATGAATTTCTTCCTCTCCATCTGAAGATTCATAAACTAAGAAGTAACCTGTCCCCTAAATATCCAAAATACAATGGTAAAGCAGGCATACCACAACCACTGAAGACATTGGCATTCATTAAGCATGAAAATGGGAGTTCAGCAGGCCACAGAAAGTCTGAAAAGCATTCAAGTACATGTTGCCTGTTCTTTGATTATGGCTAAGTCCTACTTCTTGATAATAATTTTGTACAAGTCTTGGCTGCACCCTCTGAGATCTTAATAATTGGCCTTCAGAATATTGTTTATTTCCCACCAAAAGAGTCTTATGCTTGTAGCTGAGTATTATTCTAAATATGCTTCATGTCCATTGAAGTTCAGGTATCTAAAGGCCTGTTTTCTTTTGGTACCATGACTGTCTCCTTTAGTCCAATGTGACAGTGTTTCCAGTGATACAGTTTCCTTAAATACTTTGTAGGGGTCTGTGAATTGTATTAGTGTTTATGTCATTGGCGAAAACCCCATTCACAAATTTCTTTGACATAAACCCTAATCTACCTTGGACTCCCTGAAAGGCTGTGTAGGGCAACTTCTTAAGATGCTTAGAACCTAGTGTTTGAGAGGATCACTTTTGGTTTGGGGGTGGGGGGTTGGTTTATTTTTTTTCAATGCAGGGCCTGAATTCACCACCCTAAGAGCAAGATCTGAGCTGAGACCAAGAGTCCAATGTATAAGTGACTAAGCCACCAGGTGCCCTGCCAGAGAGCTATTTCTGAATTTGAAAATTGTTTGCCATCTGGAAATCCTGGGAATGAGAAACATTTTTATTTCAAAACCAGCAAATTTAAGCTCCTTTATAGCTAACCATTTGTTCACCAAATAATCTCTTTCCTTCTTAATTAATTTATCATTGTTAAATAGAAGGAGCCAAGTAGTACTTTCAACAATTTGTCTGGAAATCCCTTTTAGATAAATCTGTAGTTCGTTAAGTACATTTTCTATGTTACCATAGGCAACAATGTTGTTAAACTTTCTGCCAGATCATAACAATGGACTTTAACTCCCAATAGCACTTTTTCTCACTTTTTGTTGGGTACCCACCAAAAGCCTGCCAAGACCCTTTAAGATTATTATTTAAACAGTCTCAAGCCCTACCTACCAGCATTTTTCTACCGAAATAAGTCCTTTTATTTATGGGTGACTGGTTGTTGATAAAAGTGTCAAGAAAATTCAGTGGGAGGCAAGAACAAACTTTTCAGCAAATGGTTCTGGGACAATAGCTATATATATGTGAAAGAATACAGTTGGAGCCCTACCTCAAACCGCATAAAAAGTTAACTCAAAATAGATTGTGGACCTAAATATAAGAATTGAAAATCCAAAACTCTTAGAAACAAACATAGGACTAAAACTTCATGGTTTCTTTTATACGGTACCAAAAGCACAAACAATAAAGGGGAAAACTAGATAAAGTGGCTCCATCAACTTAAAAAATTTTTTTGTTTCAAAGGACAGCTTCAT
Source organism: Nasua narica (assembly GCA_028533885.1). Taxonomy (NCBI): domain Eukaryota; kingdom Metazoa; phylum Chordata; class Mammalia; order Carnivora; family Procyonidae; genus Nasua; species Nasua narica. The sequence goes on from CM052797.1 coordinate 80,661,844, forward strand.
GAAAGTGAAAAGACTATAGAATAGGTGACAATATGTAATATGTGTGGATATATCTATATGTAGGTATGTATACCTACATATAGATATATCCACACTGATAAGCATATTCTGTCTAATTTTATACATAGATTTAACTATTATAGTGTACCCTGAAAAAAGAAATCCTTAAATGACCTAAAACAAATGTTAGGATGTATTGGAAATGTGTCTAAATGTACATTGGAATAATTCTAACAGTTGCATTTATGAAGGTTTTAAAGCATTTAAAGATGTACAGAGAATCTTCATGAATAGCACATCAAAGTAGGAGCTGGCCTGGATACTTTGCCTCTCCTTTCTGCTGTGATAGTTAATAAAATAAAATATATATATTTAACAAAAAATTACTATTTTGAAGAACTCTGCATGATGCATGTTTTCTTCAGGATTAATTTTTTTCCTAGGAATAAATGGTAGTGTCTCTGTTTCCTTTGAGTAGTTTTAAAATAATAAAATGTGGGTAGAATTAAATCTAAGAGTAATCTTTTAAAGAAATATGAAATATTAAGGAAATAAATTATTAATGAACAATTAAGGTTAGTGTACAATAATACTCTTAACAACTCATACTAATTTGCTAATGCAGCTCTTATTAATTTTGAAAAAAAAATCCGACCAAGCATTTCAGGACATGTTGTTTTCAGAAGACATCATTATTAAAAGATATAATTCTTAATGTTCTAGATGTTGTACAAATTATTTTATCACTCATATAATCAAGTAACATAATTAAATTATTATAAAACAGTTAATTATCTCATTCAGTTGAACAATATAAATATTTAGAGTTATATATATATATAAGAACATAAATATTATAGCATATTAATATTTAATTCTCATCATTGATCCAATGTTGCAGTCCAAACTCATCTTTACTATGTGACAGATAGTTTCATCCTTCTGGAAAATGGCTTATGGAAAGGATTTCACTGTCTCATACATCAAGATTCACACATCCTTTCCTCATTATAACAGTGGCAGTTCCTCATCCAATCAGTGGCGCAGCGAATCAGGCACTATCTTCTAAGTACAGCTGTATGGATCTGTCAGCTCCAAACTTGTTAAGTCTCAGCGTTCTGAGTGGTATTTCTTTCTCTATATCTTAAGCAAAGTCTCCAGTTTTAATTTAGATTTAAACTAAGGTAAAACCTAGGTTTTGAGTTGCATATTTTTTACCTTATTTAGTTAGCCAACAGGCAACAGGAATATAGTTTTGAAATTTTTTGAAACATCAGAGGACCAGTGTTACTAAATTAATACTGTAGATATGTCCTCACACTGAAGTGTTTTCATAACATTCTGTTCACAAATACATTATTTATGTTTCAGCTGACTCTGGACCAAATTTAAATCAGTAAAAATTTTTCTATAGAATTAAAGTGATCCATTCACATCATCAACAACAATCTACTGAGTGCCAAATACTCAGTTCCCCCCTACTTTGTGCTAGATGTATGGGACAATATAATGAAAATAGATGTGGGGAAATCTAATTTGAGAGATAGGATGTGTGCACATGGATATTTGGTATGCACCAGTTAAAGCTATAAAAACTGGATGAAAGTAACAGTTCCTTAAATATAAATGATGAAAATTGTCTTATGGAAAAATTTCTTATCATCCCATCATGAATCACACAGTCTTCTTTTGCTTCCTCAAAGATATCACATCTGAGTAATATCTGATAAGAAACTTTTTTTTTTAATTTTCTGTATTTGCAGTCATTCTTTCTGTTTTCTCTCCCTTCCCAGTTTCCTACTATTTGCTGAAATGGTTGAGATCCTCCTTTACGACAGAAGTACTTAGACATATCTAGCTATTAATCACCAGTGAGGTGCAAAAATTAGATTTTCAACATATTTAATAATAAACAATTGTTTGGGCACACATGTACTTACTTTTATCCACTTATTTCTGGAAGCCCAGATTGGAGACATTTAATAAGGCCTAGCTCTAACAGAAAGAAAAGTTAAAGTCAGTTTTTCTGGTAGTTTATTTGTTCCCAAAGAGCAAACATATGTCTTTCATGAGTCTTTTCTATCATTTCTGGGACTATCTTAGCTAGATAAATATTTATTTGTTTGACAGGCATGAACTTCTATAGCTCATGGTAATATTTTTTCATCTCAGCATATCACCTCTTGATGGAGGATTGCAGGCTACTTCTACTTTTCGCCCTCGGTCTTGCCTGACATACCTTATGCTTTCAAGAACTTTGGCATTACGCTCAAGTCTTTCTGAGGAGAATGGATTGGATAAATATCACACAAATTATTATTATTTGTTCTTTTGTCACTTTAATGTGTTATTAATGTGTAATGATTTTAATTATCATTATTAGTAATTACTAAATATATCCCATATACCCTAAGCAGGTGTGGAAGGAGTGATTTATGAACAAGATTCTCTACATTTCACTGAGGCTCATGTCACCTAGATGAAGGGGGTGAGGGGAGAAGGTCGCCTGGACTTAGTGCTGAGCAACTAAGAAATGCAATGGTAGACTTAAAGTCAAATCAAGACAAAGATCATTTTCAACCTTGTTGGTGGGATAAATTTCACTGACTAGGGAGATTCTGTCAGCCATTTGGGAAAGAGGAGGAGCACAGGGCCTGCAATAGGCAAGTGACAAGGGAAAGAAACATTAGAGTTAGGATGCTGGATCCAAACTGCAGGCAAGTTCTAAGGTAAATGATATGTAAGTGGCCAAAATAAGACACGGTACAGAGTAAAAGAGACCTTATTCTAGAAAAATGAGAACGCTATGTAAGAGCAAGAAAAAATTATCTCGGCTGAGGAACTTATTTAAGCACTGTGATAGAGTGCAGATCCAAAGTATGGTACCTGATTTCTTAATACTACTACTAAAAACATTTTTAATTATTTAGCATATTTTCCATTTACGTTAAGTACAAAAATAGGCAAAACTAACTTATCTGTCTAGATGTTGGAATAATGGCTACCCTTGTCAGGGGGCAGTTAGCAACTGGGAGGCATACAGGTTACTTCTGTAGGGTGGTAATATTCTATTTCTTGTTCTAAATGCACTTGTAAGGGTATGCTCTGGTGCTGAAAAATTCATATTTAATAGGTTTGCACTTTTTAACATGAATATTATACTTCAATAAAAAGTTTTCTAAAAGTAAGAAATTGGGTAAATTTAAAAGGAAAGTCACCTCAGCAGTGCATCTACTTTAAGTGAATGGCTTTGTAAGTAGCTCTCAAGCCCTTCAAGAGGAGCCAGTGCAGCAAAACACCTTCTACACTAGCTGACTAGCTTATAAAGAGCCTCTCTAAGTTCTCCCCAGCCCATCTCCATGCTTCCTGCTATGTTAGCTATGTCAATATTCTTGGCACCTAGTTAAACACTAATGTGAATAGAGTTTCATGATCATGTGTTGGGGCTTAGGTGTATAAACTAACTACAACAATGACACTGATGCTTCTTCACTCATGGTACCCAACTAGGACATCTTTAAATACTGGGTCATCCTTCTCAAAGTAGGTCTGCCTAGCACTATCTATTTGAAACTTCAGATGGACAGAAAGTGACTGTATTTTGGCTCTAGATTGTTTTGTACTTGTAGTTGTTACTCATGGACACCCTCAGAGGTAAAGGTGGGTCTAAGCAGCTACATTCTGTAACCAGGATCTGAGTTTGGTTTGTGTTCTTCCTATGTCCCCCAGCCATCCACTGCCCACCCACTCCCACACCTCCACTCTGACTTAACCTATAGACATTTCCCCATCCATCTTTATTCTGTCCCGACCCTATTCCATCCTCTCTAGCCTCCACAAAGTAAGACTTTAAAGTTTTGGTGAACTGGAATTGTGCAATCTAAAAACAATTATAAGCATAATACAAAGCCATTGCAGATATCTGGCAGAGGCTATAAAGATAAAAATTAGTATGTGACCAGTATGTGGGTTAAAATTAGGATAGGAGGCAGAATGGGAGAAACAGAAAAGATCCATCATGATGTGACTAACTGCCATGATTTTAGCATGATGCACTGACATGCAAGAATTCAAAGTCTGGTGGTCCACATTGACAGAGTTATGAGGAACACCACAAGGAGATAAACATTGCCACACAAGTTTGTATCAAGTGTCCCCCTCACTGGCATTCTGCCTTGAACAAAGCAGTAGTAAAATAATAATAATAATAATAATTGCTTTCTGGGGTGCCTACGTGGCTCAGTTGGTTGAACACCTGACTCTTGGTTTTGGCTAGGGTCGTGATCTCAGGGTCATGATTCCAGGGTCCTAAGAGCAATCCCCACATCAGGCTCCACGCTCAGTGGAGAGTCTACTTGAGATTCTCTCCCCTGCCCCTTCCCCCATTCATGCACTCTCTCTCTCTCAAATAAATAAATCTTAAAAAAAATAGTTTTCTTACATTTGCTATGTACCAGAGCATGTTGCTAGCCATTTTACCTTTTCTATCTCTAATCTTTGCAACAGCCTTAAATGCTAGATATATTATCTCCAATTTACAGAGAAAGAAGTTAAAGCTACTGGAGATTAAGTTATTTGCTGAAGATCATACAACTAGCAAATGGCAAAATTGGATTAAAATCTGGTTTAAACCCAAAGCCCTTCTATTGTGCTATATTTCCTTCCTATGACCTAGCCCAAAGGCTTAGAGATGTTCCTCTCCTGACTTCCTTTGATAATCTGCCTTTCATGAATTAAGATAACAATTCTTGAATTTTTTTTAATTTTATATTTTCATTAATGTATTAATGTTGAAAAACACTTGAGCATATACAATGTCCATGTTCCTCAGGGTACTCAAATTCACTTTCTACTGGAAAAAATCCACCCAGGGTTTAGCTATTTCTGTATACATAGTAAGAATGAAATGATACATGTCAGTTAGGTGAGTAGCACCTTCTTGTGCTTGCCTTAAAATCACTTATTCAAGATTCAAACCAAATCATAGTTTTGCCTTTTCTTCCTATCCATTCCTTCAAGTTTACAGTTAACATAAATTCTATTTACCCTCCCCAGAATGAGGAGTCCTAGATTTTCAACACAGCCTTATCAAAAGCTGCTCTGTTATAGTGATTCTTTTCAGGGTATTTTCCTTCATAAGCTTTGCTTGCCTTTTGTAATATATTAGGATCAGAACTTCATACAGTCTGTCACATTTTATATAAGGGCAAACCTAAAAAAGGCAGGTATAAGAAAATTCCTAAAGTATCCAAAATCTATAAAGAACCTATCAAACTCAACATCCAAAAAACAAATAATCCAGTTAAGAAATGGGCAGAAGACATGAATAGACATTTTTCCAAAGATGACATCCATGGCTAACAGACATGTGAAAAGATGCTCAACGTCACTCATCATCAGGGAAAAACAAATCAAAACTACAGTGAGATACCACCCCACACCTGTCAGAATGGCTAAAATTAACAGAAGAAACAACAAATGTTGGTGAGGATGTGGAGAAAGGGGAACTGTCTTATACTCTCAGTGGGAATGCAAACTGGTGCAGGCACTCTGGAAAACAGTATGGAAGTTTCTCAAAAGGTTAAAAATAGAGCTATCCTACAACCCAGCAATTGCACTACTATGTATTTATCCATATGATACAAAATTACTGATTCAAAAGGATACATGCACTCCAATGTTTATAGCAACATTATTGACAATAGTCAAATTACAGAAAGACCCCAAATGTTCATCAACTGATGAATGGATAAAGAAGAGGTGGTGGTATGTGTATCACAAATACACATACATGCATAATGGAATATTAGCTATCAAAAATAATGAAACCTTGCCATTTGCCATTTGTGGCAAATACCATTTGTGGATAGAGCTAGAGTGTATTATGCTACTTGAAATAAATCAGAGAAAGATATACCATATGATTTCACTCATGTGGAATTCAAGAAACAAGATGAACATAAGGGAAAAAACAAGAGAGGCAAATAATAAGAGACCCTTAACTATACAGAGCAAACTGAACGAGTTTGCTGGAAGGAGGTTGGGGGGATGGGTTAAATGGGTGATGGGTATTAAGGTGGGCACTTGCAGTGATGAGCACTAGGTATTATATGTAGGTGATGAATCACTAAATCTACTCCTGAAACTAATATTACACTGTATGTAAACATGTTAGCTGGAATTTATTTATTTATTTATTTATTTACAAAGATTTTATTTATTTGACAGAGAGAGACATCAAAAGTAGGCAGAGAGGCAGGCAGAGAGAGAGGGGGAAGCAGGCTCCCCGCTGAGCAGAGAGCCCAATGTGGGGCTGGATCCCAGGACCCTGAGATCATGACCTGAGCCGAAGGCAGAGGCTTTAACCCACTCAGCCTCCTGGGCGCCCCTGTTAGCTGGAATTTAAATAAAAACCTAAAAAAAAACTACAAAAAAAAAAAAGTGCAACAATAACAACAAAACTTCCTTCACATCATGAGTAAAAAGAGTGACGTCCTTATTTCCTATTAGATTATTCATTCAGGCCAGATGAGGTATGGTACAATGATTCATTCTATGTGTCAACTTGACTGGGGCACAAGGTGCCAAGATATTTGTGAATCATTGTTCTGGGTGTGTCTGTGAGGGTGTTTCTGTATGAGATTAACATCTGATTTGGTAGATTGAGTAAAGCAGATTGCTCTTCCTAATGTGGGTGACCCTCACCTAATTAGTTGATGGCCCAAACAGGGGGTAGAAAAAGGCTAACCATCCCAAAATAGAAGAAAGAGGAACCTGTTCTCTTAACTGCTGAGCTGGAACATCAGTTTTTTCCTGCCTTCAGACTATACCTGAAACGCTGGCTCCTGTGGTATCTCAAGCCTGCCAGCTGTCAAACTGGAATGTACATTATCAGTTCTCCTGGTTCTTAGGTCTTTGGACTCTAACTGGCACTACATCATTAACTGTCCTGGGTCTCCAGCCTGCCACCTATAGGCCATAGTGCTTCTCAGCCTACCAAATCCCATGAACCAACACCACATAGTGTGTGTGGGGGTAGGAGGGGAGGTGATGTAGAGCAACACGTTTGTAGCAGCTAAAACAGAACAAAATCAAAATATTATTCCAGCTGGGTTGTATTAATTAATACTGATAATTTCTTATCCAGGATATCTTTCTTTCTATTTAAAATGCGATTATCTGAGCTGTTTGACAAAAAGAATAAAACAAGAATACATTTAATAGAGGAAAAAATCTTCCACACAGTTTGACACTTCTGTCAAATTTATGTCTTTTATTTCAACTGAGCTTAGATAATCACAAACAGAATTTTAAGAAAAAAACATTTTTTTTTCTAATGGGCATGCTGGAGAGAGAAGAATAACACGATATTTCTGGCATACAGTAGATGGGTGTTAGGTCTTCCCTGTTAAAGGAAGGTAGAGTGACAGGTGGCAGAGTGACATATTTGCGAAAGTTTCCTTTTTAGTTAGAACTAAGAGCAGGGTCAGGAAAGGACTCTGCAGGTTATTCAGACCTCACTACCAGGGAGAGTGAGACTTTTTCTTAGCAGTGATAGTTATCTGTTTCTGATAAAGTCAAGTACTTTCACTTGGGAGTAGATAGTATTTATTCTGTCATTTAGCTGTTTTAGAGTGAATGGCTTCAAAGAGTTCTTATTCAGGAAAAAGAGAAGCCAATTTAAAATTTTAACTTATACTGGAAAGACTTCAGATACTGAACCTAAAGAACTGAAAAGAAAAAAATTGAAGAGATGGGACTTATACCTATTTGAGTTAAGTTATATAATGGGAGTGTACCCTGACTTTTGAATGTAGAGCTTATTTTGTAGAGAGAATGTGTTAGCCAATTGAAATGGAGGTATATATTTATATGAAGTGGTACATTATCTTGTTGGATTGTAAACGTTTTGAGCTATGTGTTAATAAATTAACTCAGATCAACAGTTTATGCTAATGGCCTTGCTCTAGTACTTAACCCAGGTACAAAAGGCAGAGAAGATCCACAAATAGAACCTAAACTGTCTCCAAGTGCACCTAACCAAATCTACTTAATTTTAATGATATCAAATGTCACACCAGTTTAATAGGGTTTATTCATTTTTAAATCAATAGTAGTCACACATTTTGACAGAAACTTCCTCATTGAGACAGGATTTTTTGGATAGTTCAACTCAAATTAACAAAAGAGTTCCTAGGGTGCACAACTATTAAAACATATCCCCAACAAAACATAGTATTACAATATTTCTTGTTAATTTAGAAGCTTTCTACCCAGAAATGGTTAAGAAAACAGATTCTCTTTCTGAATGTTCTGGGGTGCCTGGGTGACTCGGTTGAGTGTTGGACTCTTGATTTCAGCTCAGGTTGTGGTCTCAGGGTTGTAGGATAAAGCCCAGCGTAGGGCTCCACTGGGGAGTTGGACACTGTCCAGTTGATATCTCCAATTACCTGAGGCCTTTCTTTGGCTTCAGGAATATGCAGGGCAAGTCTGGAATGCAGAGAGTTCAGGCCATTGAGGGTAGCCCACAGCTAACACTGAGTGAGAGTTTGTGAATAAATACTCCTGGCTTCTCACTCATTGGGTGGACAACTCTAAGATATGCTCACTACAGTTCCCAGTTGGTTCCCAGCAGGACTGACCCTTGGTCTCCGGCAGTGACAACTTATCCATTAATTCTTCCTGGTAGGATTTTTTTCCTATCTGCATGTCCCTTCTCCTCTATGGGTGCTCTTGGGTTCATCTTTAAACTAAAACGATTTCTTCTCCAAATTTCATTCAGGGTCTTTTTATAGGAGAATCCAACTTATAGCAATATTTTGGGGTATATTATATGGTGTGTGTGTGTGTTTTGTATGTAGTATAAAGTGTAGAAATATACACCAAAATAGCAACAGTGCTTCTCCATGCAGTAGGATTAGAAGCATAATATTTCTACTCCTCTGTGTTATATGATTTATTTTTTGAGGAAAATGTGTTATTTATGGAAGGAAGATTTGTGGCCTGGAAAGGCAGTACACTCACCTCCTGGGTACACTGAGTCCTCAGCTGAGAAAAGAGGTACTTTAAATGGGGAAAAGAGAATGTTTGCAGTTCGTATCCTGCCGTCCTCAGTAAGATTCCCCTTTCTGTTCTGAGACTTGGCAGGATACAGGCTGAGCAATGAACCCCTCGGTTGGCCTGCAGTGAGGACCTGGAGCAGGAAAAAGTAAAGGAAATGAGCTGGATCTGTCATGAAAAGAAGAGAAAGCCAAGCCCCCTGACTTTACTATAGCATACCAAGTTAGCCCACAATAAGAACGATTTACTCATTTTGTTTCTGGCTAGACCTTTTCTGTCATCTTGACTGCTGTTTTTCATAATTGCTTTTAAAAAGGCCTAACCCATCTAAAAAAACTGACATCCCATGGGGAGCCTGGGTGGCCCAAATGTTCAACTCTTGGTTTCCACTGAGGTCATGATCTCAGAGTACTGTGATTGAGCCCCGAGTGGAGCTCTACCCTCAGTGAGATGTCTTAAACAGAAGTCTGTTTAAGACTCTCTCTCCTTCTCCCTCTGTCTCAGCCTCTCCCTCCCTCTCTCTCTCTCTCTCAAATAAAATCTTTAAAAAAAAATGTAAAAGAATATGCATATCAAGGGGGCATATTTATTAGTGATGGGAGTATATTTATTAGTGTACGAGAAGTTCACATGAAGGAATGTCAACATTAAATATATATTATGAAAAGAACACAAACATTAAGGAATATAATTACAGATTATTTGGACAATCTTTTTTATTTTGAAAGAGTGATTTATTATCCTATCTCTATATATAATATTTGAATAATTCTCTACTTACTCCTTAATAATTAGGGCAGTTTTTCTTATAAAAATTAGACATCTTGCTCAAAATTTAATTTTCACTCATTAGATTTCTGAACTACAGGATAAATAAAAGCCATACAGTTTGGTTGTGGCCTTCATTAATGTCATGGATCAGTAATTTTACTTTATTAATCATTGATGTGCCATTATTACATTTAACTTGAAATTTAATAAAAGTTTGGCAAGGTTTTTTGTTAACTAAAAGTATACATAAACCTATTGTTTATCTTTTTATACTCTAAAAGTAGGAAATAGCAGGAAACACAAATTAATAATGAACCACACTTCCTAATGCATTTTCTGTCCACCATATACACATTAGGTCAATTAGACAGTGTTTGAACACTTTTATAGAAAAATATGGCAATATATATTTTGGTAATTTGATTATGAAATAGGAAAAAAAAGATTAACTCTTGGATCAAATTTAATTGCCTTTGTCATTCTGCTACTTGCACTTTTCTATTTGGTCAAGGGAAGTTAAAGTTGTTTCTGTATGACTACTGATTAACTGTAAGGAGCAAAATTATGTTTTAGAAACATGAGTCATAAAAATTGCTTTGGAATTCTCTGTGAGGTGTAAATTCACATTATTTGCTAAAACTGAATCACAGTCACATATTTAGTCTAACCTTTAGTACGAAACAAACTGATATTAGGCATAATCTACATTGAAGTTTTAAGAAAGTATAAATATAAAATACAGTGCATTGATAGCCTTGGGTACAATGGAGATTAAGCAGGGTTTATGATTAAGAATAAATTACTGTAGGGGTTTTATTTACTGGTGTTTTTGCAAAATCTGATCTGATGTTCCACTAATGGAACTAAAAGGCAAAAGCCTGAAGCAAATATATTAAAATATAGGCTAGAGAACATATTCTGTATAGGGCATTTTTAAAAAAAGTTCTTTCAAGCTAATATTAGATAAAATTTTGAATATTTCATTTTAGTAGAACTGAAAGACTGAAATGTTTACAGCAAGGAAAAAATGCTATTGGATTGATCTCGATGTCATTTTTTGTCAATATGTACAGATTGAAATATTCTTAAAATAAACCTAAAATGCATAAATATTAAGCTTAACTTGCAGAAATATTAACTGCTAATCAAGTCTGTGTATTTAAGTATTTATTACAGAACAGTGTGTAGAATAATTTGGACAGGTCTACTTACCTATGTCCATTTCATTGAAAGTTAAATATCAAATTAAATTTTATTTGGTCCAAAATATTTTTCTTTTTTGGTACCCAGAATTCTCAAGTCTATGAGAATGAACTATTTTTTTGTGTGTGTTTTGTGCATATTAACAATATTTTAATAGTCAAGAGTTCTTTGACCAACTCATTCATTATTATCTATACTATCCTTAATTTTAACATTAAAAAATTAGTAAAAAAATTTGGTGAATGTAATATATTTTTTTCTCCCCAAATATGCTTATTTTAATTTTTCAGTGTTACAAGATTGATTGTTCATGTACCACACCCAGTGCTCCATGCAATACGTGCCCTTCTCGATACCCACCACCAGGCTCACCGATCCCCCCACCCTCTCCCCTCCAAAAACCTCAGTTTGTTGCTCAGAGTCCACAGTCTCTCCTGGTTCATCACCCCCTCCGATTTCCCCCCATTCGCCCTTCCCTTCCTTCTCACGATGCCCTCCATGATTTTCTTTATACTCCACACGTAAGTGAGACCATAAGATAATTGACTCTCTCCGCTTGACTTATTTCACTCCGCATAATCTCTTCTAGTCCTGTCCATG
>CM052797.1:80673977-80865086 GCA_028533885.1 Nasua narica
CCCCAGCCGCCTTTCTGCGGCTCCAGAAGGGGCGCCCCGGAGGTTAGGCCACTTGCCCGCGTTCTCTTGTTCTCTCCGCGGCTGGCAGGGATCACTCAGGCTCTGAGGTGGGCCGCGAATGTCGCGGTGGCGGGCGCACACAGGGAAAAGCTGTGGCTCATGAACCACCGCAGACTCTCTAAAGGCGCTTGCAGGTGCGCGCCTGGCTCACAGGATGTTGCAGAGAGAGGAAAGCTGCAGGTTCAGGAATCACGGACTGGATCCCCCACCAGTTCCACTTTAGGGCGCTCCTTCCTGGGAGAGTGGGTCCAAGCGCCGGTGCCCGCGACACCCCCCCTTCCACTAGTTATTCCTCGGAACTTTTGCCCTTTTTAAGTGTTTTTAACGGACTCTACATTAAATGCTGGTCCCCCGCCACTGGGCACTTTCCTTTGGGGAATTACTGTCCTTGGTTAGCTTCTGGTGGCTCCTTCCCCCTTTTGTTTATCCTCCGATATCAGCTCGAGTGTTCCCACTTTGCTTTTACCTCTCCACTGCTGTCTTCTGCTCTCGGAGAGATCTGGCATTAGAAATCTTTCTCCTCAGGGTGATTTCATGGGTGTTCAGCGTGTTCTGGTAGATTTCCAGCTCACTTTGGGGACCGGTTGCTGCAGGATCTCTTCCTTCTCCGCCATCTTGCCCCCTTCTCAAATGTAATATATTTTTTATTATGAGTATAATATACTCATGAGTATACTTCTAATTATTTGCATATCCATGTTTAAGTATGGTAGAAAAATAAAATAACCATTTATTGTTTTTAATTATGGTGGTTGTTTTAATTGTTTACTATTTGTAAGGTATTTCGCTAAACATTCAACATAGATTAACTCATGGAATTGTCAATAAACCCTGTTAGATAAATTAATTTACTGTTCTTTAACACATGAACTCATTGAGGCTAAGTGGCTCATCTCAGTTTCTACAACTTTTAAGTGGCAAAGTTGGGATTTGAGTAAGTTTAAATCAAGACCTGGGTTTGTATTATTTGCTATAACTAGGAAATTCTTCTATTGCTTCATTATAAATATGACTCAAGGTTGCTTGGTTCTTATATGCATAACTCTTTACAAGATTTTGACCTTTTATAATGAATTTGTTATTTTTAATACACACTGTTTTGGGACACCTGGGTGGCTCAGTCAGTTAAGCATCTGGCTTTGGCTCAGTTCATGATCCCAGGGTCCACTGGACTCCTTGCTCAGTGGGGAGCCTGCTTCTCCCTCTCCCCCTGCCTACCTACCATTCTGCCTACTTGTGCTCCCTCTCTCTCTCTCTCTCTCTCTCTCTGTCAAATAAATAAATTAAAAAACCATCTTTAAAAAATACACAGTTTTTTTCTGTATTTTTGGAAAGATGTCATACCAGAGTACCACCTAAAAAGTACCAATAACGTACAATTTATGATCATGCTCCCTTCCTAAATTTCTTAGATTTGGAGAGAGTATATATTTTTAAAATATGTTTATATTATGGACAGGCAGTGATCAGGCCCATCATTGTAGAGTGGTAAAAAACATCTGTCCTGCAGTTCGATTGGCATCACATCCTTGTTCTGCCATTTAATGACCATATGTCACTGAGAAAGTTAATTATCTGCTCTTTGCCTCTGAGTCCTTATTTGTAGAATGAGCTGACCAGTAACACTTTGTGGAATTGTGGTGATTAATGTATAAATAATATTTTGAATGGTGATAAGTAGAAAGTGCTCAGTTAATTTTAGGTATTATAATCAAAGTAATGATAGGTAATAAAATATGTAAGGTGCTCATGTCCTTTTCCTCCATCACTAGTCTGTATTCCTACTTATGTCTTACTTTAATTTATTTCTTCCTTAAAAATCTTGGTGACTTTTTTTTGAAAGATTTCACTTTTTCACTGCATTAAATATACAAGCTTCCTTGATATATATTATATATAAAGAACTTGGTACTTTGTAACAAGTTTATATTATTTCTGTTCTTTTGGCCCAGTGCACAAAGTATAAATTCAGTTACTTTCTAATCAATCACTACAAGTATGTGGGTTTGGCATTGCATACTGGTTGGTTAATAGCTCTAATGATGTTCTCAGCAGTAGGATGGCTTTTTTAGCAGGAGTTTCAATCTTCACTAATATTCCTGTACAACATCCTCTTTTATCATTTTGTCATTTTCCTGATGGATTTCCATACACTGAGGTATTTGTAAAATCAATCAACTGTCAATTTTAGGATTACATTTTCGTTACAAAAGGTAAGCTTTCTAAATGTTTCATTTCAAGCTTACAAATGATCACTTCTTTCCCTTTTATGAGAATCATTTTCTTCCCATTATAAAACAGCTTATAAAATCCAAATTCATCCTAAATTTCTTCTTCCACAAAGGTAGACAATAAGAAATGTCTCACATATTTTCAAGTAACTCTATGCTCGTCTAGGTTCCATATTCATCTATTATTTTAGTGAATTACTAAAACAAAACCAAGTTTTGAAGCTTAAAAGAAAAGCCTTTAAAAGTTCTCAGAATCAGGTTAAGAGGATATATCTCTAGGAAATTTCTACTTAATATACCTCTTCCTATATCATCTTATTGTAAACATCTAACAGATTTCTGAATTAACTTCTTATGCAATTAATTTAAATAAAGGAGAATGTAGGAAATTCTTTGATTCAGATCCATTTTCAGTAAGATACTTTTGGGTAGTTTCTGATCAAATATATTCACATAAACTTATTGCATGTCTCATTAAAATTTGATGTTTCCAAAAAAAATGAGTTTTTTTCCCTCTCACAATCTAATGCCATGTTTCTAGAAAAACAAAAGTGACTATTGAAGAAAAAAATGCAAAGGAAATATGTCCTGGACCCTGATCAAAATTCCTTCTGAAACCTTTTAAAGGTAACTAATAAAGCTAGAGCAGGTAATAGGACACAGGCATGAAATAAGATACTTATAGCCCATATGCAGAAAAACGACAGATATTTGGAAATAAAATTTTCATTCAATATAGCCTCATCTAAAAATCTAATTCAGTCTTAACATTTTGGTGCATATAAAAGCCTTTGAAAACCTGATGATAGCTATGGACTCTCCCCAGAAAACGCACATCTCAGTCTATCCAAGGCAGGATCCAAGGTTAAAAACAGTCTTAGTTCTGTTAACACATCAAATAGCAGGAAACTTTTCTCCTCAACTTTAGCAGTACATGCCCACACCATTCTTGAGACAAATTGAGATTTTCTTAGAACTATTGCTATCCTAAATTTTTTTCACATCCATATTCCAACAACCAATAGCAATCTCCCCTAAGCCCAATTTTCTCACCCCCATCACTTGGTTCTATGGGACCTAAATCCCTTGATTTCTACACATTTTCATGTTTAGCCACCTTTGAGAGAACCGCCTTTTCTAGAGCCCAGTATTATTGTCAACCACTTAAATTAGCTCTCTCAAAGTCCTTTCTTCCTGATTTTGCCACCTCTACTCTGAAAACAGGTCACTCTAAATCTATCTTAGAATCTATCTGGATCACTTCTATTCCAGGTTGGGTAGTTCTGCTAGGGAAAAAATATAGATATAGGTATAGTTTATAGATATCCCCAAATAAGTAGTTTATTGTCAAATTTATGATATTACCAGTTATCCGCTGAAAATCTTTTCTTTATTCTTGGTGAATTCCCTCTCCCGCTCATCATTAGTTTTTCTAAACACATGTTTTCTTTATGCCTTCTAACCAACTCCTACCTTATTTACCCATTTACTGACAACTGTTCTTCAGAGAAGATGGGTCCTATGTAATTGGAAATACCTAGTGGTCTAAATTCCAAATTGCCACCAGAATAATCTTTCTGAAGAAGGAGAGAAACGCAACCATTTCCATATTCTGGGAAGTGGTTGTAGGAAGAAAATTGGAAACTACTTTTGTAATTCTAAGGAATTGAATTTTTCTGACAACTGAATGAGTGATTTAGTAAAAGATACTGAGGTTGAGATATCCAAGAATAAGTTGAGTATTTATATTTCATAGCCTTTGTTTTCTAGGTTGAAGCTCAACAGAGAAATTTAACACATAAATCAGATTACTATAGATCAGATGCTTGATGAGCATATCATGAGACTGGAATATGAATCATTTCTGAGGACATTCCATTTTTCAGAGACAAAAGGAAGAATGTTGATGAGAGGCACTGATGGTCAGTGTACTGTTCTAATCGATTAAGAAGTGACATCTGTCATAGAAAAAACAGATGGCTTGCACTGAACTTATTCCTGCTCCGTGGTGTAGATACTCTTGACTCTTGTTTAATTCCTTGCTAGAGTATGAAACCTGATTGGATTTATGGTAACATTTTGACTTACAGCATAGTGGACATTTGTTATGTTTTTAGTTACCAGGCATGTGAATATCTTCCTTGTTCCGATAGAGTAAGTAATCAGGACAATTTTAAGAGAAAAAATATGAGCTATTAAAGAATTATACTGGCCCAGACACATAAGCCAGGACATATTTGGAGAAACTGTGTCGTGCAATAACTGAGTGAGTGAATTTCTATGAACCTAAATAATTTAATATAAAACAACTTAGACTGGGATTATTTTTCTTTAAGGTTTTTATATCCTGGAGAAGCTTAACTTAAAGGGCTCAGTAATCAACTTTTAATAAGATCACTATCCTTGTCCTTTTTCCTAATCTTTCAGGATTCATTTTAGGGTGTTGGCAAATTTCTAACACCTCCTAGAAACACAAAAAGAGTGCATTCTGCCCCTTTGTGGTAGAGTTTGACCTCCCATCAGCAAGAGACCTTTCTCCTTACAGCAGAACAGCAGCACAATAGCAATCACCAAAGAGCTTGTTTAGTTTAGTTTTTTTTTTTGTTTTTTGTTTTTCAAAGGCCTGGCTACTCCCCTAGAATAACAGTTAATCCATTTATTCTTTCCTTTGGATTCATTCTCTTCCTCTATCTCCTCAAACCAGGAAGCATGGATAATTTTTCCCCCCTGTAGCAGAAACAAAATGAAAAAAATATATGAAATCATTGATTTGTCATTCTATCTCACTTCTTATAATGAATGCCTTCACCCACTGTGGCAGCCACTTCTGGTTGCCAACCCAGTAGGCATACCCTCTACTATTATTCTTCCTCACTGGAAACACATGAATTTCGTGTGGGTGGTCTTCTGATATGCAGTTAGTGTTTCAGAAGACATATAGCACATACCTACCCTGGGGCCCTGTAGTAAATAGTGAATGATCTAAACCAATTGTAAAGATCTTATTTGTCTAGCCATTGATTGGTTTATGCATGAATATGTGTCCAGTCCTTACCAGTGAGATGATACTGAAATCTTGCTTCTTAGAAATGTTTTTCTTGCTAGATAAAAGAGACAGGTGAGGGAAAAAATTCCCAGCACTCCACTGGATGATGTTACATGTGCATGTGATGCCTGGAATTACCTGGGAGCTTACTGTGCTTTAACAGAGTAAAACATCACTAGCATGCTGAGTATGGCAGAAAAGAAAGATAGAAAACACTGGGACTCCACTGAGCCCTGAATTAACTCATGCTGCAATGACCTTTCCTCTGAACTGCATTATATGAGAAAACAAAGACTTATTATTTAACCTACTTTTAGTTGGGTCTTCACTTATAACTGAAAGAAACCTATCCAACATATGCAACTGTCTTATATAGGTGGTTCTAAGAATATATTTGTCTATATGTTGGATAACAACATAATAAAAAAATAAAAAAATAAAAAATATATATTTGTCTACTTATATAAAAAATATAAAAATATATATTTGTCTACTTATAGTAAACATTAAAATATTATATATATATAATAAACATTAAAAATAAAACAAACCAAATGCATTAAAAATAAAACAAGCCAGATCCATTCAAGCCCTGGGGATGTTACTATATGAAACCAGGTTATCCAATATAAAAAAGAGTTTCTCATTTTCATTACCAGTGTAAGGGAAGGAAGATTCTTCCTCTGCCCTTCAAGTTCTTCCAGCTGGACTAAAAATGAAATTTACATAAAACAGATTAACAGGTGCAAAAAAATCGAAGTTTTATTACATACACATGGAGACCCAATCCTGAAATTGAGATCTAAAGAAATAACTGAGGCAGGCAGTTTTGATACTTTTTAGACAAAGAGACAATAAATCTGTAAAGAATTAACAGGACAAAGAAAACTTAACTTTGGGAACTTTAATTAGTAAGGAATTTTAAACAATTCTGGCTGGGGTAATAAATTAATAAAAAGTAGTAGAGGTTGTTTATAAAACTGTCTTGGCTCAAATTTCCTACCTCTGGTGATAAGGATGTCTTTTTACCTTTTGGTACAGGGAAAGTACCTTCCACATGGGAGATTTATTTCCTGCTTTCAGGGGGACAGAGGAGGGTCTCAGTGTTTTTTCTTGCATGTGCTGTCTTTTAAGTAACTTTTATTTAAAACAATATTGTTTGACACAATATTGTGACAAACATTAAGGGGTAATGTTTGTGACACATTAAAGGGTAGACTGCCCTTGGCCCCTGTACCAGAAAATCATATTATTTTATTCTTTGGAAAAGAATACATATCCAGTTAAGCATTCAAACTGCCAAAAATATCAGTTCCATTTATCTTAAGTGTTACTTTTTCAATGAATTTGTGGCCACATTGTTAGCTGCCTTCCCTGGTAATTATACTATTTTTCTTTTATACAAGAGTTGCCTTATTTATTTATTTATTTACTACAGTTTTTGTTTTGTTTTGTTTTGCTTTAAGTAGGTTCCCCACCCCGCGTGGAGTGTAGCATGGGGCTTGAACTCATGACCCTGAGATCAGGACCTGAGCTGAAATCAAGAATTAGATGCTAAAATGACTGAGCTACTCAGGTGCCCCTTGGCTACAGTTTTTTACCATTCACAGAATGCCAGGGCCCCCATTCTCTGTTTATCTGTGTCCTGGAAAATCACCTTCTTTTTTTGTTTGTTTGTTTTCTTTTTTCTAAAGCATCTCTTCCCTAGGCAAGGATGTTATCTTAGAAATCTTCTGACAGTGGTATGACCTTCTTCTGCCTAGCTACTGTTCTTGTTATACAACTCAATGCATGTTCTTATTAAATGTCTCAACTATCACAATGCCCAGCATTACATCCAGTTCAGCTGTCTGGTGAGTCACTTAATCACACAGGAGAGTTAAATTCTATTCTCTTTTCAGGGTTATCATCTCCAAACCCGCTGCAACTTAACACTTCATTGAAAGAGTGAATGCTAATGCAGGATTGCCAAAACATGACAAAAATTTCATACTTAAAGATAGTTTAAAATTTTACCTTTGGATTGAACTGAGCATAAGCTTCTTGCTGATGTAGTTATTGCTAAGGTTTTGGCCAGGATGTTATTTGCTGAATTATAAAATATCCTTTTTATAGAGATCCATGAACAAATTGTCATTTGGGTCTCAATATCAGGAATTTTTATGCTTCTCTTAAAGAAATGATTCACTTTTAACCTATAAATCATTAAGAAATTATGTGGTTCCTAAATGGCCACATGTAGAAAGAGGCATGGACCATGCAACCTGTGTGTAATTAATCTCACTCTTTGTTTCCTATTTCTGTTGTTTTGTTTTTCTTGTTTTCACCACTTTTTTTATCTTGCTGAAATTTCCACCCTAATTTACCGTATCTAACACCTCCAACTCACTGTTGTTCAATCTGTCATCAAATTGTGAAGATTTTTACCTTTAAATCTCTCTTAAACTGTTTCATTTTCAATAAAATCATCTTAGGACATTTTTCTAGCTTCTCTCTTTTTAAACTGAGTTATCCACATTCCCTCTGGGTCCTCTAATCCATTAAGCTCACTGCAGGGAAATAATCTTTTCAAAATGAAAATTTAATTGTGTGCTTCTATACTGTAATTCTGCCAAAACAAAACAAAGCACACACACACAAAAATCTTAAAACTCTTCTAATTACCTTAGAAGAGATAAAACCACCCAGTCCTTGAGGACTCTAGGGCCAAAGGGAAACTATTTCTACCCTCCCTTCATTACTAGCTAAGACTATAAAAGAGAAATGTCCATCCTCTTGGAAGACAAGAAGGTGGTTTCTGCCCTCACTTCATTCTACTTCCCTTGCTTTTCATCAAGGATGACATATTATCTGGTTGAGAAGACTGGATAATGAGACGGAGTATACATATTTCACATCTTCTGCACACTTTCTTTGGTTCTCTCACAAACAAAATAAATGCAAGTCTCCCCTTATGGGAAAGCCAGAGGTGGAGACTTGGCAGACAAGAGTAGTGAATTGGATCCCTAGGGCTTTTGTAAGGAATTACCACCAAGTAGGTGTCTTAAAACAATATAAATTTATTGCCTCAAGCTTCTGGCAGCTAGAAGTCTGGAATTAAAGGGCTGGCAGGTCCATGTTCCTTCTGAGATCTGTAGCAAAGAATTCTTCCTTGCTTCTTCCTAACTTCTGGTGGTGGCCATTAATCCTTGGAGTGCCTTGGTTTGTAGTTCTATTGCTCCAAATATCTACTTCTGTCGTCCCATGATGTTCTCTGTGTGTGCCTCTGTGTCTTCACATGACATTTTCTTGTCTGTATCTCTCTTTCATATAAAGACATGAGTCATATTGGATTAAGGACTCATTCTACTCCAATAAGACATAATTTTAACTAATTATATCTGCAATGATCCTATTTCCAAATAAATTCATACTCTGAAGTATCAGGTTAAGACTTCTGCATAGCTTTATGGAGGGCACAATTCAATCAATATACAACAAGTACAAAACTGGTTCTAGCTGTGTTCTCCAACTGCTTATTTAACAATAAAGTTAATATTATGTCCATATCATACTTGTGTGCATGTTTCTCAGTTGTTTTATCATTTTTGAATGAAGGAGTATAATGAACAAATCAGCAAGTACCCCAAAAGTTATGTTTGGTGCTAGCTACTTTAGAATTATCCCATAAAATGGTATACCTTTCTTTTTACTCTGCCTGCAGGTTCTTTAATTCCTCAAATGTATCTCTTTTCTCTCTTGCAACCCCTTCCTCAACTGCCCGCTTTTTTCCTTAAGCATCACAGGACATACTATATCATTGATTAGGATACTGTCCCTCATCTCTCTTCACTTAATTAAATCCTGCTCTTTGTAGTTTAAGTATTTCTTCCTCAGTAAAGCCAATAATCCATAAGTCTGGTCAGATTTCTTTCTTATATACCTCACACACAAAGTTCCCTTGCCTTAAGAACCATTATGTCAATGTGATATTAGACATTAATTAGAAGGTTAACTAATGTCTGTTCACTCTAGCTGCAATTTTCATAAAGGATGCCACCTGTTTTTGATCATTAAATTAGCATCGATGGCTGACAAAGTACCTGGGACAAGACAGACTCCAAGTAAACATTTGTTGTGTGTATAAATCGATGTTGAACTATTTTGTCTGAAGTATATTCGTATGTTAAGTGAATGCTTGAGATCCATTGGAATAAGATGAAACAGAGTAAGGGGAAACAGAAGAAATAATAAGAGAAAGAATGAGAGGGAGAGAGAACGAGAAAAAAAATGAAAGATAAAAAGAGAGAGGGGCACCTGGGTGGCTCAGTCATTAAGTGTCTGCCTTTGGCTCAGGTCATTATCCCAGGGTCCTGAGATCAAGCCCCACATCTGGCTCCCTGCTCTGTGGGAAGCCTGCTTCTCCCTCTCCTGCTCCCTGTGCTTGTGTTCCCTCTCTCACTGTCTCTCTCTCTGTCAAATAAATAAATAAAAATCTTTAAAACAAAAACAAAAACAAAAAAAAGGAAGGAAGAAAAGAATGGAGGGAGGAAGGGCTTGAGGGAAAGAGGAAAGAAAGCAGGGAAATACTACAAGAAAAGGGAATTTCCAAGTTGATAGTGAATTGTGGCTCGTTACCATTTCAAAATAATAAAAAAATAATTATGTATGTTGTGTTTTTATCCTTTGAATGCTTTTTCACATGTTCGCTTTTATCATGTGCATGCAGCTATGAGTTCTAGAGTTAACACATATGCTTGGTATTTCTAAAGGTGTCAAATTTTCCCTGAAAGTGCTTTCTAAGAATTTTCATGATGTCGGTATGGGAGTTTTGAGTGCAGCTGTTTCCCTAAGACTCAGTATATAATTCCATTCATTTAAGAAGAGGACAATTGTCATGGCTGCTACATCAGAGATTCTTATTGGTTGTGAATGTAATATATCCAAACAGAAAGTTACAGAGTTAGATACATGTGGGAGTTTTACTTGATATAAAACATGATTCACCTAGGGGTGCCTGGGTGACTCAGTTGGTTAAGTGTCTGCCTTCAGCTCAGTCATGATCCCAGTGTCCTTGGAACCAGTCCAGCTTCTCCCTCCCCCTGCTCTTATTTTCTCGCTCTTTCTCCCTCTCAAATAAATTATTAAAAATCTTTAAAAAAACATGTTTCACATAAAAATAGTACATGCATTATTATAAAAAAAAAGACAAAACAAAACAAAAAAATACCCTATGCTCTTTGATTATTTGGTATAATTGCATGTATTGTTTTGTGTGCCTTGACTGTTCTTCCTCTTTTCTCAAGCTAAAAAATAGTTTGTCATTGTTTGTGATAATGTAGAGAGTAAAATGGAATAAGCATTGCTAAAGTAGTTGTTTAAAATAGAGCTGGGAGGACATCGAGCAAGTGGGGCTTACGCATGGCTTCTGTCTCAAATTCTCAGAATTTTTGTTGAACTCAGCTAAAAGTCAAGGCATCTGCTGTATGTTAAAATGAACATAAAAGACTTTCTACCTAACATTACCCATAGCAACCAAACATATATAGATTAGTGTAAATGTAGCTATACCAGCACCAATCACATTTCATTCAAAACAGTGTATGTAAATTCCCTTTTTCCTCTTTAAAATCTCTAACCTTTCTCACCAGATAACACTTTCAAATTCAATCAAATCTGTGTCTCCTTGATTGCAATCCCTAACACCCCAAATAAACGCACACTTTTTATTTTGGAACTTCCTGTTTTGTCATCTGTTCGTTGGCTGACATTTGTGACCAAGATGAAGAAGATTGAGTCTTATCTTGCTACTAGAGTTAGATAATGTATACATTGTACTTTGCACATAGTTCTACATAAATATTTTCATTTTATTCAAAATGGAGTTTTGTATATTTTTAT
Organism: Nasua narica; assembly: GCA_028533885.1. Taxonomy (NCBI): domain Eukaryota; kingdom Metazoa; phylum Chordata; class Mammalia; order Carnivora; family Procyonidae; genus Nasua; species Nasua narica. Next base: position 80,685,195 of record CM052797.1, read on the forward strand.
GAGTGTTACTCCTACTTTGGTTTTTAAAATGTAAGCCAATCATTTTATTTTCATGTATAAACCCTTCAATGTCTTCTCATTATATAATGAAATTGGGATTCCCTCCCTGGGGCAGCAAAGAAACGCCTGTATTATCTTGTCTTCTCCTACTTCTTATTCCCCAAATGGGATCACTTACTACAGTGATGGCTTTTGTTCTGCCCCTCAAATTACCTGCCTCACCTCTGCCTGGGATCCTTGCTGTTTCCTTGGGTAAGTTCTCCTCTCTGAAAAGTCCTTTCACAGACTCTTTACATGGCTTTTCTCCCTCCTCATCTCTTAATCACACTTAATCACAGGGAGAAGTCTACCTTGACTAGGTCCTCAATAACACACACACCTGTACATTGCTTTTGCAAGACTTAAAACGATCTGCAATTACCTTGTTTAGAGACTTTATTTGTTGATTTTTCGTCTTAGTGAAGTGGAGTATGATCTCCATAAGGGCAAATTGCCTTGTTCACCGTTGTAACTCCATGTGGTGATTGAAAATATGTCCACACATTCTTGACACTGCTTCAAAAAGTAGAGCCTCATTCCTTTACTTTTGTGTGTAGACTGGACTAAATAACTTGATTCTAACAATTTTTTTAAAGTGGAAATGGTGATGTGCCACATATCATGTGAGATAATAAAAGGAACTAAAGTCCTGCCCTCTCTCCTCTCTCCTCTCTCCTCTCCAATAGCGTTCTTTGGGGGAGTTAGATATACTTTTCTTCAGTCCGGAATGCTCTGGATTCTCTCTCCATCTACCAGACAAATTCCGTCACATATATTACATCAAATGTTACCTTTTTTAAATATTTTATTTATTTATTTGAGAGAGAGAGACAGAGGAAGAGAGCATTCATGTGCACGAGTGGGGGAGGGGCAAAGGGAGAAGCGGACTGCTGAGCAGGGAGTCCCAGTCAGGCTGATCCCAGGACTCTAGGCAGACACCTAACCGACCAAGCCATCCAGGCATCACCAAATGTTACTTCCTAAGTAAAGTTATCTATAGTTCTTCCAGGAAGAACTTGCACTTATACACTTTATTGTTTACTATTCAAAAGAACTTACTTTGTTCTCATGTAACTTATCTGCTAACACGCATGCCTTTTAACTGGAAAGTAATTCTGGGCAGAGGACATATATTTCCCCAAAATAATAGTACCCATCCCAACTCCTGGACAGAGCAGGAGATAACTGTTTATTGAATGAATGAATATTTATCCACAGAGAAGTAAAGAATTGAAGTAAACAGCAAGACTAAGCCTCCAAGTATGTGTTGATATAACTGAAAGGAAGAGGCCTGAAGATTTCATGTATTTGGATAACTATTTTCACATTCTATTTTGCATAGATAAAACTACTAATTAAGATTTCTTTTTTTTCTCCCCAAATATGTTTATTTTAATTTTTCAGTGTTACAAGATTGATTGTTCATGCACCACACCCAGTGCTCCATGCAATACATGCCCTTCTCGATAGCCACCACCAGGCTCACCCACCCCCTCCCCTCCAAAACCCTCAGTTTGTTGCTCAGAGTCCACAGTCTCTCCTGGTTCATCACCTCCTCCGATTTCCCCCCATTTGCCCTTCCCTTCCTTCTCACGATGCCCTCCATGATTTTCTTTATACTCCTAAATACAGAAATGATCTTCAAGATTCAATTTTGCCTCGATACAGAAAATAGATGTTTTCTAGGAAAAGAAAATAGATGTTATAACCGTAACTAAAGTCAATGCAATTGAAAATGAAGTTGCATGGAAATACATTTGCCCTGTTTTTAAAATATATACATGTCATTTATATTAGTCTTAATATCTTCTCTTGAATAAAAGGAAAATGATAAACTGGTTTGTCAGTAACAACAAGTGATTCTATTTGGCCCCCTTTTCACTGTGACATTATGCTACTCAAGAATTTCAGGGCTTTTGTCTTCTTCCAAGATGTTAGTTAATGGTTTTTTATGAAGTTGTATTATTTTGTCCAGTTATTTACTGTTTTCTGGTTTATGCCAACTGTAAAATGCCTAGGGAAAAAAGGTAATTTAATCTATTTGATAGTTCTGAGTTATGCAAGATCTCTGATGTGATGTGGAGAAGTTCTAATATTTTGATGGAATTCCTTCTACTTTCAGTAAAATTTCAATCTCTTAAGGCTCTATCCATAGAGGGAAATAAGCAAGACAAGGAGGAACTTAATTGAATGATATATGACTGAAGTTCAAAAAATAAAATTTGAGGGGCACCTGGGTGGCTCAGTTGGTTGAATGTCCAACTCTTGCTTTCAGCTCAGGTCCTGATATCAGGGTCATGGGATAGAGCCCTGTGACGGGCTCTGCATTCAGTGTGGAGTCTGTTGGAGCATTCTCTCTCTCTCCCTTTGTCCCTCCTCCCCACTGCTCTCTTTTTATCTCTCTAAAATAAATAAATCTTAAAAAATAAAATTTGAAAGCACAGACAATGTCTTTTTTTATATCACACTAATCCTTTAAATAAACTAGAAGGAGGACTGAAGCCATTCTTTTATTTCGAACCTAGGTGTTTTATAGTGATCTCAGCCATAGGATGAAATTTCAATTAGGTAATAGGTGCATTTTAGCCTACTATGCAATGATTTGTAACTAAAAACATTTTCACTGAAATCTGGCCATCCATATAAAGTCTAAACAATTAAAACTGATATCTAAAACATGATTAATTTTTTTTAAGATTTTATTTATTCATTTGACAGAGAGAGAGAGATCACAAGTAGGCAGAGAGGCAGACAGAGAGAGAGGGGGAACCAGGCCCCCCGCCGAGCAGAGAGCCCGATGCGGGGCTCGATCCCAGGACCCTGAGATCATGACCTGAATTGAAGGCAGAGGCTTGAACCCACTGAGCCACCCAGGTGCCCCCATGATTAAATTTTTATCTAATTTTTTCTATAAAATTTTTTTTGAACCTTATACTTTTTATCCTCAAAGTTCTGCATCTCAGCCTTTTACTTCTGAGTACATTTTTCTAAATGTTAGCTTACTCAATAAACTAAGCGAGTTTTGCATTACAGTGCATTTGCAGTATATTTACTTTAAAAAGAAAAAATATTCAGAAATTCTTGTAGCTTATTCTCTGGTACATCAGCAGCAGGGAAGCTATTTAACAATATTTTAATTATGTAAGTTTTTAAAAATAATCTACTTAAGTGTAAAGACACTCATGTACATTAAAGAATATGTAATAAAACGGGAAATCTCTTTTCCAAAAAAATCAACAAGAGTTTGTATTTTTACTAAGAAAATAGTTTTCTCTAAGAAAAAGATAGTATACTATAATCTGTATAATAAAAACATAATTCCCCAACTTTAAATCTAAAATGGCAAATTAAATTAAAAAATTAAATTGAATATTTAGTCCATAAAACTCCAATACAGACAAATTCAGAATTTTTAAATTATAATCTAAAAGTAGAAAAATGTGCTGAATTAGCAAACATCACTTTCAATTGAAAATATTTCTAAGAGATGACGAGGGAAAATATTCTATATGAGGATACAAAAGTCTGAATTAAAATTGCATTTTCCCCATAGAATCATTAATGCAATAATTGTGAGATAAGGGTTTCTTTAATTTGTTTTATAATGACCAGTATAATTACTTCCTCACAGTAAATGTAATAATAAGAAAAGATACCAATAGGGACGCCTGGGTGGCTCAGTTGGTTGAGCAACTGCCTTTGGCTCAGGTCATGATCCCAGCGTCTGGGGATCGAGTCCCGCATCGGGCTCCTTGCTCCGCAGGGAGCCTGCTCCTCTCTCTGCCTCTGCCTGCCTCTCTGCCTGCTTGTGTTCTCTCTCTGTTAAATGAATAAATAAAATCTTAAAAAAAAAAAAAAAGATACCAATAGCCTAATATTAGAATTTTTGCTTAGATATGTTTTTGAGTTGTTAAAGAATACCTTTTGTGATGTATTTTTAATATAGGAATAAAATACAAAGCAATGCTATTGTGAATTTATAAATATCCACTGACAGAAATTTCATAGCAAAAAATTCCCAAATTAAGAGATTTTCCCCCTTCTCAGGTAGATACTTCAATAAAGTAGATGTGATATCATCTTTGTAACTTGTATTGAGACTAAATAGGTGAGCAGGAGAGTGATTTCCTACCTTTTGATTCTAGAGGGATTTTGACATATTTTTTACATGTTTAGAACATAATTTTAAAAACTACCAATCATACATAGGGAATCATAGCAATAATTTGTTTGGTATCAGTTCATGCTTCAGTAATTTAAACAAAAATAATTCAATTATGATTTTCAATATGCAATCTATCTATAATGTGATAGCCAGACATGCTTCTTCTCTGAAATTATAATAAGAAAGTGCATGATAAACCTAAAGGATTTCTTTTACATATTTAAAAATGTGTGTTTTTGCTTTTTTAGCAAGTCTTATTAAGGATGAGAGTAAATTATCAGAGTTTAACAATGGCATGTCTAAATTTAAGTTATTACAAAGAGCTATGTAGACAAGATACAGATTATTTAAATATAGATCTCTTCTAAAATTAAGGGAGTATAATTCCATGATGAATCAAGAGATGTTGTAAGTGAATAGTAATGCTGATATCCATGGAAGAATCTCTGTAGTGTATAAAAGGAATTTAGTTATTGTGTATCAAGTTAAGATTTCCCAAATATAGGGGCACCTAGGTGGCTCAGTAGTTAGGCGTCTGCCTTCAGCTCAGGTCATGATCCCAGGGTCCTGAGATCAAGCCCCACATGGGCTACCTACTCAGTGGGGAGCCTTCTTGTCCCTCTCCCACTCCCCCTTCTTGTGTTCCCTCACTCACTGTGTCTCTCTCTGTCAAATAAATAAAATCTTAAAAAAAAAAAAAGATTTCCCAAATATAAAGTGCATGACCAGTCAAAAAAGATAATGTAGAAAAAAGACTGATAAAGATCTAATTTCAGAACCAGGGAAGATGAGAGACTTAGATATTGGGAAAAGTTTATCCACGATTAGAAAAATTATCCTTTAGGGGTGCCTGGGTGGCTCAGTGGGTTAAAGCCTCTGCCTTGGGCTCAGGTCATGATCCCAGGGTCCTGGGATTGAGCCCTGCATTGGGCTCTCTGCTCAACAGGGAGCCTGCTTCCCCCCCCCCCAGCCCCCACCCCCGCCTGCCTCTCTGCCTACTTGTGATCTCTCTCTCTCTCTGTCAAATAAATAAAGTCTTTTAAAAAAAATTATCCTTTAGTATGATATAAGATACATTCAACTACAAACAAGAGACTCTGATTAAAGGCTGCTTAGACACAAAGGATTTATTATTTTCATAACAAGGAATCTGGAAGAAGGGCTGTTAAAGCATTCAATAGCACAAAAATTTTGTCCAGAAACCAGGTGATTCCTGTTTTTACGTCCTGCCTGCCACAATGAATTGACTTTTCCTCTTCAGTTGGCTCCTTCATAGATGATCTCCATAATTCCAAACATCACTTTATAATAATGTCCAGAGTCAGAAAGGAATTGTCTTCTATTGAATACCTATTAAGTGCAAGGATAACCTAGAAGAAGCCCTCCAACCTTCACAGCTTGTTGGCCTGAATTATGTGACACGACACATCTAAACCCATGGTTTAACAACAGGAGTGAGAAAATCATGATTAATTGAGATTAATCAAAGCTCATTCTGTAAGACTGAAGAGGAGTTTCTTCCCTGAGCTCATGTACAGTGAGGAAGAAGCCGTGAAGAAATGGGCATAGGTAAAGTATGTGCTGTAATTTGAAAGGAATCCTAAAAGTACAGGAATCAGGGAACAGCCATAAGAACAAAAATAATAATGATGCATTTTTCCTCATACATTTCATCTGAGACTCATAGTGGAATCTCATGTTACTAGGAGAAAAAGAAAATGTTGTGCACTGTTTACTCAGAATAAGGGCTTATTGTATTGTAGGACTCAACTGTGAAACTCTTTCAACCAAGGTTTTTTATTTTCTTTTTTCTTTCCTTTTTCTATTATCCTGGCGATAATCATTACAATCTTAAATGTAGTCAAATAGCAATCAGATATAATTCCCTGGAAAAGTATACATTAAATGTCTACTTAATTTTGATTTTTCTCTTGATATTTCAAAAGATATATCCTTTGTTTATCTCCTTCAGTAGTCCACTGTTTTAAGTAAAAATGTAAGCATAATAGGAAAAGCCTTATTTCAATAATTTTGATGAAAATTCATTTTGTTTTAGTTAATTAAACCAGAAAATTAGCTGCATTTTTTTGTTTATTGTATTAACATTATGTTCACTCAAATTTAAATTCCCATAGAACAGGATAAGTTTTATTTATCGTTTCATCCCCATCATTGATTTTAGTAGATACTAGTTTATTGAGTTAAAGTGAGCTATAAAAATCAGTAATGCACCACTTTCTTCTAGTAGCTATTCCTAAATCTCAATGGGAATATGTTTGACCAATTCAACCCCATTTTAGTGAAAGCAAATAGCACATTGTCTAATATCCTTCTAGTTCATACTTAGAAAATCCTCTTAAATGTCTGGGAAAATAGCAACGATGTGTTTTCAAATATTCTGTATTGACTCAGTGAATAGACTATGGTAAGGTTAACAATTGCTACCCTGGTTATACTCAATTCAAACACCAGATTTTGTACCTGCCACCAAATTTTTCTATCACTCCATCATCACCAGCACTAATTTGGGGACTAATAATTTGGGGGATAATTCCCAAGGGAACAGCCAGCCTGGTAGACTGAATAAAATCCATAAAGTATGTTTATCCTGAGAAGGAGGGCTGCTTGACTCCCTCTGTACATACCCAGTGGAATACCCCAGATGGAGCAGCTGAGATGCTTCCTATGCAAGCCAAATGGGATTTGTTTTTGGTGACCAGGTTATTCATCCATTGAAAATACCCATTCCCTAGGTCATGGTAAATACTGTGGTTTATGAGGTCTTCTTTCACATGGGTACCCAATGTAAACTTATTGTTGCAAAACTGCAAACCAGATCAGGAAGCCTTATCACATTTGGTGTCTCAGCTTCCCCTCAAGAGATTTGCAGGTGCTAGTAAAAATATTAGGTTGGGTAACAAGAGAATAGGGAAAGCCCCAGGGGAGAGTCAAGATACTATTCCAAAAAAGGTGGAATTTTTTTAAGTTATTAAGAAAAAAAATAAGGTGAATAAAGCAAATATTGATGGGATAAAACAAAGGCAACAGAAAGGGAAAAGTCACAAGAGTCATCCTGGTAGGGTGGAAAGCTTTAGATGGTTATTCAGAAAGGTGATGAATAAAACAGATATTGATGGGGTCAAAGCAAAGTTTTAATGCAGTACTACCAAATGTTGGCTGGGCCAGAGGGACCCTCTTCTGGTCCCTGAACATTAAAGGGCCCCAAACAAGTCTGCTCTATTTATTTCTTCAGTTTGAAGAAATTTATAAAGCAGGAAGGCAAAAACTATAATGAGAAATCTGACCAGCAATCACTTAGAAACTTGTTAGAAAGATTAATCAAGATAAAGATTAACAAATGGGCCAAGGTCCCTTGGCTCCACCCCTCACTGGGTACCCAAAGCTTTTTGCACAAGATTGGGTAAAATGTTAGGAACTGGCGAAGAGAAGTTTTCAGTGGTATGGGACTTCCATAAACTGCAGTACCAGTGCCCATTGGGGAAACCCTCTCTGGTGCTACAATTAGGTTGAGAGGATGTAAAAATGCAGTGTTTGGTAGGATTATGAAAGTTGGAATGTTTAAGCAGATATTATATAAAGAAATTGTGTCTCTTTTACAAGATTGTGCTTTGGGAATGGACACTGTCTGACTGGAGAACCTTTCCCCTACCTTGTATTGTAAAACAGAAGGCCTGTAAATTTACCCTTCAAGCAATATTAATTGAAAATAGAAACCAGTAAGATTAGTTGAACCCAGTGTGTATAGTAGAACCTGAAGTCCTTGTAGGGACAAATTCTCTTTGCCATAACACTATGTGGAGCACAGATTGGGGTTCGTGCCAAGAGCTTGTAACCACCTCCTACAACTACTGGTATTTTGGACTAGAGAATTTCCATTTGAGGGGTATTTACTACCTTTCTACTGGATATTAATTGAAGCTACCTTAATGACTGAAGGTCATGAAGTGTTCTTGAAACCTGAAATACCTGTGATGTATTATTGAGTGATATCAGAGAATGGCTCTACTGGAGATGATGGTGCCCAGAGGAGTTCCATAATAAAATGGAAATGGTTTATATAGGATCATGCTGCCTGGAGAATACAAGGAGGAGATAGATACGAGCAAGGAGGCTCTTTCCCCTCAGACTGACTTTGCAGCTAAATGAGGAGCTATTAGATCTGATCGCCACATAGACAATGCCCTATGAACAGCTGTCAGCTGAGTAGCAAAGAGCTGCATGGTTTATGGACAGCAGTTCTAAATTGAATGGATGACATCCTGTTTGGAAGGCCACCACTCTGATCAAAGAAAGTAAAAACAGATCAGTCTGGTGTGTTGAATTGTATGCTGGATTCCAAGTAGCAGTAGAAAGATTGGCCATGTGTTTGGGTTTTTACTGACTCATGGGCAGTAGCCAATGACCTGGCCATATGGTGAGGCAGGAGGGCAATGGAAGGTGACTATTAAAGGGATGCCCATATGGGGCATAGTCTTGTGAAAATCACTGTGGATATCCCAGGCACACATTAAAATAGAACATGTCAGTGCCCATCAGAAGAACTCCCTTCTAGGTTTGGAAGGTAACTGGAATCAACAAGCAAATATCCCCCTGTGCTCCTTTGAGATGGCCACATGTGTCCATGAAATGAGTTGATGTAGAACCACTGCAGCAATACAGAGATGGGTTGAATCTAGACATACTCCTTTTGCATTCTCAAAGGCCCAAAATACCAATACGAATAGTTCTGCCTTCAGCAAAAAAGGCAGACTGCAGATAGCTATGTGGCAGATTAGTTGGTGGGAAGATACTGACCATAGGTGGGAAGTCAGACGCATGTTGGTAGCCCTGGGGTAGGGGTGGGGACTGCAAATGGATCTTGACCAGAATAGACACTGACTCTAGACTAGGCTTTGCTTACCTGGTAATAGATGAAAATACTCAGAGTATTATGAAAGAACTGGAACAGAAGATATTGTACCAATTGGGATGGCCCACCATCAATTCTTCAGACGGAGGAACTCACTTTACAGTGGGTAATATCCAACAGTGGGCAGAGAGATATCCTCCTCAGAAAAGTTTGTGTAGTTTGACAGAAAATTAAATAGGCAATTAAAACACTGGTTGTCAGAAATAGGGGAAGATAAAAGCTTAAAGAGCTGATTTATATACCTTCACGAGTGGGTGTTCACACCCAACAGGAATATGGGGGGAATAAATAAGTGTCCCCAGTGGAAAGATTTCTCTGTTTTTTCCCGAGGAAGAAGGGGTAGAGAAGGTGATAGTATTCTTTCACACTTTCTTCCTCCACATCTCCACTTTTTTTCCCCTACTTGATGCAGTGGTGAGTTGCAACTACAAAGGCTAGAAGCAAGGATTGTTCCTAAGCAAGAAACTCTAACTATATTTTAATTTTAATGGCAGAATTCCTAGGGGCCTGATGGGACAGGATGTGCCTTTTCCCCATCTGTCAAATTGGGATTAACAATGAATTTAGCAATATTGCCTGGTGGTAAAAATAGCTCACTAGTTGCACCTATGTAATCTTATTCTATGTGAAAAGGAGTGGACAGATGGTGAGGGACTTGCTAAATTAATGTTGCTGCCTGCCGTCTAGACAGCATAGCAGCCAAGCCAAATGACCCTTCCAAAGTTGGGAAAGTTGGGGTATAAATGGAGATAAGGAAAAAGAGTAGCCAACGGTAAGGGAATGAATAAATGGGTTATGTTATTGTCAGGGAGAAGAATTTCCTATCCTTTCCAAGATCCTTCTTGCTGGACCAAGAATCAAATTGACATGAGACAGATTAACAGGAAAAAAATCTAATTTAATTTTATACATATAGGAAATCCACACAGACCTGGAAATTCCAAAGACAGACAAAATGAAGCATATATGTCAGTCTGAATTAAGGAGGAAGGGAACAGAGTTCTGGGACCTTAAAGGAAAGGAATGCAATTCACAGAGCACTAAGAGTAGATGTTTGGTAATTAGATGTTTGCCCTGCCATACAGATGGGTCACTAAGATAAAACTTATTCTGGCAATAACCCTAATTCAGGGAAAGAGGGAGGAGCAAAAGTTTCTTTTGGCCTGCAGAGTTTCAGTTGACTTTAGCTCAAAATAGCCCACATACCAAAGTGGCGTATTTTGAGGGCACCTGTGCTGAGTCATTTCACACTAAAAATAGTCTTTGTGTCACATTGGCCCATCTTGGGGTGGCCTATGCTTGACCCCTACATTATTGCCAACCAAGAATGGAGCAAAACTGAAAAAGAACAAAGGCCTTTACCTAGGTATTTGTTTCCAGTCCCGGAGCACAAATTCCAGCAGAAATTTAATCAGAAAAGTGTCCCACCTGTGGGGTGGAAGCAAGAGGTATTTTATGAGAAAGAGGGAAAGGACAATTATGTTACTTAAATGAAAGAGAAAAAAAATTGTCAATAGGTACTAAAAGGATGACCTGATTTTGATTACAGGTTGATCTACTATTGGAGATAGTAGATCTCTTAGGAGGTAGTAGATAGATAGTAGAACTCTTCTATTGGAGTTAACAAAAAAAAACTGTTCCTGGTATGCATTTGTTAACTATTTTGTCTTCAAAAAGTCCACAACCAGCAGTCTTACAATCAGAATACTTGTTGCAGGGCACCTGAGTGGCTCAGTGGGTTAAAGCCTCTGCCATCAGCTCAGGTCATGATCTCACAGTCCTGGGATTAAGCCCTGCATCAGACTCTCTGCTCAACAGGGAGCCTGCTTCCCTCTCTCTCTCTGCCTACCTCTCTGCCTACTTGTGATCTCTCTCTCTGTCAAATAAATAAATAAAATCTTTAAAAAAAAAAGAATACTGTTGCAGAATTTCTTGTAAAACAGTTGTTGCTTCTGGCCAGTCCAAAGGTCTTTTTGACCAGTTCAAGAATTTATTCGCCATTTTCTTTAGGAAGGAAGACGGAGGTTTTCTTAAAGTGGAGTCTCTTATGTCTAGAAGTTTTGTACAATTCCACATTATATAAAGAGAGAAATCCAAGATTCCATTTATACCTTGAAGGAGGCTCAGGGCAAGAGATGATACTGTCTTTTAGCCCAAGTATACCAGATGCCTGAAAGGGTAAAGCCACTGCTGAGACCATTCCTGTTTTCGGAACCTGAGCAGATCAAATAGGAGCCTGCAAATCTGAGTGCCCCTGCCCTGGGAGACATTTTCATAAGATATGATGGACTGGACAGTTATTAATCACTGAGATTCTAGTAATATCCAGTATCTCTTGACTTACATGATTGTTTTGCTGTGAGATATCTGTGTTTGAAGACCAGAGACGAGACTATAATATTGTGATTTATAAGAAATATTTAGTCACCTGAATGACCAAAATGTATTTCTTATATCTGTCTGATTTTTGTCTGGTATTCTTGGCTCACAACTCCTAAAACTCTGATAAGAGCAATAAAGATGTCTTCTGATATATGAATGAGGTGACTTTTGAAAAGCCCCCCCAAAAATTCAGCAGATAAGTTTTTTAGGTACAAGGTATCTCTAAGGATAGCTTTTTTTCTGGAATAGGCCCAGTTTCCAATGTAAATTGGAAAGACAGCTGAGGGAGAGGTAAAGTGCTTTTCAGGAAGGTTTCGATTGCCTTTTTTTTTCTTTTTTCTTTTTAAGTTTTAGTCAAGCTAGAAGGACCTTTGAGAGAACAGGAATTCTTGCCCCCTGACACTAGTAAGTAAATGTTTCTCTGAGTTCTGTGAGCCATTTTAGTGGATTAATCACACTGAAGGAGGGGAACAAGATTCATGGGAACCTCTGGCTTATATCAGGTTGATCAGAAGCGCAGGTAACAACCTGGGCATGTGACTAGCATTTGAAGGTCAGGGGTGGGCAGTCTTACAGGACAGAAGTCTTCCCCTGTGGGATCTGATGCCATCTCTGGGTAGAGAGTGTCAGAATTAAGTTGCATTGTAGGATACCCAACTGGTGGATTATTTTGTGTGGGGAAAAACCTCCATATATTTAGTGACCAAACTGTCAGAAACTGTGCTCTGTGTGACAAAAATTGTGTTCCATCTAAAGGATTTCTATTGATTGGTAGTGGTAGGACACTATTTGAAAGCAAGCTATCAGAAAAAGTGAAAAGTTTTCTGATAAGAAAGTATTCTTTGTGAATGAGTGAAGTTTCCTTCAGGTAGCTAAAAGGAGTTTTGGATATCATCCCTATGGGTATATGCCCAAATTCCCTAACAGTAAATGTCATTTAACTTATTAAGTTTAACAAATGTAGTTGGACCTAACACATGTACTTTGTTGGACTAATAAACTTCAAAAGGATTTGCCTATTTCCAGTTTATAATGCCAATATAGATGTTAAAATTTTACCTTTACCTTTTTCACAGTGAAAGCAAATGTTCTTTTTCAAATGTTTTTAATTTTTTTTTAACTTAGGTATAATTTTTATAAGTTAGAGGTGTACAATGTATTGATTCGATACACTTATAAATTGTGAAATGATTACTCCATAGTATTAGCTAATACCTCCATCACCTCACATAATTATCATTTTCTGTCTTTGGTGAGAATACTTCATATTTACTCTCCTAGAAACTTTCAACTATATAATATAATATTGTTACGTATAATCACCATATAATCACATTAAATCTCCAAAATTTTTTCTTTTTTAAAGATTTTATTTATTTATTTATTTATTTATTTATTTATTTGACAGAGAGATCACAAGTAGGCAGAGAGAGAGGGGGAAGCAGGCTCCCTGCTGAGAAGAGAGCCTAATGGGACTTGATCCCAGGACCCTGAGATCATGACCTGAGCCTAAGGCAGAGGCTTTAAGCCACACAGGTGCCCCTCAAAATTTTTCATCTTATAAATGAAAATTTGTACCCTTTGACGAACATTTTTCTCATCCCCTCTCCTCCAGCCCACAGTAACCACCTTGAATAACCACGACTCTGTCTTTATGAATTCAACTTTTTTAGATTTCACATATAAGTGATATTATACAGTATTTGTCTTTCTCTGTCTGACTTATTTCACTTAGCATGGTGCCGTTGTAGTCGATCCATGTTGTTGCAAATGAAAGGGTTTCCTTTCTCTTATGGCTGAATAATATTTCCTTATATAGGTACTACATTTCTATTCATTCATCTGTTGGTGGATACTTAGATGGTTTCCCTATCTTTGTTACTTTGGATAATGTTGCAGTGAATCAGAGTACAGATAACTCTTCAAGATCCTGATTTCATTTCCTATGGATATAAACAAAGACATGGGATTGCTGGATCATATATACTTCTATTTTTAATTTTGTGAGGAATCTCATACTGTTTTCCATTTCCATTTCCATTTGTGACAATTTACATTCCCACCAGCAGTGCACAAGTGTTCCCTTTACTACACAATCTTTCAACACTTGTGTCTTGACTTTTTGATTGTAGCCATTCTAGCAGGTATGGGTGATAACTCATTGTGGTTTGATTGCATTTTCCTGATGGTTAGTAATGTTAAACATATTTTTATGTATCTGTTGCCCATCTATGGAAAAATGTCTATGCCGTCCCTCTGCCTATTTTTTAATCAAATTTGGGTTTTTTGGTATTGAGCTGTATGAGTTCTTTATGTATTTTGGATATTAATCCTTTATCAGATATATAATTTGCAAATATTTTCTCCCATTCTGTAGGTTACCATTTCACTTTGTTTCTTTTGCTGTACAGAAGCTTTTTAGCTTTATATAATTCTAGTTATTTTTGCTTTTGTTTGTGTTTTTGGTGTCATATCCAAACAGTCATTGCCAAGACCAATGTCAAGGAGTTTTCCCTTATGTTTTCTTCTAGGAGTTTTATGGCTTCAGGTCTTATGTTTAAATCTTTAAGCCATTTTGAGTTAATTCTTATAAGCAGGGTAAGATAGGGATCCAATTTCATTCTTCTGCATGTAGTTATCCAGTTTTCCCAACACCATTTGTTGAAGAGACTATACTTTCCTCATTGATTATTCTTGGCTCTGTTGTAAAATATTAGCTAACCATTCAAAAGAGGGCTTATTTTTGGGTTTTTGATTCTCTTCCATTGGTCTATATGCCTATTTTTAATACCTATACCATACTGTTTTTTTACACAACTTGGTAGTATAGTTTGAAATCAGGAAGTGTAATGCCTCCAGCTTTATTTTTTCTCGGAAATGTTTTGGCTATTTGGAGTCCTTTGTGGTTTCATACAAATTTTAGATTTTTTTTTTATTTCTGTGGAAAATGACATTGGAATTTTGATAGGGATTGCATTGAATCTATAGATAGCTTTGGGTAATATAAACAGTATAATAATATTAATTCTTCTGATTGTGAACATGAGATTCTTTCTAATTGTGTCTTCTTCAGTATCTCTCATCATAGTCTTGTAATTTTCAGTGCAAAAATCTTTTACCTTTTTGGTTAAATTTATTTTTAAGTATTTTATTGCATTTGATACTATTGTGAATGGGATTATTTCCTTTATTTCTTTTTCAGATGTTTCATTGCTAGGGTATAGAAATTCAAATAATTTCCGTAAACTGATTCTGTTTTCTGCAATGTTACTGAGTTTGTTGATTATTTCTAATATCTAATAGTTTTTTTGATGGAGTCTTTAGAATTTTCTATATACAAGATCATATCTGTAAACAAAGGTAATTTTACTGCTTCCTTTACAATTAGATGCCTTTTATTTCTTTTTTGCTTGATTGTTCTGGTCAGGACTTCTAATAACATGCGAGTGGTAATAGTGGGTATTCTTGTTCTTGTCTTAGAGGAAAAGTTTTCAGACTTTCACCATTCAGTATGATGTTAGCTATGGAGTTGTCATACATGGCCTTTATTATACTAAAGTTCATTTCTTCTGTACCCAATTTGTTGATAGTATTTTCATGAAAGGATGTTGGATTTTTCAAATGCTTTTCTTCATCTGTTGAGATGATCATATGACTTTTATGCTTCATTCTAAATATGTGGTGTATTCCATATACTGATTTGCATGTGCTGAACCGTCCTTGCATCCCAGGGATAAATGCCACTTGATCATGGTGTACGATACTTTTAAAGTGCTGTTGAATTCAGTTTGCTAGTATTTTATTGAGATATTTTACATCTATATTGAACAAGGATATTGTCCTAGAATTTTTTTTTTCCCTTTGGTATTCTTATCTGACTTTGTTATCAGGGTAATGCAAGCCTTCTGAAATGAGTTTGGGAGTGTTTCCTCCTCTTCAATTATTTGGCAGAGTTTGAGAAAAATTACTATTAACTTTTCATTCAGCATCTGATAGAATTTGCCAGTGAAACGATCTCTTCTTGGGGGTTTTTGTTGTTGGGACTTTTTGTTTACTGATTAAATCTCCTTACTCATTATCGATCTGTTCAGATTTTCCAATTCTTCATGATTCAGTTTCACTGGTTTGTATGTGTCTAGGAATTTATCTGTTTCTACTAGGTTATCCAATTTGTTTGGCATATAATTATTCATGGTTTCTGAATGTTTTTCATTACCACTGAGAATTAGCTATTAGAAATAAATACAATGTCAGTTCATGAGATTCATAGCAAATCATTTAACCTTTCAAAATTCCCCTACCTAAAATTTTCTCATATTTATGATATTAACAATGCTGACCAGTTTCCCAAAAAACAAGAAGAATAGTTAATCAGTGTGGTTCTTCCAGACTCTCCACTCTCCACTATAACTGGGCTAGCAGCCTCCATTTCCTCTTGCCAGGAAAATCTCCCTCAAGCTCAGTATTTATCATGTCAGTTTTAAGAAATTTAAAAAAAAATTCTACAAACATTTATTATTGAACCTTTGTTCTGTACTAAGTGCTGGAACATCGAAAATAAACACTATACAAATCAACCTATTGTTATTTAAAAGAAGAAAACTTAAGTAAGCAAGTACTAAAATGTGTTAACTAAAGTTTAAATAGCAGATGCATATGCAGGGTTTTAAAGACAATGAAGTGGGATCACCTAATGGCTCTCGAATTAATGGAGTAAAGATGTCAGGAATTTCTTCACAAAGAAAAAAGGCAGGAACTCAATTTTGAACAATCAAGATGATTTCTATGATAGACATATTAGGGAGGAGAACATTCAAAAGCAAAGTATCTAAAACCAGTAGTTTGGGGAATACTAAGTAAGCAGAAAAATTATGCATGAACTGATATTTACATGTGTGCACTCTTTAGGAATTTGGGATTAAATTGATACAATGAAATTTTCAACAAAGAATAAGCAGTTTTAAACAGGAGAATGGTGTGATCAGATTTGTGTTTTAGAAAATCACTCATTCTCAGATAGATCATGGCTGGACCAAAAAAGAGAAGATCTACAGGAAAATGGATGCTGAGAGAGCAAATAAGAGACACTAGATAATAGTCTACAAAGCAGTGGGCAAGCAAAATATACAGCTCTGTTATTAAAAAGCAAGATCTAGCCCCAAATTCTTATTTTAAATTTGTATCACATGGCTCTACAGCCAGTACTCCATGTTATTTCAGCAATTCTCTAGTAACCATTTGGCCTTTCCTATTTGCTTTGCTCACTCTGTTCTCCTAACCTGGACCAGCCCCTTCTCTCATTTCCATTAGTCCAAATTATTCTCATTTATCAAGGCCTAGGTCACAAGACAACTCCTCTATGGAGCTTTTTGATACTCCTCAGTCATTTTTCCTTTCTTTTATTTATCAAGTTATTAATTTATTAATTTATCTATATCAAAAATGGACTTTATGGAGAAAACAGATGAAAGATGGTGAATACTTTAAGAAAAGTAAGCGAAATGCTGTAGAATTAAAGGAAGGCATAAATTGGTCCTGCTGGATAACTTTTTGATTGTTGTGGGGACAAGGAGAAAGAAAGGGAGCGGGAAGTAATCATAGAAAAGAAAAACTCATTGAAAAGGTAACAGTTGATCTAAGTCTTCAATCCTGGGTAGGATTTGAGCACATAGCATTCAAAGAAGGCAACTTCTTGGGGCAGAGAAGGCATGAGCAAAAATGCATGTTTAGGAAATAAAATTAGCTCATTTGGCTGGAATATAGGTAAAGTAGACCAAGCTAACATTGGAAGGATACAAAAGACCAGGATTATAGGGAGCCTTGAACACAGGTCAAGCTAAAGAGACTGAGATTCACTTATATAATGAGTAGGCAAATCTTAGAAATTTTATGTGACTTAGGCATCCTCTTTCCTGTTTATACCCACTCCCGCATCAGAGTACAAGCTGCTCAGGTTCCCAGGTTTCTGGTTCCCCTCTGTATCACAGAACCTTAAACTTTGGCATACAGCTGGTCTCCCCTGTCCTCCTTAGCATCAATTCCTCTTGTGACTGTCCTTTTCAACACTGCAGCCAGTTTGCAAACCACGCAGTTGTAACACAGCTTGTAGTTTTCCCACAAATCCGGTGCCTCTGAAATTACTCTGTAAAAAGTATTTGGAGGTATGAAGGTTACATTCAAATGATGGCGTGTTGATTGAAAGGGATTATTTTCCCCATCATATATCCTCCATCACACATGAAGTCTAGTAAAGTTAGATAGTTCATGCATGTAAAAATGACAAAATTTGGGGCACCAGGGTGACTCATACAGTTAAGCGTCAACTCTTGATTTCCGCTCATGTTACGATCTCAGAGTCCTGGGATCCAGCCCCACATCAGGTTCTGTGCTCAGCAGGAAGTCTGCTTGAGATTCTTTTTCTTCCTTGCCTTCTGCCCCTCCCCCAGCTCTGTCTCTATAAACAAATAAAATCTTTTAAAAAAAAGTTTTAAAAAATGACAAAATTTGTTATTTTTATTCTTTTTGACTTTAGGTTTCTAAAACCTAAAGATATATAAAGGTATATCTGAGTAGACAGAGAAAAATGGTACCCCTTACTATAAAGCATAAATTTTAGCATTATTTGCGACTGACTTCCTAACCTCAAGATGATTTGTCCTACTGAATCGGTACTTACATCAATATTATTGTTCATCATCATTATCTACTAAAAAAAATTAAATAAAGGGCATGCAGTGGTTGTCAACATGATGATATGTTCTCCCCCCCCCCCCTTTTTGTTTTCCTGGAAATTCTTAAAATTTTAGGAATAAAATTGAAGGTGGGAAATTGGATTTTTCTTCTGGTTATAAAGAACACCATAGCTCAGATTTTATCTTAGCACTTTTGAATAAGTAATTCCACCATATCCACAGGCAGTTTTTACATGTTTGGTAAAAATATTTTTGCTCAGAAAATGCCTCATCTAAGATGTGTATCCCTTGTGACTGAACCAAACACTACAAGAAAAAGGAAAAGTTTCTGTTTTACATTTTAATCCTTTTTAGTTTAAGCAGTTCCAGTCTTTGTTTTGAAAAAATTCATATAACAGTTGCATATTAATCCTTCAAGAAATAGTAAAGTCATGAACTCTAATTATTGGGAAAATGCATGCCAGTTCAGTGCTTTCAAAATAATGACATTGAGATTATCTCCTTCACTTACCTTGAGGAAAAAAAAGATAAAAATTTGATTTATTCCTTCAGTGCCCACAACATTTTAACATTTATCAGATGAAGGATTATTCTGCTTTTGTTCAGTCTTCAGAAGGCAATTTGCTTGTTTTTGGGAAACAATCTATTTCCTTAAAAAAAAGTACTTATATGGTATTTGCTCATATGTAAGGATTATGATACAAATAATGACTTTTCTATTGTGGATCATTTTTATCATTGTACAATTAATATCTATTATCGCAGAGATATCACTTATTGGTGATAAGCTAACACATAGGAAGGCATTGGTTACTAGAAAAATACTCTTGTGTCTAGAAAGTTATATTCTTATGAAGGAAGTGCACAATGGGCATTTATATAACAGATGCTTTTCTTTGTACAATTTTATTAAATATAGTGCATTGAATCTCACACTTCCATTTAACATACGGACTTGCAAATCCATCAAATTAATTTTTCACATGAAAAAGATGGGCTGTTATGAGGTTGTGTTAAGGTCACTCAACTGGCTAGTGGCTGAGTAGGAACCAAAAACTCTTATCCTTGTAACACTTTCTCTATAGTGTTATAGTGTTACAAGGATAAGATTTTTTGGTTCCTCTCTATACTATTATAGACAGTATAATGCTCTATACTGTCTTAAAAAGTGATGAATTAAATTTAAAATATTTGGTTTTTTTTAAATACGTTTTTAAGTGCATAAAAAATTAAGTTTGACATTGAGAGTCCTGAGTGCCAAGTCTAGAACTCTCACTAGACATTGGACTCCATTGGTACTTCAGTTCTGATTATACATAGGTAAATTATATTGTGCAAGTTTCTCTAGCTAAGTTGTTCCTCATTTTTCTCACCTGTGAATATGTAAGAGGTTGGATAAGTGAACTCTATGAACTCATCTTGTTCTAAAATGAATCATTTCTAGGATTAATCAGTCATAGTCTTCACGTTTTGGATTCGTCACCGAATTAAACTTTATATGCTTCACATATCTATCTCTTCCTCCACAATCACTATGCTACATTAAATATGGCCTTTTAAAGCCATTGTTTAAATTATCTTCTTGACTCTATTCTCCCTATTCCAATTCACATCTTCTGCCTTCACTGTATATTGGATCTCTGTGATACTATGAATCAATAAGCTGTTTTAATAAGGGCGAGGGAGTTGTTATAGGATTAAAGTTTATATTTTCCTAAGTAAGGTTATTTAAAAAATGCTATTATCATGGTTATATCAATAAATAATAACACCCAAAATTAGGAAATATCGCACTTTAAAAAAAAAATCTAGTCTTTCCCAAGACTTGTTTTTGGTAATTTTTTACATTCCTCTAGGACTAAAAAAGGCCTCAACAACTGAAAATGTGGTCTGATTAGCAACAAATAATAAAAATTACATTCTACTGCAACAAATTCAAAGTTTTTTTCCTCCTCCTGATTGTTGTTACAATCCTTGGAAAGTAGATCGTTATTAAGGCTTAAAAACCTTTCCACCTAGACATTTTTGGTAGATTATTACATTTTGAAATTGATTTGACCTGTAATACTTTAAAATGTTGTGAAGAAAAATGTGCTAATAAAACTCTTGAAAATGGACCCTTCAAGAAAATTATATACCAATTCGAACAATTACTATTACATGCTGTTTAAAAGTACCTGACTTCATATGAAAAGTGATAAGTGATACTTGAATTAAAGTGAAATCCAATTTTAGAACAAGAATTTTTTTTCTAGTATCCTTTCTAATATCTAAGAGAGTGTGTGTGGATATAAATTGCATCAACTATGTGACAATTATATCAGTGTTCCCATATTCTGGGGTATTTGGATACGTGAAAATTTTACATAGAATTTCTATAATTTTTCAAATGATCCTGGTCCTTTCAGTATCATATTTTTAATTTATCATGAGTTGAGAAATATACCTGAATATAGTCATTAATCCTAGCAAATACCTCAGTGGGTTGTTCATGCATTTATCAAGAGCTATAATTATTTGGGCCCAATCATTCCTAAATTTATATTTATAAAAATAAAGCAACTTAGTGACATTAATGAATGGACATGAACCAAATGTCAAAATGGCATTTATAAATAATTATACTGATACATGACTGCATATGCAACTTATAGTTCACTTTATAAAAGACCCTTCTTAAAGCTGCTAGAAATGCTAATATTAAGAAATTAATTCCTTCAATAAATTCCCTGATATCTAGTACTTTATTGTAGATGGTAGGATTTGTATGGATTATTAGCCAATTTATACCCATTTACTGAGATGAAAAATTAGTAGCAAGACTCAGTAGTTATCAGTATTAAATATGTTCAGCTACTCACAGAACTCATTTTCAATAGTGGAAAATTATCTTCATTAAAATTTATGCATATTAATCAACCCAAATTAATTTGAAAACATTTAGAATTTAAAAGACAATATTTTCAAAAATGATAGAAGGGAGAGTTCTATATCGTTTTAGCATGAAAATTTTTTCACATAACTTTAAAAACTTTAGACTTTTTCTCAGAGGAAATTAATGTTAATATATGTTTTATAATCAGTCTTAAACTGGTGATTATGCAAGATGAAATTCATTCTTACCCAGGAGCCTAGTATTACCCTATTGATAAGAAAAAAGATCTTGTAAAAACATTATTTTCTCACTTAATTCTTTTCTGAGAAATATATCTGGACATACCTTAAACATTAAAATTGATTTAATTTGGTTTCTTATAACACATACAATACTTTTATAAATATTTTATAAAAACCAATCGCCAATTAAGAATGAAATAAGAAAGATAGTTATGGAAGCAGTTGTAGTGAATGAGTTGATAGAAATAATCCCTAAACTTAGGTATGACCGTCTAACAAAGTTTCCTAGCTATCTGCTCTGTCATGCCTATATCTATTTTTTATTGGCTGGCTGTGTCCTAGTATCCATTTCTTTCTTTCTTTCTTTCTTTCTTTCTTTCTTTCTTTCTTTCTTTCTTTCTTTCTTTCTTTCTCTCTCTCTCTCTTTCTTTCTTTCTTTCTCTCTCTCTCTCTTTCTTTCTCTCTCTCTCTCTCTTTCTTTCTTTCTTTCTTTCTTCCTTCCTTCCTTCCTTCCTTCCTTCCTTCCTTCCTTCCTCTCTTCTCTCTCTCTCCCTTTCTTTCTTTCCTTCCCTTCCTGTCCTCCCTTCCCTCCCTTCCCTCCCTCCCTTCCTTCCTTCTTTCTTTTAAGATTTATTTATTTCAGAGAGCACAAGCAGTGGGAAGGGGAGGGGTAGAGGGAGAAGGAGAAGCAGACTCCCTGCTGAGCAGGGAGCCTGATGCAGGGCTCCATCCCAGGACCCCAAGATCACAACCTGAGTTAAAGGCAGACCCTTAATTAATGAAGCCACCAGCCATCCCTGTATCTTTTAAAGATTGTTAAAGTTTGGTTTGTAGGTATTTACTTATAGATGGGTTTGTTTGGATCTCTCAAAATAGCCTTCACTTTAGGGCTAATTCCTGCCTCCTCCTACAGCATGATCTTCATGGGTTTTTACTAATTGCCCCAAGTGTTCAGCTTATCTCTCCTCTGACTGGTGAAAATCTCAACAGCCCCTAAGCCTATGTAATAAGACAATTATTTAGTTTATAACTCCCTGAAAATTGCTGTTTTCTTGGCTTCATGGAGTTTTACACTATTTATGTACAGATTAATATTTAATGGAAGACTCAAAAGGGATATCATGTGAATTTCTGAAGCTTTTTCTCAACATAGTCCCTTGTCTCTAGTACTTTGCTCTGTAAATTCCAGTTTCCTTAGAATCCCTAAACTCTGATCTGTCTTTTCACTTCATTAGCACTTCTGGGTTATTAGGAATATCCTCCCTTCCTATCAGAATAAGAAATTTTATCTCAGTATAAAGTTGGCATTTATAGGATTCCTCCTTGTTCTCCCTTCTCTCATAGATCCTCTCATGTCCCACTGACTGCTATCTGACATCTGAAAACTGTTTCTTCATATGTTTTTCTACTTTTACTATTGTTTATAGTGAGAGAAAATAGCCTGGTTACACTTGCTCCTTAATAAGTGAAAACAGAAAACAATTTTTATGATTAATTATAAGAAATTTAAATTTTTATGTCAGGCTGATTTTGGAGATTTGATATTTTTGCTATGAAAATGTGAGATCTTGCTCAGTTTTTTTTCCTTCATAATGAGTATCATCTGAATTGTGTCCAAAAGTGGTCATCATTACCAGCCAGGATGTAATAAGTCTTCATTTCAAAAATAGGATTGTCCTTTCAAATACGTGAACAAGAAGATGAAAACAGTTGTTTGAACTCCCCATTGTAAAACCATGCATTGGTGTTTGAGAGATTTTAAGATTTGATTTTACGAAGTACATGTCAGCCAAAAAAAGAAAAATCCCTAAGACTCTGTAGTTTGTTGGACTTTCAATAGAAATGATATTAAAGAGCTTTCAGGGTGAATTGGAAATGAATAAGCGCATTGTGGCATTCCAGAATAAATTGACTTATTAAATGGCATACTTTCTATTTGATATTGAAAATATTAGTGTTGTCGATGTAAAGGTTCTTTTTTGCCAAAACTATCCAACATTACTAGATGTTTTTTAAAGAAGTGCCTGGATCAAATTAACACAGATGGATACTTTTCTTCTTCTTTGCTATTATAGATAGGTATACACTCAATTACTTTCATAAAAGCAATAAAGTACTTCACAGTAAAATTTAAAACAAGGTAAGAATAACATGACTTTTTTATACTCCATTTGCTGGTTAGAATTCAGAATTTAAATTTTATCACTTAAAAGTTTTTTACTCTGATAATAACTGTATTTTGATTCCATAGACTTAGAAAAAATTGTTAAGAGACTGAGAGCCAGATGGTCACAACTTACCATGGTGCTCTATCTTGTCAAACTTTATAAAGAGTTTGAACAGTAAAGAAATGTACATTACACACTCACCATGGGGGCAAAGAATGGCGAGTTGTTCATCAATCCAGTTTCTGTTTTCTTTTGAACACACATCCAGACCAAACTCCCCATCTTACCTTGCAGTCAGATGTGTCTTGTGGTCTTTGACCATTGCAATGTGCAAGCAGGCAATGTATTTCCAGGTTGGCCCATGATAATCCCCTTTATGATTTTCCCCTCTTCCGTCTCTACTCATATTTTGCTGGTTGTGAGAACTCCAAAAATACACAGGTGAGCAGCACTCACATTAGGAAAGGAGCCAAGTTCTCTGAGGAGCTCTGCTCATATCCTTTTCCACTGATGTAATTTTATATGGTCAAGAACTAAGAGTCATTGTGATTTTGGATTGTATTTTATAATCCTACCTTGACTAATACAGATTTATAAATTCAACCCATAAAGACACTGCTATAAATGTTAAAGAAGGAGATCTACATTTGGCAATGTAATGGTCAAAGGCCATGGTATGTGACTTGTACTTTCTACTTTTAGCAATATATTTCATGAAAGAAATAAGTGTAGGTAAAAGTTGCCTTGTTTTCAGAGAACAAAGACATTAGTAAGAGTTGAAAGAAGATGGGCCTTGAAGGTTTAAAAAGCCAACTGCTACTAGAACTTAAGTAGTAAGAATATGAGATAAAAAAAAATTTGAGCCATAATATCACAGTAAGACTTCTCAACTTAACAAGGAGACTGCAATAAGGCAGAGATCAGCATGAGAGGTATTACATTCACCTCAAGTACTATTCCAGATAATCTCAAATTAACCCCTTAGGTTGAGAGAGAAAAGATCCAAGGAAGGAGTTAAAGAAATAAAACAAGGGCAATCATATCAAGGAAAAAACTGAGGACAGTTACTGGAACATGTGAATGGATTACAACGTGTACACAAGTACACACACACACACAGACACACACATAGAGGCCATTCCTGCTGTAAAACAAAACACCACAACTGGGTAGCTTATAAACAATAGAAATTTATTTCTCATAGTTCTGGAAGCTGGAAGTCTGAGATGAAGGTGCCAAGATTTGTTCCAATGATGGCCCTCTTCTGAGTCATAGACTCCCTCTTGTCCTATAACATGGCAGAAGGGGCTAAGGAATTCTGCGGAGTTTCTTTTTATAAGAGCACTGACCCTATTCACATGGACTCCATCCTCATGACCTAAGCCACCTCCCAAATGTTCCCCTTCCTAATATCATCCCAGCATTTTGATTTCAACATGTGAATTTGGAGGGACACAAATATTCAGACCCTAAAATACACAAATATGTATACACATAGAAACTCAGATAAAACATCTTGGATTGTTTGAAATTCAAAACTACTTTCAATACCCCAAACTTGTTTAAATAGGAAATCAGCTATGACTCCTAGGATGCATTAGGAAGGCATATTCTCCTACACATACTTCATACATGTTCATGGGAGATAATAGACAAGAAAGGGACTCTCAGGTCAGATTTGGAGTATAACCAAGGAACATCCTCTAGTCCCTGGGAAGAGGACCCACCAAATGGCTGCCTAGCAAAATATCAGAATTGATAGGGACCAGTGACTGCTTTGGCTTTCCTCCTCATTTCCTTTCCAAGTGCAAAATTTTTATTGCAATTTTTCTATTCTTTTTCACCATCCCATATCAGATGTTGAGGAGAGAGAGAACTTATCTTTTAGTTAATAAGTCATCAGACCTAGTCAGACTAAGAATCAAGTTAATATGAGACAGATTAACAAGAGGAAATCAAATTTCATTTTGTACATATGGAGAATCCACATAGATACAAAAATTCCAAAGATAGTGATACAAAATGAGGTATATGTGTCATTCTGAACTAAGGGGAACGGGCATGGGTAGGGATTTCAAAGGGAAGGAATATAATTCATGGGAAGTTGAAAAAAGTAAATGGTAAGCAAATGTTGCTCAGAAGCAATGGGACATAGAGGACTTTGGTCAAACAGGCCTTGCTAGGTTCCTTCCTGTCTACCATTCTTAGTTAGTTTATAGGATAATATAGTTATCAATGGTGGTAACTCTCTTCCTGGAGTAGCCTCTCTATCGTAATTATTTTTAAGCAGTTGTGGGGGAAGTAAAGAGCATTTCCTGAATCTGCTGGGTTTTGATTGCTTTTTAACTCAAAATGATCTTTGTGCCAATGTGGCCTATCTTGGGGCAGCCTATTCTTGGCCCCTACAACTTTGAATAAGCACATCTAGACCTCATGGCCTGATAGAAAAAATGATATATGATCCAGAGATCCTGGATTTTTTATTTATATACTGACTGGATGGGGATTTGGGTTGTTTTACTTGGAGTAGAAGTAAGTTTTGTGTTATATGTATGGGAGGAGAAATGAATTGAAAATGGGTGACCACAAGAGCAGACTGTGATAGAGAACACCTAGTTGGTCACTAAACCTGGATTCTCTTCCTTCTGGCTCAGAGGCATACTCCTTTTCCTATCTTCTTCTGTAGTTTAGTGTCTCTAAAAATGAAATTATGAACATGGAAAGAGGCTGAGATAGATATATGGCACTTCACTTGTCAAATGGAGAGCCCTGTAGGGTTTATGGAAGGACTGACTCAAGAGAGGAGAAGACTGGGTCTTGATGACTGAGGCACATCACCCAGACTTCCTCCCAGATCACCCCGCCCCCACACACACATTGATTAGATTTTACAAGAGAACAAGTCGAATTCCTGTTGTGTTAAATCTCTGAGATTTGGGGAGTAATAGGTTGCAGCACCTCATGTTCCTCTGACTAATGCACATTAACACATGTACATTCTTTAAATTCATGTGCAAAGCCTTGTAGAACATAGGGACAAAGGTCACGGTGATGTAAGTGCTTTTCTTTGGTATCTGATATCTCTGAAAACAGGATGAAACTTAATGAAATAAAGGATTGAAGC
This sequence comes from Nasua narica, assembly GCA_028533885.1. Lineage (NCBI taxonomy): Eukaryota > Metazoa > Chordata > Mammalia > Carnivora > Procyonidae > Nasua > Nasua narica. The sequence goes on from CM052797.1 coordinate 80,711,812, forward strand.
TATATAGCTAATATCAATAGCTACATGTATTGAGTGATACATAGTCTAGTCATTTATTTATTCAAGATTGTTAAAATGAGGATTATAATTTTCACTGTGGTAGCCACTGCAGGTAGAGGGTGAGCAACACTGACAAAAAGTCTGCTCTTATGATGTTTATGTTTAATCTAAACATTAGTACAGGATGAAGTGGGTCTTGTTACTCGGTATATTAGAAACTAATTATAGCCATGAGGTTGAATAATTGTTTCAACTCATGCAATTAGAAAATTGTTAAATGCACATCTCTTTGACTCTGAAGCTTTCAGTAATTTCAGATATCTGATCATTCCAAATTAAATACTGTTTTTTACTTATCTAAAACATACTTCACTTATTGTTTGGATGTCCTCACATGGACCATCATATAAATGTAGTCTTTATTGCATTGTAATATTTGGTATGTGATCCACTGAAGTCATAAAGTCCAATTCAAGCCATAGATATCTTTCCAGAGTTAAGAATATGTTCTCACTTATGAATCACCAACACGATTTTGTATAATGTATCTGACACTTGAGGGAAACTTTGATAACTATGAATTATCCAGATAATTTCTTCATTTTCCCTTTCTGCTCAATATGCTGAAAGTTTGAAACTGAGCACTAAGTGAAAGCATTGCTGGACATGAACACATGCACTGGTAATCACTGGTAAATTCTTGCCTTCCAGTGTTTACAGAGTATATATTTTGAAATCAATTCCAAGTAGTGCTATCAAATCTTTGGTGAATATTGTCTCATACATTAAAGAACTGGTTGAATAACATATGGTAAAAATGCTAACTATAAATTAGAAGATAAAATCTTAATCGATTTTCCATTGTAATTCAGTGTGAATATAAGCAAATTAAAGGAATTTTATAGACTTTGGCACCATAACAGACTGTTGGTGAATGAAGTTTCCTCTTGCCTTTCAGCTCCTTTTGGAAAGCTGTTAGATTTCATACCCTTATGTCAGATTTGACAAATGTTGTACTGAATGAAGCACTCAGACTACAAATGAGAAATTACTACTCCAGGAGCAATTTGATGAGCTTAGAGAACATCACACACCACTTTCTGTCTATATCTCCAGAGAAAGTAATTAGTGAAAAGGTTGCTGGAATTATAATAATCTGTTAGTGTAGTTATTTTTAAAATAAAACCTTGGTGATTTTAGTTTCCGTTTGGTTGCAATTATTTTTCAATTAACAGTTGAGAATGATGAACCCTAGAGCTTCAGCATTACTCATTATATTTCTTACCACAAAATATTCTAAATAAAATGATCCTCTAAAAAGAGAAAAGAAAAGGTCACTGAAGGAGACATTTATATGATCTTTGATACTTTCAAAATGTTGGTTTCCAGTTCTTTATTACATAAACAAAATTACACATACAAATTTAATGTGGATATTCTAGGGGTCATCTTAATTACTGTGTATTTTTTTAACCCACAAAAAAAACATCTGTTTTCTGAAAGTATTATTTTGGAACAATATTTACCTTGGAAGATTTAAAGTTATCATTTCATTCTGTTTTATTTTCTTATTGTTGTAACAAATTGCCACAAATTGAGTGGCTTGAAGCAATAGACATTTGTTATTTTATAGTTCTGGAGGTCAGAAGTGTGAAACGTGCTATATTTTCTTCTGGGGAAAAAATGGGCCCTTGCCAATTCTGGTTTTTAGAGGCTGCCTGTATTCCTTGGCTTGTGGCCTTGAGTAACTCTGGCCTTGGCTTTCATTTTCTTCCACATTCCCTATATTGCATTGCTCTGGGCCCACCTAGATGATCCAGAATAATCTCATTTCAGGATGCTTAATTTAATCACATCTCCAAAGTCCCTTTTGCCATGTAAGGTAATACCTCAGGTGTTCCAGGGATCAGGACACGGACGAACATCTTTGGGGAATGGTATAGAGCCTAGCTCATATTTGCTTTCTGATTTTTACTAAGCACCAAAAGTTTTTTAATGCACTGATGTTTTAGGTGATACATAGTTTAAAAGAACCTGGATTTTATATTAAGAAGCTTATTGCATGGAAAGGAGAGATAACTCGGAGATCATGAAGTATTACTATAGATACAGGAGAAATGTTTAGAATTTCAAAGGAATCACCTTGCATTGGTCAACCTACAACCAGAGTGTTTACACCTTAGTTCTAGGAATCACATTAGGGTATAAAGAGTAGTATGTTCAGATTAAAGAAATTAAAATGGTTATAGAAGTTGAAAAAATTCAAATGAGACAAAATTAAAAGAACTAGGGATATTTAATTCACGAATGGGACTATGGAAACTGTAAACATCTGAGGATATGGCATTTGAAAGTGGCAGTAAATTTGGTCCCCTGTTACTGCTAGGACAATTAGAACCAATACATGTAAATTATAGGAAGACATACTGTATTCATCCATTTGGGCTGCCATAACAAAATACCAAAGACTAGGTAGCTTATTAACAACAGAGATTCATTTCTTATGGTTCTGGAGGCTAGAAGTCCGGGATCAGGGTGTCAGCATGGTCTGGTGAGGGCCCTCTTCTGGGTCACAGACCTCTCATTGTACCTTCATATGGGGAAAGGAAGGGGGGGTCTGTGGGGTTTCTTGTATAAGAACGTTAAACCCGTTGGGTTCCACCTTCATGACCTAAATACCTCCCAAAGACCTCTCCTCCTAATACCATCACATCGGGAATTAAGATTTTGACATATGACTTTTGAAGAGACACAAGCATTCAGATCACAGCACATAATTTAACTCAAAATAAGAAACATATCTTCCAAAGCAATCTGAAAGAGTTATGGACCTCTGCAAGAAGAAGGAAATTACTATGAAATGAAACAGGACAAATATTTAACTTAGAGAAGCTTTGAACATCATAAGTATGTTTGACCTAGACTTTGAGTTTTTGTTTCCTTTTTAAAGACTTTGTTTATTTGAGAGAGAGAGAGAGAGAGAGAAAGAGCGCACACAGGAGCAGGGGAGAGGGAGAAGCAGGGAACCTGACATGGGGCTCAATCCCAGGACCCTGAGACATGACCTAAACTCAGACGCTTAACTGACTGAGCCATTCAGACAACCCTTGAGGTTTTCTTTTCTAAGACCTCCAGTTACTCAATTCAGGGAAATCCTAAAGGAAGTTGCATGGAGATTCATATGGAAAGACAAGAAGAATTTAGATATCTTTAACTTAGGAAAGGATATATCAAGTTGAATGAAAAACATGAGCCAGAACAGAGCCAGGAGGCTGAGTTAAATCTATAAATTCTCCTGTCAGAGCACTCTGCTTGAGCTGAAGGTGTGTGCACTGTAGTATTCAGGCATGTCTGAGAATGTCTAAAGAACTACCAGAGCTAAGTCAGGGCTGAGTGTCTGTCGTTCATTCATCTGAGAGACCAAGAAATCTCCCGGAGAGGGAATAAAAACGTGGATGCTCAGAGATTACCAAGACAATTAAAAAACAGATGTGAATTATTCCTTCAGCTAATGGATTTGGGTCACAGCAATTGAAGGGACTCTAGTTTTTTGTTTGTTTGTTTGTTTTATAAAGTAGAGGTTTAAGGAGGAGAAAGTTCCTTTCCTCTTGTTCTATATTCCTGTGTGAGGGACATCAACTGATGGAAGCTTTTTGGCCCCTTTCTCATCTCTCTCATCATCCTGTTTAGTGGTGAGGGATGGAGGGGAGAGAAAAGTGGTTTCAACTGGTGAGTTGTATGAAGAATTAGACAAAGAAAGGAAGCCTAGTCTCTTCTTTCATTCCCTTCTCCTTGTCATCATCCTCCCTCAGAAGTCAGGCTCTGAGATCTGTGGCCTACACCAAATTTTGCAGACACACGTCCCCATATGAGGAGACCTGTGGTCCACTGACACCGCCAGCGACAGGCTGAGTAGTTCCTCTCAATTCTGAGGGCCAGGATAGTAAGAAGGTTCTTGTTTGCATAGGTTTAAGAGCCAGTGTCTGGTTTCAGCTTCATCAGTAATAATATATTTTGAGCTCCCTTTTAGTCTTACTTTCATCGTCTCAATTGCGTCTGCATTTAAAAGCATAGAAAGAGGAACTGTTTGTCAGATCCCTTCAAACACCAATAGTGATTTAAGCTAAAGCAATATGAATATGTGATAATTAATTTAATGTTTTGGCCAACTTGTGGGGTGCTAGTAACATTGCTCAAATTATCTTTCTCATTTTGTTCTTACCTGGAAACAAACAAACAAACAAACTGGTACTTGCTGCCTCCCTTGATGTTGTTTTGGTATTATTGAGACTTTTTTTTTTTTGGTATTATTGAGACTTTTAAGTATTTTTAAAGCCTACCCATAAAATTGTGTGCAGAATATTTTATAGAAAGTTAATCCAGGAAACGACTCCAATGTCTTCAAATGTAGAATGGATAAATAGCTGTAGAAATGAATAAACTTTAGTTACATTCAAATAGCCTGGATGAATCTCAAAAATATAATGTTTCTATAAGGAAGTAAGACACTGAGAGTAAATACAGTATGTTTCAATTTACAAAAAAAGATTTATGAAAACTAAGCTATATTTTCTACACATGTATATGTAGATATTAAAATGATAAAGAAAACCAAGGAAATTATTACCATAAAATTCAAAATAACAATTCCAAAGGCAAATGAAGTTATTTCAGGTGGGAAGGGACATATGATAGGAATCTAGGGTTTTGGCAATGCTTTATTTCTTGACCTCAGTGGTAGTTACATGAATGTATGTCTTTGGTGCTTTTGTCTCTCAGTTGAGATTCATCTATTTGTTCTCTCCTTCACTTAACTTTTATTTTCTTTAAATTCTACCAGCCTATTATTCAGCTATACTTATCAGGAATTATATCTTTCCTTTCCTTTATAACAAAGATAAGTTCACCTCCACAATCTTTTCCCTACTTTTCTAGTAAACCCTATTTCTTTCTTTGTAATAGAAGCATACAGTGAGGAGCAGGAACAGTTAACATCTTAGTGCTTTCAGTTTTATTTCTTTAACCACATTTCCCTCTCCTCTCCCATCCCTTTCTGGCTTCATTCTGTATGCCTTCCTTTCAACCCTGGTTCATTTATTCCAGAAATTTCCTCCTTGAGTCCTGGAGTACCATTTAAAACAGAATCTATATTTTTAAAATGAAAATAGCTTATTTTAGGAATTATGCAGTTTAAGTATGAGAAAAGAGAAAACGAGTTTTTAGTCCCATAAGACTAATATCAAATTCTCTATTGTATAAGAGAAACACAAATAAAAAATCTCAGTAGTGAGAGCATAACTAGGAAAAGCAGAGATGATAATAGAATTCTATGATACGTTTTTGCGTCTTATATGTAATTTTAAGGACTTGTTAATATGACATATGCATTTGGTTATACTATTTTATATCATCATCAATATTAATAAATCCTTATGGCAAAGAGACAAGTTATACTAGTTTTTATGACTTTAGGATTTGGACTCCAAATGAGAAAGAAGCTGTAGGAGGATTTCCCAGTGGGTCTTAATTAGGTCAGTAGGTGAGAAGTGCTAGAGAAGTCTGTGTGTGCGTGCGTGTGTGTGTGTGTGTGTGTGTGTGTGAGAGAGAGAGAGAAAGAGAGAGATCGAGAGAGAGAGTGAGCATGTGTGTGAGAGAGAATGTTAAAGAGAGTAAAAGGAGGGAAGGCACAGCCTTCCATATGCTGACAATGACTTTCTATATCCAGTCTAAATTTCTCTTCTGTTCAAACCTATGTACTCAATTACTGATTGAATTTGTTTATATGATGTCATCTTCACATGAAGACCTTCATCTGAGGCATCTTAAATCCAACATATTCAAAACATAACTTACCAGATATCAGTCATGAAAACTGTTTCTCTCTTAAATTCTAATAATTTCTCACATGGATGTATAACTTTCTCTCTGGTCTGTGTCTATAATTTTAGGCATTCAGTTTATTCCCCATCTTGCCACTGGCATGATCTTTCTTTTCCTTCCTTCCTTCCTTCCTTCCTTCCTTCCTTCCTTCCTTCCTCCCTTCCTCCCTTCCTCCCTTCCTCCCTTCCTCCCTTCCTCCCTTCCTCCCTTCCTCCCTTCACAGTGGATACAGAATTTATTACGTGGTAGGAAAAGGTTCCTACATAGGGTAAGAATTTTAGCTTCATAAGGTCAGACATAATGTAGGGTTGTCCCTAGATTACTAATTTCTGCAGCTCAGGGAGACTCCACAGCATCCAGTCTGGGTTCCATGTTTAGGAAGAAACTTTCTCCACTGGCATCAATGACAGGATGAGAGTGTCTCACCACCTTCTAGGGCTGATGCACCCCATAGGTAGCAGGTCTGACTGACATTTGTTTGGTTTGAAAAAGTAACTTTGCAATTCAGTTTGTTCAATATAACCTACAAAGCCTAGGAGTCACCAGAGAACTAGTTCCAGAACTATAAACCAGTAGATCAATGTCACCATCAAGGGAATACCAAATAGGTCCATTCTGTTGGGAGGGAGTTGACCCTACAGGCACTGTAAAGAATAGGAACCTGAGCTATGAGCTGGTATATTATTCACTTGCACAACTACCTGGGTGTGCTAGTTGGCAGTAACCAAAATGTCTCCAAATAATGGGTCCAAGGAAAACTTCACCATCAAATACCTTATGAGTTGTTGCAGTAAGGTTCCCTCCAATTAGATTTTCATCACAGACCCTGGTGAAATTGGGCAAATTCCCATCTTGGGTTGACAAGTAGAGGGTGCACGCATATTTATGGCAAGACTTTAGATCTTCCATCAGAGTGAAGTCATTGACACTGAAGTGCCTGGATGTGAGATCATCAGCATTGTTCTGTAAGAGCTTGGGAAGGTGACTGGCTGAAATGTGAACAGGTACATCTTAATCAATGTCACTACCTCACAGAAGTAGAGAACACAGTCATATCAGACAAAAATCATCTCAACTGTCAAATCAAAATGTAAACTTGGTACCTGGGTAGCTCAGTTAGTTGAGTGTCTAATTCTTGATTTCAGCTTAGGTTATGATCTCAGTATCCTGGGGTCGAGTCCTGTGTTGGGTCCACACTCAGCTCAGGGAGAGTCTGCTTGTTCCTTTCCATCTGCTCCTTCCCCTGCTCGCATGCTCTTTCTCTCTCTCTTTAAAATAAATACATAAATAACATCTTATAAATAAATAAATATTGTTGAGTTTTCCCTGGAAAAATTTAGTTAGCCTTGTGAAAAGAGAAAAAAAAGTTGGTTACTGTTCACAGGAAGTGGGGGAGAAAGTATAGGTGGGAGATGATGTTTTTGAACCACATATCTAATCATTTGATTTTTTCTAAATTTTTGAGAAGCAACTTATGGGTAAATTTTTAAACTATGGATAAATTTTATTCTCCTTAAAATGCTCAGTAAAGTCCTGAACATTCTCATTCCTCTTTACTTTTCCAGAATCATCTACCCCATCCTTCCCACCTCCACATTCTCATACAATTTCTAGCTATACTAAACTTTAATTTGTCCAACACTCCATGGCCTCTAGCCCCTAGAATTTTAAATGTTTACTCCCCCGTCTCCCTCATCTAGTTAATCTCTACTAACACTTTTTTTTTTAATCTCTACTAACTCTTAACATTTTACATGTCATGTCCTCTGAGGAGCTTTTCCTGTCCTCCGAAGTCTAGATTAAATTAATCACTGTATTTGGTATTACATTATGGACAATGTTGACAGTTATTGGAACTCTATAATCACAGCAGAGATGCTTGAAAAATAACCCCATTCTTTATATTCTAAGAAATGGCTATCTACAAAGAACCATCATGCTCTGGGATAGTCCCAGATAATACCTACTGTGACCTTTCCTCCACGATTCCCTTGTTTACTGGTCTCTATAAAACCCCAGGCCCCTTTCCCTTTCTTTGAGTTGTTCCTCATTCATGGACACTTTCCTTGCTAATAGCCTCAATAAAATCATTTCCTTATTTATCTGGTACATTTTATCTTTAATATTTTGCACTTTCTCTCTAATATACAGGACTTAGCATACTGAACTTGTACTATTGAACTGTAGTTTCCTATGTTTTTTTTTGTTGTTGTTCTACCAGAAAAGTGCGTGAAAACAGAAATTATGTGTCTTTTTCTCTTTTTGTATGTGATCTCTCCAGGGCCTAGTGCAGCGTTTATCATCATGACTCATTTTTATTTAGTATTCTGTAAGCTTTATGCTTATTAACTTCTTAAATCTTCCCAACCACTATTTGATATAGATACCAACCTAGTTCCCACATTATGGATAGGGAAATGAGATATAACGGAGCCCGAATAGGTTTACAAGGATCGCCCCCATATGGGCGATAAATGAAAAGCATCCCTTCAACACTAAGATAACTCCTGCTCCTGTTTGTAAGCTCTTATTCACTCACTAGTATTGTCTCACCATAAGTTTGCATTTAAAATAAAAATGGGAATATTCTAGAAAGATGGCAGCTATTACAATACATATCTTGAACTTCTCAGGTCTCCACATTAAAAATAAACAAAACACAGCATCTAGATAGCAAAACCCAATAACATCTTCAAAAAAATTGTCCTATATGTAAGATAAAGCTAATGCTAAATTGTGGGCTATTCTAACTGTGTCATAACCTATGTCCTTAAAAATCAGAAATTCTTGGGGTGGAATAGAGGTACAAATATGATGAAGAAGTTAGGTAAAAATCTGTAGCCTTGAATTTGAGTTGGAAATACTAGTATAATTCACGCATATATAATTCATACATATATATATACACACATATATCATGCATATATTTTATATATAACTTAATATCTAGAAACATGACCAACCTAATATTCCAAGCACCCAAACTATAATCTTAAAATATCAGTTGTCCCTATAAAAGAAACAAAGACTTCTTGGAATAATGCTAATATCTGGATAGCTCGTCTGGAGCAGAAAATTTATAAAAGGAGGTAGGAATTATATAAGATCTGACAAATAAGATCTCAAGAAAGTTATAGAAGATTACTATGGTTGTGTTAATAGAACTCAGGAGCCAACTTGAAGAGCATCCTACTGGCCAAAGACGGGAGAATTTGAAAAAAAAAAATAAAAGAAAAATCAGATTATGTGTCTGAGGATGGAAAAACATAACAGTTTATAGTCTTTTTTTTCTTAAAGATTTTATTTATTTATTTGACAGAAAGAGAGATCACAAGTAGGCAGAGAGGCAAGCAGAGAGAGAGGGGGAAGCAGGCTCCCTGCGGAGCAGAGAGCCCAATGTGAGGCTCGATCCCAGGACCCTGAGATCATGACCTGAGCCAGAAGCAGAGGCTTTAACCCACTGAGCCACCCAGGCGCCCCAACAGTTTATAGTCTTGCCAAAGGAAATGAATATGAGCCTAATAAAGTCCGAATACAGCTGCCAATTTACTGGAAATACCCATGAACATGCAGGAGCTATATCATGAGTATGCCATCAGCAAAGTCCAGATTTTGAGAAACTCTATAGGTAATATCTCCTGAATTACACAGGTATAGGTAATCTACTGAGTTCCATAATAAGTAAAATTAGATGAAAATAAAAATTCATGGGAGCCTAAAAAAGAGATGAAAATTATATAACATGTTTTTAAAATGGGAAAAACTAAACTATCATGTCTAGATATGCATAATTTGATGAGAGACATATTAGGAAATGCAGGGAAGGGATTACTAGCTAGGATATTGGCTATTTCAGAGAGAAAGTAGGGGCTATGACTGGGGCAGAGATCAAGGATAGAGTCCTGGGGTAGCCAGCAAAATTCTATTTTTTATTTTCAGTGGTGTTTACAGGGATGGTTACCTTATGCTAATTAATGAAACCTTGTGTTTGCTATGTGTGCTTTTCCAATTTTGTTTTATTTTAAGATACAGTTTTAAAAAGTATCAAGTGTAAGAGCTTCTAATGGTCAAGTATGGAACAAAATAAATAATGGTCATGTTAAATTATAATTCCAAATAAAATAAATATACATGAATCCATGCTGACATAAATAAATGATTAGACAAATCCAATAAGTGAGAGAGAAAGGATAAATCGCTTTTATAGACACATTCCAAATAATACATGTAGGTATTGTCCTTACAAGAAAGAGGAGCTGAACCACCCTTCCTTTGATTTTGAGCTAGATTCAGTTCTAACCAAGATTTAAGGAAAGGGAAAAATGATAACTTTACAGGCTGACATCATCAATAATTAGTTATATCTGTATCTTTTACCCCTAGTAAGATGCTTTGTGAGGGTCTCTTCTCTGTGGTGCACCCTAAAATCCATAATTTAGGTCTGATCATTAAAAATATTAGATAAACCCAAATTTAGGGATAGTCTACAAATCAGCTGGCCAACACAATTCAAGAAGATGAGTTCATAAAAAGACAAAAATGGTAATAGAAACAGTAATAGTTTGGAGTTATCTTAGGAGACCTAACTGCTAAATGCATTGTGGTATCCTAGCTTGATCTGGGAGTAGATAAAGGACATTATTAGGGAAAACAGATGGAATCTAAACAAAGACAGTTTAGTTAATAGTATCACAACAATATTTATTTCTTAAATTTAATAAATATACTATGGTTAAATAAGATGTTAATATGGAAGAAGGAAGAAGGGAATACAGGACTTTGTACTATCTTTGTAATTTTGTTGTATCTCTAAAATTGTTCAAAAATCAAAATAGTTCAAATTTTTAGTTAAATGATAGTTTTGACAGAACAAAAAAATGTAAAGAGTTTATGGTTCAAAATAAAAATTTATGTTTAAAAAATATCTCCTTCCCTTACTTGTGGCATCTATTAATTTATTCCATCATTCAATTAATCTTTAAATTTTTGCTATGTACTTGTCAAACATTTACATTCTTCTTAATTCCTCATATGAATTTTTCACTGATTTCTTTAAATCTCCATTTTGTTATTTCTCCGTCATTGCTTCTTAAAAGTTCTGATATCCATTTCAGCTCAGAATGTCCCTGCACCTTCAAACTCGGTCTTGCCTCTTTAGCCACAGTTAACATCTCCCTATATTGATCTTATCAAGTTTCAATACAGTTGCTATAAGTGCAGTTTTTGATCATTTGACCACTATCATCTTAATACCCACACATACGTACAGATACACACGCACACACACAAGCACACTGTTCTTAACTCAAACCCTTATAAGCTAAATAAAGCAGGAGATCCTCATCAGGCTTTTAAAGATAACAGAATCTGGATATGAAATAACTTTGAATGATATGCATAAATATATTTCCTAAACTGCATTTTTGTCTTCCTCATATAGCTTATGTTTCTCAGCAACATTTCACCAATTGCTTAATATGTTTATCTTAAATATATAATGTTTTTTCCTCTTTTAATACTAACTTGCATGTCTTTAAAAATGTAAACAGTGGAGAAAAGTTTGTAAAACTTATAAAAGCCCTGGGGTGCCTGGGCGGTTCAGTGGGTAAAGCATCTGCCTCAGGCTGAGGTCATAACCTCAGGGTCCTGGGATGGAGTCCCACACTGGCTCCTTCCTGGGCAGGGAGCCTGCGTCTCCTTCTTTCTCTGCTTGCTGTTCCCCTTGCTTGTGCTCTCTCTGTCAAATAAATACATAACATCTTAAAAAAAAAAAAAACTTGTAAAAGCCCAGAAAAGGAAATAAAATCAAAACAAGTTAGAGTCTTATGAATACATTGTATTTCTATTTGAAGTTCTTGGGGTTCCCCAAATATTTATTATTCTGGTAATTTATTTCATGCTAAAATGCTTTGGGCTAACAGAGTAGTTTGCGAAGAACTAATGAGATATATAGTATTTTATAAATTACAATTAAGGGATAACACTGAATCTTAAATTTCTCACAGCAGTTATGATGATTTACAGTATTTAATGACACAGCTTAGTATCATACATTATTTTATCACAAGATTTCTGTGTGCATATGCAAACTGATATTTTAAAAAGTCACCTAAGAGCACTTATAATTTTAATATATATTATTTTTAATATGAAATATATTATTGCTAAATTAGGTATAAATCATTATGAGATCAACTAGATAAAAAATCCATAAGATAATATTGAATTATTCTTTAAAATTAAATTTTTTTAGAACCGAGAAGCTGTAACAGTCTTTTAAATAATATTTGTGGAATTTTAGTGTCCCAGAGTTGCAAGTTTCATATTTTATTAATGAGTTTGCTGAACATGATTTTATATTCCAAATGTACATATACTAAAATACAGCTATTTGATAAATCAGCAGTTTATTGTAACGAAAGAATCTTAAACACACTGAAAATTGTGTTTTTTTCTATTATTATTTTTTATATTTTTAATTTATATATATATTTATGTATATATATACTATTATTAATCTTTTATAAGCATGGCCACAGATGTAAAACTCAATTTCTGTATTAGAAAAAAACATATTTTAGAAATAAAAGTCATAATGGACAAAAAGGTCTTGTTTAAACAGGTTAATTTGGCTCTAACTATACTCTAGACTGAGTATTATCAAAGTATCATCTAGCAACAGCAGTGGCTGAAAATGAGATTAAAATTGGAAATATCAAATTAAAAATTGGAAATATCAAATTTGGTCTTTTATTTATGGTATAATTTTTGTAAATTATATGGAGAATAATTTATCCAAATCCTATAGAAATCTAGGCAAAATAACTTGATGCCTCAAATAATTGCCAAAATTTTTACTCTTTCTATTACTGTGTGACCAGTTTACAGTACATGATAGATTCCTCAAACTGGAAGTCTACAATAAGGCAAGACAATGTTCTGCTTCCTAGAATAGCTGCTAATCTTAATTGTACTTCACACAGACACACAGACACACACACACAATATGGCTTACTAAGTGTGATGTTAACACTTTAGGGAGGTAGAAGAAAAAAGGATACTTTGTTGTTCTTTATTTTCTAAAACTATGTATCATGCATTCAATTTAAAACCTAGTAGAATACTTCATTCTTCATTTGATATAATCAAACCCCTATAATCTGAGAGACTTAAATACTATTAATGCATTGTTAGTATCTGAGCTATTATGTTAACACATAATTTATATATTGTTCTTGAGTGGCACAAGAGAATAACAAATGAGAACTGACAAATTCCTGAGTTTAGGATCTCAAAATTATATGAGCTGTTTAAATTAGTTCGTATTAACAAGACAAACAGAAATAAGAACAAAGCTTTTATAAAAATTTATTTAAATTAGACATAAATTAGACTTGTTACATAACTAATAATTTTTCAATGGCTTCTATGGAATAAAAACAGGTTTCTTGTGAAATGAATGGTAAGGCACATTGAAAAGCTATAATCTCATTAAAAGAAAATCACTGAATCTTAAATGCCAACTACATGCCAATGTTCCCTTAAGACAAACATTAAACACTTAGAAAACATAAGTTACAGATTATTAATTTTTATAAATAGTATCAGTAGTACCACTTCTTCATTCATACTACCTCTTAATTAATGATTCTACCTCACTCCCTATTGTCCTATTTCCATTCAATTTACCAATACAATTATAAAGGCATTTTAGGTTATGACCCTTGAATTAAACCTTTATAAAAGTGGATTATTTACTCAGATGATTTTGCCTGAGGTAGCTTAACATCAATCTTTTGTACAAGAAAATAGTCAAATTATAATTACTTTTAAATATGCATTTTGAATCCCAGTCTTATTCCCAATAAATGGACAGCAAAAACAATCTGTAATATTACTGGTGAATGACTGCTCAGAGCCAAGAAGAAAATCATCCCTTTCAATTCTATAGAATTTTGCAATTAAAAACCATTTTCTGTACATCTTTCTCTAAATAAACAGATGACAATGTGTCTGGATCGTTGTTTAAATATTCTGTAATGCTTAGCATGGTGTCTTTCACAATAAATATTTGTCACATAATATATAAAAGAAATGACCCATTCTCTGGTTTGCGATAGCAGAAAAATATTTTAGAGTTAGACCAGCAGCTTTGATTATTTCCAAAAGCAGTCTACGGCCATACCACCCTGAATGCGCCCGATCTCGTCTGATTATTTCCAAAAGCATTTATTACTATGTTTATAACTTTCTCATCATTACCAGTAGAACAGAGTAACATTTACAAAATGTTTAGAAGAAAAAGATTGTACAGGTATGATTTGCAGAAAAGTATATACATCTTTCTAGTTCTTGAACAGTAAATTTTCATTGTAAAACACTTTTAAAGAAAAAAAAATGTGATTCTAGGAATTGCTTTGAAGAGTTATATAGGAATCTGATACTTGAGGTTAACTGGCTAGTTAAAGTGTTTTCAAATGTGTGCATTCAGTGTCTTTAACAGCCAGTTACATCTAAAATAAATGCATCAACTCTAGACTGATAGAACTGGATCACTTTATGGAATGATTGAAAGCTGATTTGAGCAAGTACTTCAAAAGAAAAAAAGAGAAGAGTCATTTGAAAAGAAGTCCCAGAACCAATCACTTTAGTTCTATCCTTAACATTCCTATTTATAAATGGGTCGTAATGTAAATATCTTTGCCTTTTTAAGTACTTTATTTTATAAAAATATCCCAAATGGTTGGAACCAAATTTCGTGGAGAAAACAAACAAACAAACAACAACAATAACAACAAAAAAAAAAGCAGATGACCATGCAATTACAGTTGCTTAACTTTGGCAAGGATTAATCTTTGGAAGTTTAGTCAGGTTTGTTGTTAACCTTGGCTATATGTAGAATCTCCTGGGGACATTAACAAAAAATTTTTCAACGTCTGGTTCTCATTCATGGCGATTCAGATTGGACTGATCTGAGGTGCATCCTGGGCGTTGGAATATTCTCTGTTTCAGCTTATTTGAGTGTGCAGTCAATTTTAAAAACCACTGTTCTAGCCCATGATTTTCAAAATTCCATTAACATTCCTGTTTATCTTTTCTTGCTTGCAGGTAAAAACAAAAAGATGCTTTCTTTGCTGCAGATTCCATGGAATAGAAGATATGTAGTTTTACAGCAAGAATTATCCAGGTAAAGACTGTTTAAACCTAATGTTAGCAGTGTCTGATTCTATTTATACTTTCTGGACTGCCCCATTTCTTTTAACCTCTTGAGAGACCAAAGAAAAGAGAGAGATCTTTTCAACCTGCCATTTCCAAATACCCCTGGTTCTTTGTCTTGAGTGTAGCTTTGGCTTTGGTCTCATATGTTATCATTTTTTCCCCACGCAAACAACCACATCCACAAAAAGCAAATGTTCTTATTGCTCCAACCATTACATCGCTGAACTTTCAACAGCTTGTGTCACAATCATCACTCTATCTAACCTCAAATATACTTTTTACAAGCTTCTATTGAATTTGTTGAAGAAGAAAATTTTTACTTTATCCTTCAAGTCTCTTCTAACAGGTCTAAGAATTAAAATCAACATGAGTCAGAAAGAGGAAACTAACAGGAGAAAAAAAACAAAGTTGAACTTTAACCAAAGTTTACCTACACACAGGAGTCCCGTAATGAAATTGAAACCCAAAGAAATGATGAAAGCGGGCAGTTTTTATATTTTTTAGGGAAAGAGACAATGAATCTATGAGGAATCAATGGGACAAAGAAAACCTATGTTTGGTAGCTTCAGTTAGTAAGGAATTCCAAAAGAATTTGGACTGGGGTGGTGAGTTAGTAAAAAGTAACAAGGTTTGTTTACACAACCTTCTCAGTTCTACATTGTCTGCCTCTGGTAATAAGGATATCTCTTTATCTCTTGGTACCAGAAAGCCTTCTTTCACAAGGGGGATTTTATATCCTGCTTCCAAGGGGACAGAGGAGGGTCTCAGTGTCCTTCTTACACAGACTATGTTTTTGGTTTTTTTTTAAGATTTTATTTATTTGAGAGACAGAGAAAGTGAGAGAGAGCATGAGAGAAGGTTGGAGGAAGAAGCAGACTCCCCGTGGAGCTGGGAGCCCGATGTGGGACTCGATCCCAGAACTCAAGGATCATGACCTGAGCTGAAGGCAGTTGCTCAACCAACTGAGCCACCCAGGTGCCCCTACACAGGCTATGTCTTAAGAAGCTTTTATTTAAAATAATCAATATGCCAAAGTGGCACTTGCGGGGGAGGGGGGACAACTGCCCTTGGCCCCTATTAATTGAAAAAACCCTTAAAGCACTGCAAGACTCTCTCACTCACCAAGAAACAGGAGTCCCTGATGATTTCAGAGAATAAAAATTCTCAAACAAACCCAAGACATTTTGTCCTCATGGCTGGTGCCCCTCAGGACATGATTAGCAGTCCCATGACCAATTTTCAGATTTTAACAATAGTTAAAACAACACAAGTTGAACTATCCCTTTGTGTCAGGATGACAAGATCCTATTTTAATTTCGAAACTAACTTTCACCTGGAAGAATGGTATCTAATAAGATTATTCTGGCTAAAATGAGGCATCATTATGGAGCAGTAATTCTCCAAGTGAGATCCCCAACCAGAAATATCAACATCATCAGAGAACTTGCTAGAAGTCCTTATTCTCAGAAGTAAACACACACTTAATATATCAGAATCTCCAGGAGTGTGGCCCGGCAATCTATTTTAACAATTCCTCTAGGTATGTGAAACTTTTAGGAGCACTATTCTAAAGAGAAGATGTTTTCCTGGTACCTAGACTAAATGAAATCCAACCCATATCAGAGTAAGGCAAAAGATTCAGGTGAATATTCATTTGTGCCCTTGATACATTCAAGAGTTGTGAAGTCAAAAAAAAAAAAAATTTACCCAATGTAAGGGAAAACAAGTCAATAAGAGTCAAAAGACAGATTACAGGGTTAAATCACAGTTTGTTATAGTATAGTCCGAGGGAGTATT
The DNA here is from genome assembly GCA_028533885.1 of Nasua narica. Classification (NCBI taxonomy): domain Eukaryota; kingdom Metazoa; phylum Chordata; class Mammalia; order Carnivora; family Procyonidae; genus Nasua; species Nasua narica. The sequence goes on from CM052797.1 coordinate 80,728,708, forward strand.
TAATGGTGTTACATGAAAGTAAAATGGAATTAATGTTTCTGTACCATAAAAGGATTCTTAAGAGGTTAAAACCAATGTGGAATTTAATCTTTCTGTCAAGAGGAATTGAAATATAATGCAACTCCATCGTTACACAGAAGAAACTGGCCAGGGGCACAAACGTATTTGAGAGAGACAGAGAACAGAATAGCACAGTGCTGGCTTAGTGAGTAACATTTCCAGGATATAAGTCACTGAGAGAAGATATTTTTGGAGTGCCCTGGAGGAAAGAGATATTATGAATTCTATGAAACTACAGATAACTCAAGCTCAAGAAATGTAGTCAACAAAGACCTTGTATTTATGTCCATCCCTCTGCCCCCCCCCAAAAAATCTCTAGCAGTTCCTTTCTTTGTTTTATAGAAACGTTTTAGTCTAAAATTTGAGTTTGACCAAAGGACTGTATATTCCCTGCTGAAAGGATGGAGTGAGATATTGTAAGATAATTAGTCACATCTGCCCATTAGTCATGTCTGTCCATTGAAAGAAAGGGACAGAAGACATTGTGCAATGGCAAGTGTAAGCGTCCATATGCAGCCAATTATATAGACGCAGTTATTAAAAGGTTTAAATAGGAGAAGCCTGGTGTTTTCAACAGAGTGGGTGTGAAGAGTAGCTGCTTCTAGAGCAGAAGTTTAGGGGGGATTTGAAAGTGCAGTTTTCAGCCTCATCGTGTCTCCTATCATGTCAGAATCAGACATGTGTCATAAGGCCCCACTCCTTTTGCTTAAAGTCCTAGAATGGTTGGACCTTCAATTAGTGCAGCAACTCTGCTACTCTTTCAATCAAGATGTGAGTGTCATCTTTAATTCCAGGTGCCCAGTTGCAGGAGGAAACAAGGTCCTTCTTTCAAGCTACTTTCAAAGTATTTTGATTTTCCATTTGTGTTCTGTGTTGGATATTTATAGCCATAAATGCCTCCTCCTACAGAGGAAACTGTAATATTTATAGTCATTTTTGTCACCATAGTGACTGACTGCCATAGCTACTTTATCTCCCCATACTTTGCCCTCCATCTGTATTCTATCTCATGCACCACCAGTGATAATCTGGGTAATAATGGTCTCGCTAGGTGACAGGGTTTACAAATGTGCCATTATCTCTCAAATAGGAAGCTATTGATGTACTTTTCAGAGAAGGCTCTCAGAATCTCCTTCTGAGAGGTTGTCCTGGAGCCATTCTTGCTCCCCAACACTGTATCAGTCAGGGCCCCAGCAGAAGTCCTGTGGACCTGATGCAATATTCATAAATTTAATAAACTCACTCACCTCCTACCAATCTTTTGCTGTGCCAAACCCAAGCAGAAGCCAGGGGTAGAGAGCTAGTTGATGCAGTCCATTGATGCCTGAGTCACGAAGTGAAGGATGAAGCTGGAGAAAAAAATGAAAGCTATCCAGCACACCTACTATCCAAGCTCTAGACATAGTATTTGATTTCAGTTTTCTTCCTTGATAAGAAAATCAAAACAAGGTTCATTATAAAACAGCTAATTCAGATGCTGACATCTGTTGTTTTTTTTTTCTTTTTCATCCAAGTGCAGAAAACAACATAGCAATCCCAATACTGCTATCCTTAGAAAGGCCTGCTTGTCAGAATGGCCCTTGGCTGAGGTCTAGAAGCTTAGCTGGGGAAGAGTTTCTCATAGAGACATAAAATTTTGCTAAATAACAAGAGTGGCTCATTATACCTAACCTATAAAATGCAGTTTAAGCTGAGCATCTGTTTTCTTTTTTTGTTTTCTTTTTTTTCCTTTCTTTCTTTTTTAGAGAGGGAGGGGGAAGGGACAGAGGGAGAAAGAGAAAGAGAACCTTAAGCAGCCTCCAAACCCAGTGTGCAGCCTGATGCAGGGCTCCATCTCACAAGCCTGAGATCAAGAGTCTGACGCTTAACCAACTGAGCACCCAGATGTCCCTGAGTATCTGCTTTCTTTCTGGGAGTCTAGAATTTCAGTGATTATGTCAATCATGTGACCAACTCCCAGCAAAATTCCTGGAATACTAGGCTATATATATATATATATACATATATGTATATATATATAGTGTGTGTGTGTGTGTGTGTGTGTGTGTGTGTGTGTACACACACTGTGTCCTATAAATCCCTAAGTGAATGATTGAATTTGGGGGTGGTCATGAGGAACCCCAATACAATACTAAATGCCGATGTTAGAAAAGCAAAGATAGAAATTGTACTCATTCATTCATTTAAACCTTTTGAGTGATTTCTGTAAGATAGGCATTCTGTATGTTTAGACAATGTCTTAAAAAGTTAACCAATTTTCAGGGGTGCCTGGGTGGCTCAGTTGGTTAAGCAACTGCCTTCGGCTCAGGTCATGATCCTGGAACTCTGGGATCAAGTCCCACGTCGAGCTCCCAGCTCCACGGGAGTCTGCTTCTCCCTCTGACCTTCTTCCCTCTCATGCTTTCTCTCATTCTCTCTTTCTCTCTCAAATGGATAAATGAAAAAGTTAAGCAATTTTCAAATCTATAGTTTAGCTATTTTAACAAAGTTAAATGTCATTTTCATGTAGACATAAAACTTATTTGTTTTGGGCGCCTGGGTAGCTCAGTGGGTTAAAGGCTCTGCCTTCGGCTCAGGTCGTGATTTCTTAGGTCCTGGGATCCAGCCCTGCATCAGGCTCTCTGCTCGGCAGGGAGACTGCTTCCTCCTTTCTTTCTGCCTGCCTCTCTGCCTACTTGTGATCTCTTTATCAAATAAATAAATAAATAAATAAATAAATAAATAAATAAATAAATAAATAAAATCTTAAAAAACAAAACAAAACACACCCACTTCTTTGTTTTATATTGCCATTATTCTATATTGCTATCCCAAACAATGTAAAAAAAATCAAATATTTGAATAAAATGTCATGGTCTATCAATACCATTACTTCTCTGGAAGATACAGAGCATAAGATCAGAGCAACATTTTTCTTGTGCTGAAATTTCTCTTAAGTGCTGAAACAAATACTACAAAATAAGTATTAGTGTACATGCTTTCAGATCAAAGTAATAATGGTAATCTTTGTGATGCTAAATCTAAACCTATTTTGGCTTATGATTAACAAATTTGAGAGATAATTTTGCCTAGCTTATGTGTCAATAAGCATAAGATCTTTGACTGAATATATGCTTATTAAAAATTCAACTCAAGGGGCGCCTGGGTGGCTCAGATGGTTAAGCATCTGCCTTTGACTCAGGTCATGATCTCAGGGTCCTGGGATCCAGCCCCACATCCACTCTCTGCTCAGCAGGGAGCCTGCTGCCTTCCTTCTCTGCCTGCCTCTCTGCCTACTTGTGATCTCTCTCTCTCTCTCTCTCAAATAAATAAATAAAATCTTAAAAAAAAAGAACTAAAATAGCCTTATTGCTTATTCATGATTACCAAATGTCCTACTTAATTTTTCTCCCTTTACCTTATTTTAAAATCTTTACATATTGACTGAATAATTTTAACTATCAGTTTTAGATTTTGAGATCTGTATTATTGAATTTCAGCAACATCCATCTAACATAATAGAAATCTGAGGAATCTCAAAGCTTTTAATCAACGTTTTTGTGCATATTTTAAAAGCCTATAATTGAAAGTTTTCTACCTCTTATAAACAACAATATGGAGAAAAAGCATTTTTAGAGTAAGAGAACAAAAATATAAAAATGAACTAAATTAACTGATCTCTTAAAAACTAATTGTCTTACAATTATTTCTTTATACTATGAATCTGACAACTAAATAGTATATTCATAGAAAAGAAACAGATGTTAGATACATAAAAAAGATATCTATTTCAACAAGGTATAACATTTTGGGAATGGATATATTTCTTTTTAACTGACCACGAATGTCAGTGGTCTATTGTATTAAAACAGATTCGTTGTTGACCTTCAAGAAGATGTGATTTTTATGAAAGACAGAGCCCATGCAGTCATAGTAAAATATGGTGACTATTGGCCGTTTTATTTATAGATAGTGACTCTAGGGGTAGAAAGAAAAAATTGGCTTAAAAATCTTTACATCACAATAAAAGGAACCAAGCTCTGTGGTGATACCTATATGAGATATGTATATATATATATATATATATTTTTTTTTTCCCAACAAGATTACTGAGTCTTTCATCTTTTATCCCTTTTATCTTTAGAAATAATAATATATTTTTGGAAAACAACAACAACATTTGTGGAAGAAATTACTTTTCACTGTGGAGTAAGAACAGTAATATTTTATAGTGAAAACATTGGGGAAAGAAAGAAGAGAAAGGGATGTTAAGGTTATGGCACTTATTTCATATATAGTCCACTATTTTTCAATAGCTTTTCTCCTGAAATTTCATTTAAAGCAAAACAGGGAGACAGCTTTTTAAAACATTTTATTTAATTAGTGTCAGTTAAGAAAAACCTATAATATAAGAGTAGTAGGAAGAATTCATGTAGAGGAAATCAAAAGATATTTCACTATCCATATGGGGAATATAACCCAATGGATTAGGTCTAGCTGTGACCACAGATGTTTTCTAGCTGGAAGCATATGGTTAGTTTTAACTTAGAACATACATAACACAGCTTCCCTCTCTAAAACCTCAGTAGAGATCTCATTTTATTTTCAGAATATTTTTTTTTTGATCAGAATAGTTTTTTTACAAGTAATGTGAATCTAGAATTTATAGTGACACATATATATGAAAAGACTAATTAAATGAAAAATTGCTTCATTTTTATCTGGGAGAGGAAAGGTCATGCATTACACTGTAGCTGTCTTCTGGTAAGAATATCAACTTAATCTGATGACTTGACTTATGTCCTAAATTATCAAAACGAATCAACTCAATCATCCAAGGAACTCTGTTACTAAAATTTCTTTAAGCTTTTACTTGAGAAACATTTTTTGAAATTAGAATGAATATAGTCAGAGGAAAACAAATATAAAAGTGGCTGGCTGTCTTGGTTTAGAAATGGCTGTCTGGTTGATTATTGGCTAAAAAATAGAATGGTAACTAAACTAGGCCAAAAATTTTTATCATAGTCTACCTTATTTTCTAGTGAATCACTTTACTTTTATAATAGATGTAATTTACAAGTTTTAGATTTATCACAGCTTTTTCTTGGATTACTTCTTTCTTAATATAGAATTCAATGAGTCACTTGCTTAGTAGAAAGAAAATCAATACTGCAAATAAACTCATTTTTTCATAGAAATTCCCAAGAGAAATTATTCTATGATCCAATAAATTTCTTATTGAAGAAATATATTCTATTACCTAGTTAAATACGTACTTAGTCATTTTACCCCATATACTTAATTATATTGCAACCCTGTCTTAACAGTGTAAATGATTTTCTTTTTTCTTTGCAGAACAGAATTTTAAGTTTTCCTGCATTGCAATTTTTTATGTATCCTTCCAATTAGGATAAAAAATATTAAGGTAAAGATTTCCCTCTACCTAAAAATTATAAAAATCAACACATAAAGATATTCATGATTTGCAGCATTATCAAATTCTGAGAGATAGTCTTTAAATCAATTCTGTTGAGTCCCGGTGTTTTTGAAAACATTGTAACCGACAGAGTGTTAGCTACATAAATTCGGTAACTGTTACTTTGACAAAGCAAAGGACTAACCTGCATAAAGAAAAATCTAGTTATTTAGAAGCGGTAACACTTCTCCAGCAAGATTAAGAGTAGAAAACTCCTGGCCGAGCTTATAAGGTCATTATCATTTTTCTCTTGACAAATTTAACCCGAGAGTTTACCAGACTTCTGTATATGATGAACTGTTGTTACAGCCTTGGTTATGATTTTTCATGATGCATGCTTAGCAAATAACCTCTGGTTGTAATTTTGCTTCCCTTGTAGAGATCCTTAAAAATGTAGGAATAGCCTGGCAATGTAATGTGAAGTTTTTGTCCACTTGGCAGTTATATTTGGCAGTGTACACTAATACATTTTAAGAATAAAATCAGTCTTTCAGATTTAATTTGGCATGTCTGTTGTCACAAAGCCTAGTTACCTCTAGGTATATTGATAAAATCAATTTTGTAACCTGAACGTTTAGAAACTAGATACTAGGTGTGTAAGATCACATAAAAGTACTAAAACTTTGCTAGATCATGTTGGAAATAGCAGAATGGCTTCCTTTTCTATAACTTTTGATACATTCACTTTTTCAACAGATTTGGCACCTGTGTTCGAGGCAATAGTCTAGATACTAGAAACACAAAAATGGACAGGCAGACATGAACACAACCACAGTTAGTAATATGCTTCATAATAGGTTTTTTTAATCGAGATAAAATTGATATACAGCATTGTATAAGCTTAAGGTGTACAGTGTATTGATTTGATATGTATAGATTGCAAAAGGATTATTACCACAATAGCATTAGCTAACACTTCTGTTATGTCATATAATTATCATTTCCTTTTTGTGGTAAGAACAATTAAGATTAGTTGCTTAGCAACTTTGAAGTTTATAATACAGTATTGTTGACAGTTTTTACTAGTGTTGTGCATTAGATCTCCAGATGTATTCATCTACTAGTTGCAAGTTTGTGCCCTTAAACATCGCCCCAATTTCTCCACTCGGCCAAACCCTAATACCCATCATACTAGTTTCTATTTCTACAAGTTCTATATAGCTCTGTTTCTACATAGATTCGACAAATAAATGATACTGTACAGTATTTGTTTTTCTCTGCTTGACTTCTCTCTCTTAGCATAATGCCCTCAAGTTCCATGCATGTTGTTGCAAATGGCAGAATTTCCTTCTTTCTGTTGGCTGAATAATATCCCATTCTCTCTCTCGATATCTGTCTCTCTATCTATAAATGTGAGATATATGTATCTCTCACATTTTCTTCATCCATTTATCTGTTTGTTTCCATATCTTAGCTATTGTGAATAATGCTAAGATAAATATGGGGGTGCAGAAAACTTTTCAAGATCTTATTTTCATTTCCTTTTGGTATATACCCAGACATGGCATTGCTGGAAATGATGGTTCTATTTTTAATTTTTTTGAGAAACCTTCATACTGTTTTTCAAAGTGGTTATACCCATTTACATTCTACTAACAATGCAGAAGAGTTCTCTTTTCTCCATATCCTTGTCAGCACTTGTTAGCTCTTGTCTTCTTAATGACAGCCATTCTAACATGTATGAGGTGATATCTCATTATTGCACTTGCATTTCCTGATGATTAGTCATGTTGTACATCTTTTCATGTACCTGTCGGCTATTTGGATGACTTCCTTGAAAAAAAAATCTATTTAGTTCCTTTGTCCATTTTTTAATCATATTGTTTGTGGGTTTTTTGTGGGGGGGGTTGGTATTGAGTTGTATTATATATTTTGAATATTAATCCCTTATCTGATATATGGTTTGCAAGATTTTTCTGTCATTCCATATATTGCCTTTCATTGTGCTGATTGTTTCTTTTGATGTCCAGAAGCTTTTTAGTTTAATGCAGCTCCACTTGTTCAGTTTTGCTTTTATTGCTTGTATTTTTGGTATCATATTTAAAATATTATTGCCAAGGCCAATGTCGAGGAACTTCTTCTTTATGCTTTGTGTATTGGATCTTATGTTTAAATTTCTAATCCATTTTAAGTCAATTTTTGAGTGGTATAAGATATGGGTCCAATTTTACCTTTTTTACAAGTAATTATCCAGTTTTCCCAATATTTTGGAAAGATCATTGATAGTTCTTGACTCCTTTTTTAAAAAATACAAAGTCACAATAGTTATTAACAAAAAGCTGTGAGAGTAAGAAATTAAAAAAAAAAAGTGATTTATGCTCCCAGACGGTGAGAAGAGTTTGGCAGATAAAAATCAGAAAAAGGGGGCACCTGGGTGGCTCAGTGGGTTAAAGCCTCTGCCTTCAGCTCAGGTCATGATTTCAGGGTCCTGGGATTGAGCCCCGCATCAGGCGCTCTGCTCAGCGGGGAGCCTGCTTCCCCCTCTCTCTCTGCCTGCCTCTCTGCCTACTTGTGATCTCTCTCTCTGTCAAATAAATAAATAAAATCTTTAAAAAAAATCAGAAAAGGCTTTCTAGAAAAATATGTATTTTTCCTGAATCTTAAAAGATGTAGGAGAAATTGCTGTGTAAAATGACACATGTAACAGTGTTATAAATACATTTTTGTCTGAAGCAAAAGTAGGTGGCCAGGAAAGGCTATTAGAAGACTCTTCAGGGAGGAGTGGACTGTGAGTCTCACCCTTAACATCCATGTCCCAAAGGAGAGGAGTGAGTGGTTATTTTGACATCTCTGAAATCAAGGAATATCTTAAAACCAGTAGTATTTCATGTATTTTCTGTCAGCATGTCGTCTTCCTCAAGCGAATATAAATTACTAAAGAATCTTACAATCAGTGGCTCTTCAGATACAATGAAATATGGTAATGAAGGATTTGTGGAGGGAAAAACTAGGAAAATCTGCTTACATACCCCATTCCCTAACCCCTACTCCCAGCTATTCACAGGGATATGTTATTTCTCTTTTTATCTCTATTGGGAGAGGGGCTTTAAAGAGACCATTGAAGAGACTGTTATGTTTTCTTTGAGTTTAGCAGCCTCCTAGAACTAGGGTCTGATTCCAACATAATGTGAGATAGAGGAGCCTGATAGGTGCTTTGAAAACCATGTGGTGCACATCTCCAGAGTATTCCCTTTTGACTCAAGTCTTGAACTACATGCTAGCACAGGGTCTTCTCAAATCCCATCCCAGAGGCTGCCTGGGGGTCATGGTGGAATCAGGGAATGACTGGTACTTCAGAGTAGAGGGCAAGTGAAATAAAAGTGGAGAGAGAAACTAAATGGGCAGGTTTAGCCCAAACTGAAAATCCTTGAATTTCACAGTTAAAATTGGATATTGATTCTCTAGTCTTTAGGGAAGCAGCCTAGTGAGAAAAACTACTATGACCTGATCTCTGTTTTTGAAAAGTTAGTTTGCAACAGCATAAGTGGATAGGAGTAATGTGAATCTGAAGGCAGAAACAAAGTAGTGATTGTTTAAAAACCATTTCAATATTTAAGGCAAGAAATGATTAGAACATGGAATACAACTAGGAGTAAGAGAAGGATCTTAGCAACATATTGAAGATGAATCAAATAGAATTTGGAATTAACTTGTTATATATTTGGGGATCCTCACTGTATACAGTTAGGTTAACTTAACATGAATTGATATGATAGGAAAGAACTTGTAGTACTAGAAAAGAATGTAAGATAGACTATGAGAATTGAGACTAGAAATAGAATGGAAATGAAATAGAATTGAGAATATTGATTGTGTTAGAGAAGAAAGGAATAAAAAACAATGTAAAACAAAGATAAATTGGGGGAACAGTAAGTAAACAGAAGAGAGAAGTATCATATCAGTTCTTCTATTTAGATCCATAATTTTATTGCCACACCATTTTTTTGTAATTAAGTTGTCAATAATAATACTTACAATCACTATACCTTTTTATAACTAGAATTGTGCTTAATCAACACACACACACACACACACACATATACACTGCAAATCTGTTTTTAATCAATTCTATATAGATAGCCAATTGTATCAACTTTGTATTTAGTGTGATGTTTCAAACAGCCTGGGATATGTTGTTTTATCTACTCAGTCATTTAATAAGCAGTTCCATCCCTTAGCATTTGCATGGGAGGGATTTTACCAGTTGTTTCAATCCCTAAGAATCAGAAGCATATATCTTTTGTAAGAGGAGATAGTATCCTTCCCCTGGATTCAGCAATTACTTGTGGTTGCCTCTCACTTTTCTTCCATTCCCCTTATTTTTAAAGTGTACTTTATTGACCATATCCACAGGACTAGAAAAATATCTCCAGTTACTCCATTTCTTTGAGGACAGACAATACAGCCCATGATCAAGGATAATAAGAATCTTATCTTGAGATACACCACACATGTAGGCATGCAGGCATGTGCACACACATGCACATACCCACACACACAGAATGTTTTCCACTGATATTTACTAATATTGTTCACCACCAATTTTAACAGCCATTTTCCTTGGATAAATGAAGGAATGAATTAGTCCAGAGTCTTAGACTACCTTGTATGCTTTTGTAGGTTGTGTTCTTCACAATTTTAGGGATTAGCATTCACTTCATAGCGCATGTGAACTGTATTTTCTAGAATTTGGGAATGCATACCCTGTGGGGCCATAAGGATTGACCTGCTAATGTGCCCAGGAAAAACAACTACAGGGAGTAAAAGAAAGCCATGATAATCTTGTTTCAATTGGATCCAGCTGTGCTGCAAAGTAGTTCCAACTTTGGACTTCCCATGATATATGTGTTTACATTCCTATGTCTTGTTAGCTTAAGCTAATTTGAACTTGTGTTACCAAAATGGAAAGAGTCTTGAATCTTTGCTTAATCAGAAAATAATTTATTCAGAAAGTGTATTCACCAAATATTTATTGAATACTTACTGTGTGTAAGACTCTGTTCTTGGTAGTGGTTATAGAGCGATGAATAAAATTCAAAAGCTCTGACCTCATAGAGATCATTTTAGTGGATGTAGTTTTCCTAGAACATCAAGACAAAGAATTTGCAAATAAATTTCAGGAATAGCCTCCTAATCAGAGCCTAAAAAGTGGGCATTCAAACATTGTCTAGATTGATATTAAATGGTGGAAGTATGCTACTGAGTCAAACTATTTTGGATGTCAAGAGGTAACATAGAATTGTGACAATCAAGTTCTTTGGGAAAATGCAGGAGATAAGCTGTTTTAGACAAGGTTTACCTGTGAGCTTTTGCACTTAAGGTGATAATCCATTTTAAAGGGAATGATTTTGCAAAACTCAGTCTCTTATTTTCCAACTCAAATTTATATAATTTTGCTACCATGCATAGCCTTATCTTTGTGGTTTGCATAGCATGTGTGCCTGTCAGCTCTAGGGTATGTTTTTATTGTTGTTTTCTGTAAAGGATGTTTCAATGATACCTGAATGCCCAAATGTTTAATTTTTGATTAGATAATAAATACTTTAATAAAAAAAGTTTTTTAAGACATGCAGTTCATTTAATATTTACTGCATTTTTTCCTTTGCTGCAATTTTTAATGTAAATATCACTTTGTTGGAAATATAAAATTGCTTAAGAATATAGTAGCTCATCAATTATGTGTCTAATTGTAGAAAGTTTTCACTGTTTTATGAGAAGTGTAATAAAATTTAACTACTAGTAAAAACATACAGCACCTTATCAAAAAAACTGCTAACTTTTCCTCTAATTTTCATGTATTAATGTGCTGGTAATTTACCATTTCATATCTTTTTTATGCTACAGATGATTTTATTAAGCAGTAAAAATACTACTTTTTTTTGGTCAAGAACAAAATCTAGCATATATTTTGTGAATTTCTAAGTGTCATGCCCATGGTTTTAGTACTTTGTGGTAAGAAAAATTTTAAACACCTAATAATACTATGGCATATGTACAGTGAATAAGAATATTTCTAAGTTTCATTCCCTAAGGAACATAGTCAAGTAAATGGATTTTTTTTTCTTTAAAAGGTTTTATTTATTTATTTGGTAGACACAGTGAGAGGGAACACAAGCAGGGGGAGTGAGAGAGGGAGAAGCAGGCTTCCCTCTGAGCAGGGAGCCCAATGTGGGGCTTGATCCCAGGACTCTGGGATCATGACCTGAGCTGAAGGCAGATGCTTAATGACCGAGCCACCCTCATAGGCGCCCCTATGATTTCTATTAATGAAAGAGATCTACCTAGAATCATGTAATTGCTGAATTGTAAATTTATACAGGATGCATTTGAGCCACCCTCTTTTACTGATGAAACTGCTGACTTAGCTTGAAATAAACTGGATCATCTGAACTAAAGCTCAAGTCCAATTCAAATTTAGTACCTTTTTGTGACTATGGGTGACAAATTCTTATTTTAGATGAAACTCCTATGCATTAGTAGTAGCTATGGCATTGAAACTTAGCAGGATAAGTGAGGGAATTATAGCAAATATGGTTGGTTATTATAGTTTTCGTCAGTCTTATACAACATCATAATGCCTTCAAGGTTAGAAATTTTATTCCAGGCCATTGAGTTATATGAAATATTAGCATATGTTAATTATCTTGTGTTCAAGGTTCACTAAGTAATTCTACAAATACTTGTCTTATCCTAGAGGAATTGATCAGTAATCTTGAAGCTTCATCTGGTGACTTCAACCATCAATCCATCCATTCATTCATTCATTCATTCAGTAACATCTCAGAAAAGGAAATACCAGGTAAGCAGAACTGACTAAAACATATATTCTGATTTAATTGCCTAGGAGAAAGGATAGATGTAAATAAATAACTAAAAAATAGTGTATAGGGTATCATTAAGAAAATTATGTTGGCACACCACAAAAGGAGAAAGTCATTACAAAGCTAACTTACAAGGTTCACATGCTTTCTTTTCATAGTGTCCAGTGTAGAGCAGGGTGCCAGCGATAGCAACATTTCCTCATCTACACTGGTGGAAATGACAGCACCACTTTTCTTGAAGATGTGCCTTTGGGAAATCAAAGGCCTTTTCTCCTTATAGAACAAGTGGGAGTTTCTAATCTGCTGGTTCCTCAGTTCTAGGTAAGGCCTTGGCATCTTGGATAACAGGTCTTTAAAATATGAATTTTGGAGGGACACAAACATTGAGACCATAGCCTTTTGCCCCCTGTCTCCAAAATCCATGCCCTTCTCACGAGCCATCAGCTCAAAAGTCTAAGGCAAAAGTCTCATCTAAATATCATCTAAATTAATTACAGATGAGACTCAAGCTATGAACCTGTGAAATAAAACATATTATGTCTTTCCAGAGCACAGTGGTGGGATAGGCATAGAAGAGAGATTTCCATTCCAAAAATGGAGAGATAGAAAAGAAAAAAGTAGCAACAGGCCCAATGTAAATCCAAAACCAGCAGGGTAAACAACAACAAACCCCCATCCTCCTTGGCAGCATGTCCCACCTTCTGGATCCACTGGGGCTCCAGTCATACCTTTTGGACACACTGAAGCAGGAGTCAGGTCCCCAAAGCTCCAGGCACCCCATCTGACTGGCTTTGCTGGGAACATCCCATGCTACAAATCTCCCTAGCTGGATTGCAGTTTGGTGCCTATAGATGGTTCTAGGTTAGGGGCACCACCTTACTCTGCAGCCCCACCACAGCTCTGGTCGCCATTACCCTAGTGAAGATTCTCTGACACAGGCACTTCTGAAGCAGCCTTCTGCCTGGGTTGCATGCCCATGGGTCAAGGCTGTTCCATCCTTCAAAATCTAGGTGGAGCCAGTAACTGTACTGGTGCTTTGCTAAATGCAGCAAAAGCTCCATCATGGCTCACTGGAATGATCGAGGAGCATGGCACCAAAATGAGGATTGGACCAGGCAGCAGTGCCCCCCCTCCTTTGAAATCCTTCTGCCCTACTCTTGGCCTGTGATGGAAAGGGCAGCTCCAGGGATCTCCAGAATACCTTTGGGGTCATTATTCCACTGTCTTCATGAATAGCAGCTAGGTTCTGTTGAAATGGCCAACCCATTCTAATATCCTTATTAAATTTGGCTACATTCTTCTTCTCTCCCCCCAAAAGCTTTTTCATTCCTTTCAATATGGATAGGCTAAAGTTTTCCAAATTTTAAAGTTCTGCTTTTTTTAAAAAAAAAATATTATTGAAGTTTAGTTGACAAAAATGTTATATGAGTTTCAGGTGTGCAACATAGTGATTCAACCCTGCCTCATTTTTAGTTAGTAGTTCTCTGTTTAAATCTTTTCTCTCTTCTTGCATCTTACTGTGAACAGTCAGGAGGATTAGGCCACCACCTTAACACTTTGCTTAGATATTTTCTCAGACAAAAATCCAATTTCATTGCTCACAAGTTCTATCTTCCACAAAAACATTTGGATATGAACACAATTCAGCCAAGGTCTTTGCCACTTTCTGTTAAGAATGTCTTTCCTCTAGTTTCCAATAGTATGTTCCTCATTTATGTCTGAGACCTCATGAGAATGGCCTTTGCCATCCATACCTCCATCAACATTCGTTCATGACCACGTAGGTATTCTCTAGGAAGACTGAGACTTTCTCTACAGCTCTCCTCTTCTCATTAGAATTGCTTTTAGTGGTTCATTCACAGCAATGTAGTCTTTTTCTAGCATGTACTTCTTTTTTTTTTAAAGATTTTATTTATTTATTAGAGAGAGAGAGACTGAGAATGAGAGGGCAGAGGGAGAAGCAGATTTCCTGCAGAGCTGGGAGTCCGATATGGGACTCGATCCCGGGACTCCGGGATCATGACCTGAGCCGAAGGCAGTCGCTCAACCAACTGAGCCACCCAGGTGCCCCTAGCATGTACTTCTAAACTCTTCCAGTCATTACCCCTTCCTCACTTCCAAAACTACTTCCACATTTTTAGGTATTTATTATTACAGTATCCCCACTTCTCAGTACCAACTTTCTGTCTTAGCTGGTTTCACTGCTATAACGAAATGCCTCATATTGTCTGGCTAACAAACAACAGAAATTTATTTCTTACAATCTAGAGCCTGGAAGTCCAAAATCAGGGTGCCAGGTTGGTCAGGTTTGGACCTTCTTCCCAACTATAGATTTCTGGTTGTATCCTCATATGGTAGAAAGGGTAAGCTAGCTCACTGCAACCTCTTAACCACCATGACCTAATTTCTCCCACTGACCCTGCCTTCTAATGTGGTCATTTTGTATTTGTCATTAAGTTTTTAACATATTAATTGGGAGCAGGGGCATTAACATTCAGACCACAGCAGGCCTTGTAGTATCTTGCCCCTGAAGAGAATAATTTATGTTTCAGATCAGCCAAACTGTGACAAATAGAAAAGCAGATGACAATATAACCTGGAAAATTCTAGTATTAAATAATGGGTGATCTTACATCATTCACCCATTCGATAAATTATTGTTACGCATCTACCATGTACCACACACAAGGAAGAAAACAGTGAGCAAAAGCAGAAATGGCACCTGCCCTCACAGGTCTTACAACCTTTTCTATAAATGAGTCAAAGATGGATTGACCCCTAGCTTGTTTATTTCTTCATACAATACAAAGGTGTATTGGACCATAGCTTGTTTATTCCTTCACTCCAGGCTGAGACCCATGGACCCAAAAGCCCACTGGCTCCAAACTCTAACTTTTACACATTAGAGGAAAACTGTTTCTCTAACCACAGAACACTTCTGACGTGATATATGTGTGGTTTTCAATCAGTTCCCCAACTCTCTGCACATAAACTGGGTATCCTAAAATTTATATTTAATTTTGACATTAACTACCTGGTGTTAGCACGGACCTCATGGATTAAGGGCTCAGCATCATAAAACTGCCCCCATTTTAGACACAAGTCACAAGGCCCAGGTCATCATCTGTACTTCTGGCCAACCAGTTGCAAATTGCGAGTTTTCATATCCCTCTCTTCAGATTTGATAATTTCTTGTAATAGCTCATGGAAGTCAGGGAAACACTATTTATGTTAACTAGTTTATTATAAAGATTATTATAAAGGTTAGAAATAAGCATCCAGATAAGAGGTACATGGAGCAAGATCTAGAAGGTAGCTTCTGAGTGGGGTTAGGGCGTGCCACCCTCTAGTCACATGGATGCCTTCATGAACCCAGAATTTCTTTAAACCTCATAATTTAGGAAAGTTTATAGAGGTTTCATCACATAGGCATGATCAGTTATTAGCTTACTTTGCAGTTGCTCTCCCTTTTTTGGAGTTCAATGGTTGGGACTGAAATTTCCAAGCTTCTAATTATGATTTGGTCTTTTTGATGACCAGCCCCCATCGTGAAGCTACCCAGGGGTCCGTGAAGAGTTGCTTCATTAGAACCAAAGGCACTCCTATCACCCAGGAAATGCCAAGGGATTTAGGCGTTCAGTGTAAGATGCCCCTATCATCTTTCATCACTCAGGAGATTACCAGGGTTTTAGGAGCTTAGTGTGAGAAACTAAGGGTCAAAGACTCAAAGGTAGTAGAACAAAAGATACTTCTAGCATCCATACCACTCAGGTAGTTACAAGGGTTTTAAGAACTCTGTGTCAGAAAGCAGGGGCAGAGACCAAATAGGTAATTATTACCTCACATCCAATTATTTTTTTTTAAAGATTTTATTTATTTATTTGAGAGACAAAGAAAGTGAGAGAGAGCATGAGAGGAGAGAAGGTTAGAGGAAGAAGCAGACTCCCTGTGGAGCTGGGAGCCTGATGTGGGATTCGATCCCAGAACTCAAGGATCATTACCTGAGCCGAAGGCAGTTGCTCAACCAACTGAGCCACACAGGCGCCCCTCACATCCAATTATTTTTAAAGTAGCCTGAACTAAGCAGATGCTTTCTTAACTGTTTATACTTATCTGTTGTGTATATCCTACAAAATATCAGTTAGCATCTTCTGGCCATTGATAAATTAGAGCCCTGTGGTTGTAAGACCCTTTTGGAGTTACTGTCATTTTGAATAATCTGACCCAGAGACCCTTCCACCCCCATTCTGCTGAGTAACATCACTTAGGCATGCAGATCTTCTCTCCGGTCCCCCTCTCTCCCAGGAGTTTCCTTGCCTTCCTCTCCTTCTGAGTAAGACCCCCCGTAACCAAGCTTCTAGATAAACTCCTGCTGTGAGGGACTGTCCCCCCCATGACATCCCCCCATACAAACTTCTCAAAGCGTCATCACCCAGTAAAGCTTCTGTGTTGCTGCTGCCATCTCATGGTCATATCTTTTTCCTTGATCAGGCTTTCAAATCTCTAAACCCCCTTACACAACCTAATAGGGGAGAAAGAGCTAAAAGTTTTGCTGACTCTTCACCAAATATATTAATGGCATAAATTTATCCTGTGTTTTAGCATTGTCACCTTGTCAGAACCTGCCAGAAAAAGAAATACAGTTAAATTACTGATTTGTTGGTTTGTATTACATGTACCTCCTGCTTCATACTGATATCTAGTTCTTAAATTGAAGATTATAAGTCCCTCCAAAAGAGGGGTATAGCTCCTCCTCTTCCTCTCCTTGCTGTAGTTTTCTTTTATTGAATAATTATGTACTAAAGCTATTAAATGAGACAGTGAAAAGAAGGCCTTTGTGATCATTTGGGCTAGGCGAGGTGGTGAAAAGAACCTCAGTGACTCGAGCACAGTGTCACAGAGCAAGTAGAGTGAGAAGGACATGGGTGGGCCTGGCGCGTGATGTCAGAGCCAGGGAAATGGGAAGAGGACACCTCAGCGGAGGTGGGTTATGGCATGATGTGGGTTATGGCATGATGTGGGTTATCAGACTGAGCAGGGGAAGCAAAGGATCCCAGCTGAGATGGCCTACCAGGAGATAGCAGAGCCCAAGCGGGGTGAGGAAAGGGTTCTCACACAGTAGCGATGTCCTAGAGTCCAAATAGGGTGAGGGTGTCTCAAGATGCCTCTCTCAAGAGAGCATCTATGTGGTGGAAGGTGTAATGGCAGAGATAAGAAAGTGGTTTCATGGGGGGATTTGTCAGATACGTAAATATGTTAAAGATAATGGGAGCCTGATTTCTCACTGTCAGAAAAAGGGGTTATAAATATTGTAAGGGTGGGAGGAAGAATGAACTCTTTGTTGTTGGATTAGAATCAGTGGTATTATATTTGTATTCATTTGCTCTGGCTGCCATTTTAAACATACCAAAGATTGGGAGTCTTAAGAAACAAAAGTTAATTTTCTCACAGTTCTGGAGGCTGAAAGTCCAAGATCAAGGTATCAGCTAGTTTGGTTTTTCCACAGTTTTAACTCCTTGACTTGAACATAGATGGCTTTCTCTGTGCCCTCACAGGGTCTTTCTTTTGTGCACACATATCTCTGGCGTCTCTCAGTGTGTCCACATTTCCTCTACTTATAAGGTAACTAGTCAGATTGGATTAGGACTCACCTGAATAGCCTCATTTTACCTTAATCTCCTTTAAATATAGTTAAATTCTGAGGCACAGACACTTAGGTCATTTGGCGAGGACAGAATTCAGCCCGTAACAATACTGTATATTCCTGATATATGTATTTATGTATATAGGTATGGCAATAGGTATGAATATACTTATACATATGGGTCCTAGTTCTGTTCACTGAAAGAGTTTGATATGGGGAAATGCTTTGATTTTTTTTTTTTCCTGGAGGAAGTAGTTTACTTTTTTGTTATGCTGTTTAGTGAGTAGAGAAAGTTTACCAGTGTGATAAAACAAGGTTGTGTTTGCCTCCGAGCTTTTCTTGGAGAATAGAACAAGTGAATAGAACTTACATGATGAAATTTATTTTGAAATTTTTCTGTGATTTATTCAAAGACAAGGAAAATTAAATAAATGAGTTAGATTCATTTGCCAGAAATTCTGTTTTGCTACCATGTATATGGATGCTACTCAAGATTTATAAATAAAATACTTGATTTTGTGATAAGATGTAGAAATTCTCTAAGTTAGTGCCGTAGGTGCAAGTGCAGAATACTTTAGAATAGAGAGTCAAATACTTTTGAAGACTAGTGAGTAAAGACGATGAGTGAAGCAAAAGGCTATGAGGCAAGGAAAAGTGGGGACTACAGCAAGAGAGAAAGTGTGTGTCCCGCCCAAGGCATATAATTTTAAATTCTAAAAGAATTATTCTACCCAAAAGTGATGTATTTCAATGTCAGGCCTGCTATCTTATAAATTATTCTTGACTTATTTTCTTGACTCTTCTTGACTTATTTTCATTATACATTGACTCTTGAACAATGCAGGAGTTAGGGACACTGAATTCCCACTCAGTCAAAAATCCATGCACAACTTTTGACCCCCAAAAACTTAAGTACTAATAACCTCTGCTGAATGGAAGCCTTACCAGTAACATAGACAGTTGTTAAACACATATTTTGTACATTATATGTATTATACATGGTATTTTTACAATAAAATAAGCTAGAGAAAAGAAAATGTTATTCAGAAAATTGTAAGAGAGAATACATGGACAGTTCTGTGCTGTATTTATTGAAAAAACTATACATAAGGTATCTGTGTGGCTCAGTGGGTTAAGCATCTGCCTTCGGTTCAGGTCATGATCCCACCAGGGTCCCTGCTCAGTGGGGAGCCTGCTTCTCCCTCTCTGCCACTCCTTGCTAGTGCTGTCTCTCTCTCTCTGTCAAATAAATAAATAAATAAATAAATAGTCTTTTAAAAAAAAGGAAAAAGAAAATACTGTATATGAGTACAACTATACAGTTCAAACCCATGTTGTTCAGGAGTAAACTGTAATGATTTAGTAAGTATGTGCTAAATATAGAAATTATGCTATACTAGACAACAAAGAAAGATCTTCAGGTATAAGTGAAAGACATATTATTAAAAATAAGTGGTTTTTTTTGCAAAATTTTATGTCTATCTTACCCATAAGTCCATTTTTTATTTTATATAATTATATTGCACACTTAAATGCATTTTATGTATTTTTAACTGCTATATATATACCCTGTATTTCTGCTGAACATATGTGTTAGTTTTATAAATGCTTCAAAATAAAAAAGTGCCATATTTGCATGTAGGAGAAGCTTCTTTTCTTTTTTTTAAATTATCTATTGGGATTACAAGCATTGTATCTTATCACTACAAGCTAACATCCTATATGGTATGTACTAAATGATTCCTGTTTAGCATAGATCAAATTATATTTTCATTCCTTTAGGAAATAAACCACTTTCATTTTAAAATTTTGTTCTTTTCAAAGATATCAGCCACAATGATCAAAAAACACTGTTAGTATTTATATCCTGTGGGATTTTATTGCTATCTAGCTACCCAATATAAAAAAGACTAATAGGTTTTTTGAGAAAGATTTATATCCAGTGTCATCCACTTTAAGAAGCACAGTACAATTATAACTACTTTTGTGTTACAATGTCTCTTTTGAATATGTGTTATATCTCTTGGGAAATTTTTTTTTCAAGTAAGTATTCATATAAAATAGGATTATTGATTCATTCAGTATCCAGTCTACTACCTCATAACTACATTTTGTGAAAACCATTCTGTGAAATAATTGAAGCTGTTCATACCAATGTAAAAGTATAAAAATGTACCGTGAAACAATGACCGATCTGGAATTGGTTGTAGGAACTGAAAAACTGGATGTATTTGTAGTCCTTCTGGAAAGTCTTGATCATTTCAATTGTTATATGTGGATGAAGTCACTCAATAATTATAAAATAATCCTAGACAATAGCAGTTCACTCAAGAAAATATAGAAACTTTAGGTTGATTAAAATGTATATGAGTTTCCCCTTTAAATGGAATTAGTCCTGAAAAAAGAAAATAAACTGGAGTCCTTATTTTATTTTATTTTTTTCATCCAAAAAGAATCCATAACTTTATTAATTATAGAAACAGTACAAATTTCAAACCAAGCTGCAGTTATTCTTTTGAAACACCAAAAAAAGTCCTCTTTTCAGATGGTTACATTGTTAATTCCATAATAGCATTTACAATATCATTACTGTTGTTCTTCAGGGCTTGGACTGCCTTTGCTCTTGACACATTTGCTTGTGACATGACCAGTTCTAGGTCCTTAACCTCTCCACTAGTTTCATCAATCTCTTCCTCTTCACTCTCCTCTTGTACAGTTGGAGTCTTTGTGTTTTCATGAATATTTGAAACAACTTCACCTTGAACTTTGAAATTTCAGCAGCTGCTAGTTGTGCAAAAAAAAAAAAACAACAACAAAACAGATCTGATACATATCAGTAATTAAGCTGTTCGAAACTCTTACTTTTAGCATTCCTGCTCTTTGCAAGTATGTGCAGGCCTTTGAAATGAATGAGATACTTTATCATTCTCATTCCCTGGTTTTACTTGCCTTTCTTTAATTTTTTTTTCCTGTCATTACTCTCTTCCACTATTTCACATTTCTTATCCATTTAATTGAGATTCTGAAAAAGATGATTGAAATAGATGTGTGTATGTGTGTGTGCACGCATGTGTGTGTATGTGACCCAGAGAGGGTAAAGGAGAGAGAGAGCATGCATGCTTGCAAGGAGAGGGAGGGAGCAGAAGCACTCATGGTGACTTGCTAAGATTTCATTGGAACATTACAATGTTTCACAATGCACAGGTCTTTTTCTCCCCAGGATAGTCAGAATTCCCAGAGATGAATCTTGTAATTTATTACCTAAAGAGTTACATACTTAACTACTAGGTTGCTGGGAACTGAGCCAAAGACAGGGCTGGAGGGAAGAGACTAACATTTAGTATATACTGCCTTGCATTTACTACCATTTTTGCAGTAAAATACCTCAACATTTCATGCTGCTGAGTCTCAGCCTCAATTTTCCTGAAGGGACAGTTTGGTGGTTTCTACCTGCACAGAGTTGCAGAGATACTGAAAGTCTAATTGTTCCTTATAATGTCTTTTTTTTTTTTGTAAAGATTTTGTTTATTTATTTGACAGAGAGAGAGATCGATCACAAGCAGGCGGGGGGGGGGGGAAGCAGGCTCCCCGCCGAGCAGAGAGCCCGATGCGGGGCTCGATCCCAGGACCCCGAGATCATGACCTGAGCCAAAGGCAGAGGCCCAACCCACTGAGCCACCCAGGCGCCCCGTTCCTTATAATGTCTTAAACCGTCTTTCCAGTTTTCCACTCTGCCCTCTTTCACATCTACTTTAGCTCCTTATGCCCTGACTTCTGAGTCAGTTTCTAGGGAGAGAAGCAGCTGGCTATTCCGTGGCTTCTCCTCTGTATGTGCTTGCCCCTCACTGTTCTTTGCTCTGCTGTGCCAATCATTTGATCTCCCCTTTGTTTTACATCTTCAAAAAAAAAAGGGGGGATCCCTGGGTGGCTCAGTGGATTAAAGCCTCTGCCTTCAGCTCAGGTCATGATCTCAGGGTCCTGGGATCAAGGCCCGCATCGGGCTCTCTGCTCAGCAGGGAGCCTGCTTCCCCCTCTCTCTCTGCCTGCCTCTCTGCCTACTTGTGATCTCTCTCTCTGTCAAATAAATAAAATCTTAAAAAAAAAGTTGATATTTCTTGCCTACTATTCCATTCTTTGTGTTTATAGATTAATAACTTTAAAAATTATACCTTTTCTGTATAAAAGAGATAAGCCCATGGCTTTAAATCTATCATGAAGTGGCAACCTAACTAATATTTCAAAAAAAAATTTTTTTCTCATTAAAAAAGCCCTACCAATGCTTCTGGGAAATGGTAGCTAGAGATGTGAGGAAGTGAGAGCAATTCTTTTGAATGATTTAATCTTAAGTAATAGATAAATGTAACAGATGACTGCTAGCAAGACCAATGACTCAAATTCAAGAAACATGTATCACAGCTTGTAAGATCAATCATAGTATTAGTACCATCACAAGGATGCCAATCTTTTCAATGTAAAATAAAAAACAATACTGTAGTACTTTATTAAGTTTAAAAATAAGATACAAATACCTAGAAACAATAAAATGTCAGGTGCTGTAAATAGGCATCCTGGGCACCAAAAGCAATCTCCACGTAGGCTTTACATATTCTGCACAGATCCTATTTTTTTTTTAATAGTGAGCCACATTTGAAAATAACAAGATTACAAAGGAATAATTTTTTCTGCTCTAAAATATCAAAAGATCTGGCAAATTTCTGGCAGCGGTTACCTGAATCTGAGACTTACCTGCCCCTTCAGTTTGGACAGTCTCTTTTATCTGCTCTTTCCTCACAACTCACATGTTGAAACCAATAAGCTGAAAGAGAGCTACACTTGGTCAAGGCCAGTGAGCAGGTAAGACAATGTCTTGGCCCACAGGACCTCAGCAGGAAGTAATGTCCCTGCCCCCATGCTTGGGCAAGGCCAGGGGAAGGGCAAGAAAATCGTAACTGAATATTTACCAAAAATGGATGAAATTTTAAACTTCAAATTACCAAGTATATTTAAGGTCCAGGATTTAATTTTCAATTGTTAGAGCTTCAAGAACAAAGGGGAGTTTGGTTAGAGATGAATTAAAAAAGTTACCCCGCTCTCTTCACATTTGGATTGTAAGTTTCATACTCCTTGTAATGATATACAATTACAATTACGTTATCTTTATATTTATTTCATTTATAAAGATTTTTCATAGTAGCATTGTTTGCCTTTTTAAATTTATTGGAGTCTTTATTTTTCAAATTATTTTTTCCATATAGACCCAATTTTAGATTCTGAAATCTTGCTTGAAAAAAAACAGCTTAAACAGCAGGATTTCAGTAGAAAGAGATGCCTTCCCCATATAAGGCAATACATTTAGGATAAAGATCTTCTAGTTTACAAGCAAGATTATCAAGTTACATTGGGTGTTCAGGTGCCTCTCTATCCCCATATGTAGGATATAGTGACTATTCCATCTTAACTGATATAAATGAATAATGATGAATGTGGGTTACAACTAGGTAAAGATGCTTTAAAATGATAAAGTAGCACATACAATACATTATTATGTGAATAATGATTGTTATTTTAAATGAACTCCCAAAAGTTTTCAGCAAAACTAATTCCATAAATTCATTTATTCAGGATTTTGTCAATGAAGATATTAAAATTATTTGAAATTAGAATGCAATATATAACTAGGGTTTATTTTCTTCACTACTGAATTAGTTAATAGAAATGTAGATATTAGACATAGATATTGATATACATTGATATATAACTCGGCTTACTCAATATTCCATTCTAGCATGAAGATTCTGTTAGCTGAAAACTAAAAAATTGCATTTCCTCAATGCTCTTTTGCACTTATGGTTCTGGGCTGTCAATTAGTTTTATCTGTGAGAGATTTTGATATACCATTGAGGCAGAAGGGAGAAGAGGCAGATTATAGGGCAAGTAGTTTCTGAGTTAGATGGTGATGTTCTAGAGCCAGAAGCCAGAGCAATGATTTTTTTTTTTCTTCTTCAGTAATTAGCTTCCCATTCATCTGTTTTTCAAACTTCTCCAGTTGTGGCAGAGGCAAAGTGTTTCTTGTTTCAAGAAATCATTCCTGGGAGCTCAGCCTAGAGACTCCTCCAGGCCTTTAAAGAATGGCGTAACTAATTTCCCATACTGCTACTTTTTTTGTTAAAACTAGCTAGAACAGATTTGTTGATTGCAACTGAAATTCAGGGGTCCTGTTGTATTTTAATACCTAAACCGCATTGGCTGACTTTTTAGAATAGACCCATTTTATTCCAAATTTCTCTCATAGTAAAATGACTTGAGGGTTGGTTTACATGAATGCGTAATAGCATGTCATAAATAAAATGAAATGAAACATTGAGTAGATGATTTCAGGCCCTCCAAGGAAATTTGACTGTATTTGATGGTCATTCTTTTATTTTTTCTTCCTTGTGAAGACATAGCCAGAGTGAGATGTTATGCTTTTTAAATACTAGATGTGTTTATTTCCCTTAGGCTTTTACAACCACGTATTTTTAGGTATTGTGAATAAGAATGTGAAAAAGTATCCATAAAGATCTAGCATTAATATTGAGTTGCATTCCTCTGAATATAACTGAGAATTCATAGTTACGATCATAGTAGATAAAAGATCTAAATGAAAATGATTGACTTTAAAAATACAATAATTTTGTTGAGAAACAAGAAATAAGTTATATATAGCTATCATCTCTACTTTCAATAAAATCAGAGCCACAAAAACTAAAAAATGCTCCACAAATATGTGAGTGATATATGAAAATATGAAATTATTTAAGTTAGTTTAGTGTGCAACAGATTGGGTAAATGAATCTAATAAGCAAAATAAAAAGAGATTAATTTGTTTTACTATTATAGATTTGTAGTCACATTTTATAACTCCTTTATGATGAATATATTCTGGGGTTGCCCCCATGATCCTTCCGGTATTTATGCCCTACGGTAAGCCTCTCCCCTTAAGTGTAGGTAATACTCAGTCTGACCAGGCTACAGATAACTAAATGGGGCAAATAAACACATGTATAACGTAACCAATCCTTCCTCATTGGTAAGCATCAAATGATACCGCAGCCCAGCCTGACAACCTGGGAGGTGAACCTACTGGACAGAGCCCTCCTAACCCACAGAAACTCTGAGCTGAAAATATGAAGCTTATGATTATATTGTTATACATTAACACATAACAAATCCAGTTATTTTGATTTAATTATAATTATATTGCACACTATATATTGTGTTCTATATTGCACATAGAACTAAATGTTATTTTGTATTCTAATTAACAATAAAATAAGCACACGGTATACAAACCACATAAATAATGAATAAAATGGTTTGTATTCTATAACATTCAACATATTTTATTGTGAGTAACTGCTTCTCTCCAACCCAAAGTGATATTCAAAAATTATTCATTAGGAGGTTTATTTTATAACAATAGTGGCTTCTAAAATGCAGTTTCCTATTGATACACTCCTGAAGAGAAATTCCATTTCATCAATAATGTTCAATAAATACACATTAAATATACATTTATTCCTGGATGGCTTGTTTTGCTTGTCCTTTGTTAAGAGGATGTATGACATAGCAGAGTCACAATTCTTGGGCGAGTTATCAAATTCCATTAATTAATTTACACTAAAATATTATAGAAAATATTAAGTTATAATAAAGAAAAATAATATATTAAACCCCATGAACAAATCACCTACCTTCAATAATTGTCAACTCATGCCAGTCTTGCTTAGTGCACATCCTGACCTATCTCCTCAGACTTCATACAACTCCACCTGGATTGTGGATATATCAATATGTAATTCTAAATTCTCAAAAATTAATATAGTTTTATTATTCTCACAGCTACCAAAATAATTTCAACAAATATCCTGTGAGTGTCCAAATGTCCAAATAACTCACATACATCATTTTATTTATAGTTTGTTCATTTGAATCATGATCAGTATGAAGTATATACAGTGAGTCTTTCTTTAATCTATCATTACCCCTTCTCTTTTTTTTTTTTTTTCCTCAAGAATTATTTGATGAAAAAAACCTGGCATGTTCATTATATTTTTCTACAATTTGGATTCTGTTGATTGCATTCTGTGGTGTTATTTTATAGATTTCCCTATCTCTGTATTTTCTATATATTGGTACTTTGGCAAGATTATTTCATAAACAGTGTTGTGTTCTTCCATCAAGCAGCACATGATGTCTGGTTGCATCTAATTTATATTTTTAAGTAATTAATGTTAAAAATTAATATTCCTTTTTTGAAAGATTTCTACCTTGTGGAAGTGGGGGGATGAATTATTTTCCATGTGTTTAATTGTCTAAGAAAGCTTACAAACTCTGCCTTAGAATTGTCATCCTTTTCAGCATAGCAGCATGAGGAAAAACAATATGTTGCACTTACATAAACTAATTTCAATTTGTAAGTTTATGGAAAATCTCTTTTTAAGTGTATAGAAATTATGTCATATGTTTATTTCACAATATTCAAGGTACTATGAATGAACCCATACAGTTTTGTGGAGATGCACAAGTGACATTCGACTTTTATTCGCGTTAGATTTTTAATACCAATTTTCATTAGCAGAAGTCCGAGGGACTAAAAATGTATATAAAAACTTGAATGCCTCTTCAAGTTTTATTTATAACTAACTTTGATAACCAAAATCAGAAATACAAAAAGAAATAAATGCACTATTGTTACAGAGTTTCTAAAATACTGGACAAGTGATAGAATGTTTTTAATGATATATATTTCCTTTAAAATTTCCCTTGAGCTTGCTAAGTGTCTTAATATATGGATTGGGGTGTTTGGATTTGCAGGTAGTATGTGCCACTGTTCAGCTTGAAAAGGGGAATTCATAACAAATTGCTTTCTTAGAATGCTACTGTGAACGCTCTTGAAGTGAAAAACAGATTTCTACTAAGAATTCCATAATAGAGTTTCACATAAAACAAAAGTTTTCATTGAAACAAAGAAAGCAATATTTGTTCTACAGCCATAAAATGTATGGAACGGTTTTGGAGTTTTACTAGAATTACACTATTTTTATAGCATATTATCCATAAATATGCATTTCTTGCATTTTGTTTCTCTATGAATCTTAGAGAATCTAAAAGGTATTACATTGCTCTCTAGATACAAAGTTAAAAATAAAAAAAAAGCTTAATAAATGCTGTCTCTTAGAGACATACCTGTCTCCCACATAAACACCAAGGAGATAAAAAAGACCTGGACATGTAGCTTAATTAGCCATACCGCTACTTGATAAACATACCCTATAATGTACTTCCTTCAAGTTTTGCTGGAAAACTATTCTTTGTGAGTCCCTCCCTGATATTCCTAACTTAAAACTGCAACCCTACCACCATTCCATCTCCCATCAGGATCCCTTATTCTTCTTCCTCTGTTCTTCTTTTTTTTTTTTTTTTTCCTTTTTTGGGAGCACTTTTCACTTTATAAGCTACTAAATAATTTATTTCTTTAACATCTTTAATCTCCATCTTCTCTCACTAAAGTGTAGGGTCCTGTGGACAAAGTATTTTTAATTTCTCTTCTTTTTAGTTGATATATACCCTGAAAACAGTGAAAACAATGCCAGGTTTTTAGTAGCATTCAATAAATATAAGTGATTGAAGGAGTCCAATAAACAGCAGTTAGAACAATTCATGGTCATTCAGTTTTTTGCTTTCTGCTTCTTGATTCTCAGACTATAGGTCATAGATTTGGTATAACTGATCCCAGTGGAGGACAGAATGTACCTGTTATATTAATAAAAGCAATGCCAGAATGGAGTAACTTCTAGAAATCCTACAGACTTTAAAATGATAATAAAAATATTTAGGATCTGTTCATGTTATTAATGAGAAATCTTCAAAAAATTTGATGAATATTTTGAACAAAGTGTTAAAATCATTGTTTTATGCCTATAACTTACTAAGTAATGATAATCATGTACATATATTTAAAAAACAGTCCCAGTCTCAAACACTTTCTTTACAAAAGAAGATATTAACTTTCTGGTGGAAATTTAAGAAATATCCATTATGTAAGACAAAATTTCAAATATTTGATTCACAAAGATTAAAAATATTGTAAAGAGTTTTATAAAATGGTTACTCTAATAATTTTCTATCAACTAATGCATATTGACATATTTTGGGAGGAAAAACCTAACATATGTATGAAATTTTTCAATATGAATATCCTTCTACCCAGCAACTCTACCTGTAAAAATTTATGCTAAGAAACCAATTGAACATGAGTACAAAAACATATATTCACATATGTATAGTAAGCATAATTTCTAACAGAGGGACTTATTTATTAAAGGATTATTTTTAAAATAAATTATATTAGAGTGAAATACTTTAAAGTGTTCAAAATCATCAGGATTATATTTATTATGTATTATTAGGGGGGAGCCGATTACACTTATATACACTATTTTTGGTATGAACGGCACTAAGGATCACTGCTTTGCACAATCCAGAAGCACCATTTACATAAAATATGATGTGAAAGTTGTCCCAGGGCACATCTATGGTCCAGGGTTAAGGGCAATGTCTCTGGGTCCAGACTCCCAGGGTTCACTTATTTCCTATACCTTGTCTCCACATCTGAGTTGTATAAATTTAAACAAGTTATTTTTACCTCATGGGACTGATGTGGAGATTTAATAAGCTAATTCAAGCAAATGCACCTCAAATCTTGTGCTTGACACCCATCTGTATAAGAATTAACTATTAATTTTATTCTGCATTACAAGATTCACATAAATTCTGTTTTACTCTCTACTGTGTCCCTGCTTATAATTAGTTCTTAGGAATATTTTTGGATGGGGGTGCCTTAGTGGCTCCAATGGTTAAGTGTCTGCCTTTAGCTTAGGTCATGATTCCAGGGTCCTGGGATAGAGTCCCACATTGGGATCCCAGCTCAGCAGGGAGTCTGCTTCTCCCTCTGCCTCTCTCCCCTGCTCATGCTCTCTCTTTCTCTCTCTCTCTCTCTCAAATGAATAAATAAAATCTTTTAGAAAATATTTTTGGATGATTTTTAATTAAAAAGTTAATCCCAGTATTAATGTTAATATATATTTGAGAAGAAATTTTGAAAGACATATGTCAAAATGTTAACAGTGGTTATCACTATACTCACATTTTATGAAATTTTTTTTGTTTCAGCATATATTCTATAAAATGTACAGTAAACAGTTAAACAGTGAGATTATACTAAATATTCTCAACACATACATACCCTTTAGCCCAACAATTCCATTCGTAGTTGTTTAAAAACCCTGCAAAACATTGTTATAACAGTCTTATTCCCAATAGGCAAAAACTGGAAGAAGACCAGTTACCCATCAATAAAAATGAAAAAACACACTGTGGCACATCATCCATACAATGAAATACTACTCAGTGATAAAAAGGAATGAACTACTGCTACCTGGAAAAACATAGATAAATCTTTTTATCTATTTATCAATCATCTGTCTATCATCATTTACCTATCAGCTGTGCCAAACAAGTTACACACACATGTATTGGTATAATATTCTTTACATCAAGGTTTATAACAAAAGAAAAACAAAATGAAAACAAGGATTGTTTTATGGAAAGCAGGGCAGGGTGTTATTAGGCAGTGTTTTAAGAAGGAATTTTCTAGAGGTACAGTGAAGTTCTGTATCTTGATGAGTTTCTATATTATACCAGTGTATGAATTTTTTAATGCATGCATGCAGCAAAAGTACACCTATGATTTATACTTTTCATTGTATGTAAATGTGATCTCACAAGAAAAATAGGTAAACAAATACTGACTTCAAGTTGATATGCATGTTGAAGGATTTAGCAGAAAGTATACTAATGAATGGAATGATGAATAGATACATGGTAGATTTTTGAAAAAGCAAATATAGTAAATTGTTAATGATAGAACCTAGGTAGTGTGTATAGATATTCTCTCTTAAATAATTTCAATCTTATATGTTTAAAAAATGTCACCATAATATAATGTTAGATATAAATGCAGTAAATTTATAAAAAGAGAAATGTAGATCACTATTTTTTTTTTTAGATTTTATTTATTTGACAGAGATCACAAGTAGGCAGAGAGGCAGGCAGAGAGGCAGGCAGAGAGAGAGAGGGAAACCAGGCTCCCCACTGAACAGAGAGCCCGATGTGGGGCTCGATCCCAGGATCCTGAGATCATGACCTGAGCTAAAGGCAGAGGCTTTAACCCACTGAGCCACCCAGGGGCTCCAGGTCACTATTTTTATTTTTTAAGTAGGCTCCATGCTGGCTGTGGAGCCTAGTGTGGGTCTTGAACTCACAACCCAGCGATCAAGACCTCAGGTGAGATCAAGAGTCCAAGGCTCTGGGTGCCAGGGTGGTTCAGTTGGTTGAGGGACCCACTCTTGGTTTTGGCTCAGGTTGTGATCTCAGCATCTTGAGATCAAGACCTGCATCTGGGGGCGCCTGGGTGGCTCAGTGGGTTAAAGCCTCTGCCTTCAGCTCAGATCATGATCCCAGCGTCCTAGGATCAAGCCCCGCATCGGGCTCTCTGCTCAGCAGGGAGCCTGCTTCCCCCTCTCTCTCTGCTGGCCTCTCTGGCTACTTGTGATCTCTCTCTCTCTGTCAAATAAATAAATAAAATCTTAAAAAAAAAAGACCTGCATCAGGCTCTGAGCTCAGTGCAGAGTCTGCTTGAGATTCTCTCTCCTGTCTTGCTACCCCTCCCATTTGTGCTCTCTCTCTCTCAAGTAAATAAATCTTTTTAAAAATATATTAAGGAGTTAACTCCTAAGCAGTTAAGCAGTTAACTCTTACAAATTTAATGTATGTAAATTTATATACAGTAAAAAAGTATTTTTCTTTGCTTTAAATAAGATTTTATTTGTCTAAATGATTTGGTGCTTGTTTCCCTCAGGGGTATAAATATATATTTATGATTTATTCATAATCAAGTACTTAGGATTTGAGGGTTATCTCACTTCTAAATAAATATATGCTTCTTTATTAATACAGAGTGACTGAATTTATGGCCTTCAAGGGCATTGAAGAACTAGCCAGTCAGCTTGGAGAAGATTGCAATGTTATTTCAAGGGCAAGTGACACTTAACAGCAAATATGAATTTGGCCTTCATTTACATTATATATTTCTGGGATTTTTAGTGAATGGTTCTTTGGATAATAATGTAAACTGACATTGTCATCTTCACAACTGGAAAGAGTAAACTAAATGATGTTTAGCTTTCTATATTAATTAGAATAAAGGAGTATCAGTTTTTCTTAAGTAGGTTTTTATTAGGATGTGTTTTTTTTTTTTTTTAAGTGAATTTCTTCACAGGTAATAGAGGCACATGATCATAGACCAGGAATATACTTCTGAAGGTGGTTAGACAAGCCAGATCTTATAATAATTTTTAAAGGATTAGTTTTGCATTTGGAATTTAATTAAGTTGACACTTTTTATTTTTATGACTCACAAAGAGTTATTGAGTATTTATCAGCAGGAGGTGGTGCTTGCTGGAGGAAAGGAGTGAAAGGGTAATTCACTCTTTCCTTAGGGTTCCCCAATGTAGAGAAGGACAAAACTCACTAACACAGCTAGGACACTGTATTATATAATAAAGGCATGTATATTTGATACCTAATCCCAACCACTTTATTCCTTGATTTCTTTTTCTATGATTTTTGGCATAGTCTTTGTAAAAATCTATAAAGGGATGCTTTTGGAGAAGGTACCTTACTGTAGGTAAAGGAGTGTTTCAGTGATCTTTTCTTGTGTAAGAAATGGACTCTGATAATCCTGTTTATTCTCCATAGTTAAAAGTCCATTTTTTGGTTTTCCCCTCTTTTTTTCTCCTTTGTTAATTAATTTTTTTAAAGATTTTATTTATTTGAGAGAGAGAAAGAGTGAGAAAATACAAGCAAGGGGGATCAGCTGAGCTGGAAGTCTGATGTGGGACTTGATCCTAGGACCTGGAGATCATGACCTGAGCCAAAAACAGATGCTTAAATGACTGAGCCCCTCCTTTGTTCATTTATTTTGTTTCTTAAATTACATATATGAGTGAAATCATATGGTGTTTGTCTTTCTCTGACTGACTTATTTTACTTAGCATTATACCCTTTAGGTCCATCCATGTTGTTGCAAATAGCAAGATTTCATGCTTTTTTATGGCTGAGTAATATTCCATTGTATACATACACCACTTTTCTTTATCCATTCGTTTACTGATGGATACTTGGGCTCCTTCCTCAATTTGGCAATTGTAAATAATGCTTCAATAAACATAGGGGTGCATATATCCTTTCAAAGTAGTGTTTTTGTATTCTTTGGGTACATACATAGTAATGTGATTCCTGGGTCATAGGATAATTTTATTTTTAATATTTTTGAGGAACCTCCATACTGTTTTCCACAGTGGCTGAACTAGTTTGTATCCCCATTAGTAGTGAGAGTTCCTTTTTCTCCACATCCTTGCCAACACTTCCTTCTTGTGTTTTTTTATTTTACCATTCTGACAGGTATGAAGTAATATCTTACTGTAGTTTTGATTTGCATTTCTCTGATGATGAGTGATGTTGAGCATCTTGAGTGTCTGTTGGCCATCAGTATGTCTTTTTTGGGGAAATGTCTGTTTATGTCTTCTACTTATTTTTTAATAGGGTTATTTGTTTTTGGGGTATAGAGTTGTATAAGTTCTTTATGATTTTACATTCTGACCCTTTATTGGCTATGTCATTTGCAAATATCTTCTTTCATTTAGTAGGTTGTCTTTTAGATGTGTTGTTTCCTTTGCTGTACAGAATATTTTCATTTTGATATGGTCCCAATAGTTTATTTTTGCTTTTATTTCCCTTGCCTCAGGAGACATTTATAGAAAAATGTTGCTATGGCTGATGTCAAAGAAATTATTGCCTGTATTCTCTCCTAGGATTTTTATGGTTTCAGGTCTCACATTTAGGTCTTTAATTCATTTTGAGTTTATTTTTGTGTATGTTGTAAGAAAGTGGTCCAGTTTCATTCTTTTGCATGTAGCTTTCCAGTTTTCCCAAGACCATTTGTTGAAGAGACTTTTTCCCATTGCTTATTCTTGCCTCTTTTGTTGAAGATTAATTGACCATATTTTTTTGTTTCTGGGCTTTCTGAGCTTTCTATCCTGTTCTATTAATCTATGTGTTTTTGTGCCAGTACCATACTTTTTGGATTACTACAACTTTGTAGTAAATCTTGAAATCTGGGATAGTGATACTGCTAGTTTTGTTCTTTTTTTTTTACAAGATTGCTTTGGTTCCATACTTATTTTAGGATTATTAAAAAGGATTATTCTTTCTAGTTCTATAAATAGTTTGATAAATGATTATTAAACATGAAAAGTAAAATGGTATTTGAAATTAATCTTTTAATAAAATGAGACTTTATTTTTTTTCAAAAATTCATCTGTGTCATAGGTATTGCTAGCATGCTTCTTGAAAATTTCTCAAGACTTGCAAATGACAAAAGAGCTTACCAGGTGTAGTTTCAGTGGGAATCCAGGGATTACGTAATTGTATCATGGTATACAACTTTGTAGCACTTTATATTAACTAAGCTATCTTACTATTCAATAGGGTCAAAAGTAAAAATTATAGAAAACTAATTAAAAACATACAAATAGATTTTTGGTTATAGAAATAAAAAGACAAAGAGAAAAAAAAAACTAATTGTAGTACAAACAACTCCTGTCCATAACAATGAAAAAGAATTTATGTGATAAAGGATATAAATCTTAAGTCTTATGTGAGCAGTATTACTGGGTCCCTCATTAACTAATGAGCTAAAAAAATCTTTGATGAATGTTTATTTTATATTTGAGAGTCATGAGCTCATGTTTTAAAAATTATGATTGAGCAAATTAGACAGCACTCACCATCAATTCTATTCCTATTTATTTTTATAAATGTAAGTAAGAACTTAGTCATTCACATAAAGTAAAGCTTTGTTATAGTAATTTCTATTTTTAACTCCTTAAGAGTTACATGATAAATACTACATAGAAATCTATTTTTATATTACCTATTGTTATATTCATGAAATTAATAATTTCATTCATTATTAAATTATATAAATTAATGTTTGACCAAGTGACAATCAATATTTACTCAATATTGCTAAAAGCAAAGATTGAGGAACTGCCACATTTGAAAAAAGATTTGCAATCCAGTCATTTGGCCACCTCAGAGGTTTTTATACTTGGAGGCAATTTGCCACAGTAAAAGTAAAAATATGGGCTATTTCTTCTTTTGACTCTACTTACTTCACAGGCATATAAACCCAGAAAATGATATTTATATAATATGAGAACTTGAAAACAAATTCTCTCCCTATCATTAAGAAAAACTTCTCACATATTTAAGTATCAGCAAGTATCCCTTTTTTCCCCAAGGGATAAGGCTCCTACAAGGACAATTAAAGGTATACAATTGCTAGGGACCTTGGGGTGAGGGGTAGAAACAACTATATGATCACTGCTAGATTAGATACACAAAGAAAATAAATGGTCAATATCCTGAGACTCTGGCTGATGGTTGAGTTAATAAGGTGAGTGGGACCATGTATTAATTCTATGAAAGAGTTTCACAAAATATTTAAGGATTTCAACAAGACTACTGATTTCCTCTTGGGAAAAAATTTTGGAAAAAAATTCTGTTCTATCCAAGTGTGGGACATTTTTTTTCTTTCACTTTTAGGTACGCTTTGTTGATAATCATATAAAAATATCTTGAAAGAGGGGCTTCTGGGTGGCTCAGTCCCTAAGTGTGTGCCTTCAGTTCAGGTCATGATCCCAGGGTCCTGGGACCCAGCCCCGAGTTGGGCTCTCCACTCAGCAGGAAGCCTGCTTTTCCCTCTCTCACTTCCCCTGCTGTATTCCCTCTCTCACTGTCTCTGTCTCTCTCTGTCAAATAAATAAAGTCTTTAAAAAATGTATCTTGAAAGATATTAAGATTAAACTAAGCAGAGTGTAATATATAAGGGAAACCTCTGTACTACTTTGGCAATTCTGTAAATCTAAAATTAGTTCAAAATGAAAAGTTTCAAACAAAGTATTTGTATCCTCCAAGTTTGTGGATAATTGGTACCAGACCATACATTCAAATACATAGTGAGAAATAAGTGAAAATATGATCTTAATATAAGTTCCCACATATAGGAAATATACAATAAATGTTTATAATACTAATATTGAATATATGTAAGTTATTACACAATTTTGTATAGTGTATCATTATTTTATACTTAATTTGAAGTTTTTGTCTATTTTGTATTTTGACTTTTGCTATTGGAAATGTGGAGTTTCCTTTTTATGCCATAGAGTTATTTTGAAACAAATGTCTTATATATACATCTCATTATTAAACTAAATTTTGCAAATATTATTAAAACTTGTTTTTAGAATGGCCAGAGTTATGTAAAACATACATAAAGCATAGATTCTCTTTTTTTTTCGTACTCATTCTGATTTCTAATTTGTTCACCAAAAGAATTATGAGGACAGTTAAAGCAATTACTCAATATGCTTCTTATTTATTCATTTATTTATTTATTTATTTGAGAGAGAGAGAGAGTAAATGAGAGAGAGCACAGGCAAGGGGAGGGAGAAGCAGACTCCCTACTGAGCAGGGAGCCTGACATGGGGCTCAACCCCAGGACCCTGATATCATGCTCTGAGCTGAAGGCAAATAACTCAACCAACTGAGCACCCAAGTACCCCCCGTACAGGGTTTTATATAGAAGCCCATTTATCAGAATAATGCCATTTATAACAGGATATGGTCCTAGTGGTGTCTGGGAATCCAGAGGATAGTCAGCACTTGTATTTTCAGGCTTATATCTATGATGTATCAATTCATTTTGATTTTCTACTTTTATCTGTCTGCAGAGATTTTTCATGCAAAAACTCTATGCTCTCTTCCCCAAAAGGAAACTCCTGGGCTTTTTGACTCTTAACCTTCCAGCCAACAGTCCAGGTTGCTTTTCCCAGCATCTCCTTTTCTTTGCCTTATTACCACCCACTTAGCTACTTTCCATTGCTTTACTGGATGAAACTCTCCATTTCCTACTGCTCGGGGTTTTCTTTCATCCCACAAAGTCTGATTAGAATACTCGGGCTCCTAGTTTCACTCTCTGCCATTCTAGGCCAACTTCATCCTTTGTTGTTTTGACCCAACCTATGTTTTATTCCATAAAATGCGCATCCTGTACTTCTTCTATCCCATTTTGTAGACTCAAGTGCTAGCTTTTACATAAAATCTTGCCTGAAAATACGAGTGCTGACCATCCTCTGGATTCCCATACTTCTTATAATTAATACAAAAAAGATAAATACTTAATTATTTATCCTTCTGCATTGTTAATGCTGAAATTTCAAAATTTCAGTTGTTCTAACTACAGTCTTTGCTCCTATGGCAGTCTTCCATATGCCAGAAGAGTCACATTATGACAACTCATATAAGAAAAAATTAAGATAAAGGTATTTAACTACCCTATTCGACTCCATCTTAGTTGGGTTACTATTCTGATTTGATTTTGCTACAAAGTACGTATGGAGAAGTCACCCCTTAAGAGTTGGACAGGTCAGCAATCAGCCAACATAACACTCGCCTGAATCCACCGATCCTAACTTCGACCACAAACTTGACTAAATGGAGCAATCACTTTTTCTTTAAATATTTTGAGCTTTCCCTTAATAAGACTCACCTTTGCCTCTGGCTGGAGTTATGGCTTTTATGGAAGATGTTTTTCCTCATGTATATGAGTTGATAAGGTGTTATTTTCAAATTGATAGAAGTATTACCTTAATACAAAAATAAAATTAACACATGTCAAAAATGTTGTCCTTGATTATTGAGAGAATCAATATGAGTTCAAATAAAAATTTAACATGTATATGAATATATATATATATAAATATATATATATATAAATACACACACACATGCATATATCTTCTCTATTGGACATAATATGTTTGCATTATTATATACTAGAAGCATTTGCATTGCCATCAGTTTTCTACAACCTAAGTCGTTTTATCCCTCAGAACATAAAATAGCCTAGTCAAAGAATTGAAAGATGCACAATCATATTTAATCAGGTATTCCTCAGAAAGATCTGCAACCTAACACCTAACTCTCCATTGTTAGGATACCAGGTTATGATTGCCTTTACCCATTTTTTGACAGAGTATATTGAGAGTCTTCAGTCTTCTTGTTACTGAGCAATTCTTTGATAGTTACTAAGCACCTTTTAAGTTCCAACAGGCACTGAAGTTGCAAAGATAAAAGAAGAGAAAGAGAGGGGAAGTAAGAGCGGAGACACAGTTCTGTCTGTCCATAAGCAGCTCACTGTCAGATACAGAAGAATGACATGTAAAATGTGTGGTAAAGCAATATGACAAGTAAAAGATAAAGGTGTAAGTATAAAGAATGCTGTTCAACTTTGCTTTGTAGTGTGTTAAGGAAATCTTTTTTTTTTTTCCCTTAGAATCTTTTTTTTTTCCTCGTAGAGCAAGTGGGACTGAGGTAGAGGTGGGCGGGCAGGGCAGAGGGAGAGAGGATCTTTTTTTTTTTAAGATTTTATTTATTTGACAGAGAGAGAGAGATCACAAGTAGGCAGAGAGGCAGGCAGAGAGAGAGAGGGGAAAGCAGGCTCCCTGCTGAGCAGAGCCCAATGTGGGCCTTGATCCCCGGACCCTGAGATCATGACGGAGCCAAAGGCAGAGGCTTTAACCCACTGAGCCACCCAGGCTTCCGGAGAGAGGATCTTAAGCAGGCTCCATGCTCAACACAGAGCCCAATATGGGATTCGATCTACGACCTTGAGATCATGACCTGAGCCAAACTTAAGAGTCTGTTGCTTAACTGACTGGGTCAACCAGGTGCCCTGGGTGTTAAGGAAATCTTAAAAAATGTTTGGATATAATGAAATATTGTTTTAAAATATATTCATTTAAGTTAAAAAAAAAGTGAGTCCAAATAAAATCGTCACACATGCTGTGACAATAGTAAGGAAGGCAATATTTGGAAAATGTCAGGGTCAAAGATGGTCTCAAGCACAAGAAAGCTAAATTCCTTCCCATCAAAGGTGCTAGATGCCATCCTGAAGCAGATACTTGCACAACAGATTCCAGAGAAAGGCCCTCTGCTGCCACAGTCAGTTGTGTAGGCTACCGATCATGCCACAGGGATCCGTCCAGTCCCTTGCCTGAAGGAGGAAAGATCAGGGTCAGTCTCAGGTGCTTTTGAGTGAGATCTAACTGTTCATTAGCTTAAAGAGTTTTGCAGTTTTATAAGGGATGGCTGTGTCTGGTTCTAGCAATGACTGCATCTCTAAAGGGCAGTTGGACACAACAGCTCTGTGGTGCCTGTCACTGGTGGTGTTTTTATCATTTTATTGTTGCACAAATTAACTATGAAGAATGAATGGATTCAAAGTTCCTATATAGTGTTCCTTTTCTTATAAACATGGTACGATGCAGGACACAAGTCTGAATTACTATCCTAACATGAGTGGAAAAGCACATTTTAAAATTATTTCCAGGAAAAATCATCGATAAAAGTTAACCTTGGACATAGAGAGGAATGAGTGCTCATGAACCATAATCTGTGCTAAGAGGGTTAGCCCAGGGAGAGGGTGCAGCTTACATCGTAGCTTTTATTTTTTTCTAATGGATCAATGACACTGTTAATATATTTTTTTAAATATATTTTTTTAATGAAAAGACAAACTGCAAAGAGCAAAAACAAATATGAAAGTCTATCTTTCAATATGCAAACAATTCATTTTATAGATTTTATAGATTCCTCATACTTCGGATATTCTTCCTGGAGTCTTTCTGCTTCTAGGCTGTAAATCCTAGAAGTGTCCATTCAAGGTCTCTGGCTTCTGGAACTGTTGATGTACCTTCTACTAACTTTTCCTATAGCACTTTTGTGAGACTCTTAAAGCCTTTGCACCATTTCTTCCTTTTCTACTGGTTTGGCTTCGCCATCCCTCCTCTTTCATTATTGCTTTCACAAAATTATTATCCTTTAATCTGCATTTGCTGCTCTTTGGGGAAAAGAACTAAAGATTATGCTGGATCCCAATATGTCTAAAAATCTTATATAGGATTTTTTTAGTAGCTCAAGAAAAGCAATCTTAAATGTTTTATGGTTTTCAGGACCCACTCCTTTTCTGGCTTGCCTTCTTCAAGTCAAAAGAAAACAAAATGGAGAATGGCTATCAGTTTTGGGTTCTTTTATTCTGTGCAAAATTTACTTAAGTCTCTGATACTGTCTTTTTCTTCTACAACAATATTAGTTTACATGATCATAGTCAATTGCTGTCATTTTTTTTTAGTCCCCTTCTCTGTCCTTATATAAAATATACTTAGTAGTAAAACAGCACATTGAAAATTAGAAGAGGATCACAGGAAAGAATGAGCTTTGTTTGCAAGTGCAAAGACTCAACCTAAGCTATCTTTGATGAGAACATATCAAGGGAGATAGTTTATTAGTACACATAAGAAAATTAAAGGAAAAGCACTGGTGATCAGAACTTCAGATTAAAATGTATTCACAACTTTCTCTCCAACCTTCATTTCTGTATCCATCTGTATTCTGGCTTTGTCTCTTCAATTATATTTCCTCAAAAGGCTACATGCATTTACTTCTGCAACTCTAGGATCACATACTCACAGCTTTGTGATCAGTGATAAAAGGCCTCTTTTCTCCCAGATAGCATTGAACAAAAACCATGGAAATAAGCTTCTTTCTCTGGCTTTAGTTACATGTTTGTATTTCGTATCACTTTGTCTACTCAAATGATCATAGGAGTATATTCCTTTATTCTATTAATGTGGTACGTAGGATTAATTGATTTCTGAACTAATTGATTTTTTAATCCATTGTGAAATAACATATCGTCCTAGACTTAGGGTTGCTACAATTAAAAAAAATGCTTCATTTTATTTCTATGTTTCTGGAGGATGACAGCACAGGTGGGTTTGTTTTGCTCAGAGCCTTTCATAAGGTTGCAGTCCGATGGTGGCGAGGGCTGGAGTCTCCTCAGTCTTCCTCATTCACATGCAAGGCAGTTGACTTTGGCTATCAGGTACAATGTTAGCAGAGGCTTCCTGCTAGAACACCTACTGGCAATTTATCTATGGCATCTGGGCTGCCCTACACCAGTGACTGAATTTCAAGAATGATAGTCCTGAGAGAGAGGTGGGCAGAAACTTCACTGATCTTTAAAATCTGGCCCAAGAAGCCATGCCGCATCAATTGTACTACCTCCTATTCATTAAAAACAATTAGCTAACTCATTTCATATTCAAGGGAAGCAAGGGAAGACTAGCTTTGTTGCAGGACAGTAAAAATATTTATAGACATTTTTAAAAAACTATCATATTTCACTATTATCCTTTCTAGAGGTGTCAAGGCTTTTGAGAAAGGTACTGATGAGGATGTCTGGGAAAGTGAGGAAAATATTTTTAAAAATCGAAGGGAAGTGGATACTTGTAATTGGTGAAAGCATCACAAAGTGCACTTAATGAACTGAATGATCTAGCTGAGGAAGTTGTATGCAGCCTGGGTGGTATCTTGCTGCTTACAGCAAAATGTGAAAGAAACAAACAATGGAGGGGTGGTTACACATGAATGATCAGGAGTTTTATCTCATTGAGAACTGTCAGGCTTTCCAGAAGACAAACAATGGTAAAATTAAGCAAAGGCTGCCAAGAAAAAAATCAAATGCAGGAAGGACACTGCAAGGAAATCATTGTCTAAATATGAAACCAAGCATATAAATGCATTTTTTTTTTTTTTTTAGGGCATCAGAAATATCAGTGGTGGTGCCTCACACAAAAGGCCCACCAAAGAATTCAATAGATCCTATCATGGATATCAGGTTTCTGAAATAAATCGTAAGGTTTTAAAGAAGCTTACAGGCATCAGGGAACTTCTGACATTTGTTCAGATGGATTTCAGAATTAGTATAAATCAGTGATGTTTTTGGTAGTAATCCTATACCTGTCCTACAATTGTCTGTCGAGTGTGGGTGGACAGCCAACATGTCTCTTTATATCTTAGGTTACCTGTTAGTAGCTATCTCTAAGTAATTAAATGAAGAGAGAGGCCTAACCATCTGGATTTGACATAGAGAGCAAGATTATGGATCTTTTTTTTTTACTATATTATGAGATAAGACTTTTGGCAAACTTAGAAGGGGAAGTGTTTTGCATGCCATTGGATTATAAATAATTTATGATCAGACACCAGCACCATATGTTGAAAAGATTTGTCTTCATTAAATTACCTTGTCATTTTTGTCAAAAATTAATTGACCTTATATGTGCGGGTGTATATCTGAAAACTCTTTTCTGTTACGTTGATCTATGTACCCATACTTTCATCATACTACACTCTTTTAATTAACATTCTCTTAAAATCAAATACTGTGTACAGATGGTCCTCAACTTGTGATGGTTCAACTTAGGATTTTTTGATTTTACAGTGGTTTGAAATGATATGCATTCAGTAGAAACTGCACTTTGAATTTTGATTTTTCCCAGGCTAGCAATTTGTGATACTATACTCAAGTAATGCTGGACAACGGCAGGTGCAGCTCCCAGCCAGCCATGTAATTACAATTATAAACAACCAATACAACTACAAGCATTCTGTACCTATAGAGCCCTTCTGTTTTTTACTTTCAGTACAGTATTCAGCAAATTATATGAAATACTAAACATTTTATTATAAAATAGAATTTGTGTTAGATGATTTTGCCCAAGTATAGGCTAATCCAAGTGCCTGAGCACATTTAACTTTGGCTAGGCTGTGATGATGTTTGGTAAGTTAGATGTATTACATCATTTTAGAGTTACAATATTTTTAATTTATGATGGGTTTATAGGGTTGTAGCCCTCTCAAAAGTCAAGGAGATCTGTATTACCCAATTTTGCTCTTCCCTTATAAAACTATAAATTTTTATTTTATGAAATATATATTATTATATATATTAAAATTTTATTTTAAAATGAAAATTTATTTTTCATGAAAATTATAGAATAAACTTGTCAATTTGTACAAAAAAATCTCACTGGGATTGTGACTGGGATGCATTAAATCTATAGATCAGTTTAGGGACTTTTTAAATCCCCAAATTATTATCTTCCAATCCCTGAACTCATAAAACTTTCCATTTATTTCAGCCTTTTGGAATTCTTTTACCAGTGTTTTGTACTTTTCAGCATATAGATATCTTCTCTGAGATTTATAGCTAACTATTTCATATTTTTGGTACTATTGTAAATCTTATTGTTTCTTAAATTTCAACTTCCAGTTTTTCATTGCTATTATGTAGTAACATAATTGATTTATTTTTATATTGACCTTGTATATATTGATCTCATTAAGCTCACTTAACATTTCTAACAACTATTTTTATAGATATTTTTGGGGCTCTCTATGTAGATAATCATATTGTCTGTAAATAAAAAGCGTTTTATATCTTCCTTTCTAAACTTATGCCTTTTATTGCTTTTTCTTGTCTTATTGCACAGGCAAGGATCACCAACACAATGTTGAATAATAGTGAGATTGGACATTGCTTCCTTCTTCACTACTTTAGAAGAAAAAGACTTTCACCATTATGTATAAGGTTAGTTGTAAAGGTTTTTATAGATGTCCTTTATCAGGTTGAGGAATTCCCAGATTATTGATAGTCCCTCAACTAAGATTTATCTCATTAGTATACCAAAATCACTGTTATTACTCAGGAAATTCTAGGAGTTTGAGGAGCTATGTGCCAGGGACAAAAAACAAATAGGTATTTTCTATTTTTATCTTAAGGATAGATTTTTTTAAAAAAAAAAAGTAGTTAGAATGGTTTATCAAAAATGATAATTACTAAGGAATTTTTATTATATCATAGTGTCAAAAATGAGGAAAAGTTTGAATAATGTGCTTATCTTTAAAAATTGAACTCATTAGTTTGGGGAAGCAATAAATAAAAAAATCCAGTGTTTCTTAAAACAAAACTGACTCAATTCCCCAAATACCTGTTAGTTATTATAGTCATATATATTGGGAATAGGATAATTTCTAAAATTATTCTCAAGTGGTATTTTTATTTTTATACTTTTTTCACAGTTATTTATTTTTTTATGTACTCTTTCTGCCTAGCATGAGGCTTGAACTCATGACCCCAAGATCAGGAATCGCAGGCTCTACAAACTGAGCCAGGTACCACCTAAAGTGGTATTTTAAAATATATGACTTTAGCTTGTTTAATTTAACTCATACTTACTAATTTGAGTGAGTCTTTTGGAAGAATAGACATGTGAGCTTTATTTTTGTAACTTCCAGATAACTAATAATTAATAAAGTATTTACTATTAACAAAATTACCACTAGTAATAATTTATATTTGCATACTGCTATAAAATATTACCATCAATAGTGTGGTAAGTGGTATTGACTCATATCTGGTTGTGATATTTTAAAACTATGAATGTTTGGATTGATATAATATTCTTATGCATCCTGTTTTCTCCTTGGAAATCTGGAATATTGAAATGCATGGGATAATTTAAGATAGATGGTTCTAGCTTGGCAGATGTTGAAGGGACAGCATCAGTTCTCTTTGTAGTTGTCTCATTCCTCAGGCACTGGGAAAAGGAAAACAACCAACAAAATAAAATACAACTTAAGTTCTAATTAGGCATCTGTGAAATCACTCTTATTTTGCCTGCTATTTCAGGGATTTGAGAAAAACGTGGGAAAGAAAATGACTTTATAAATGTCTGGTGATGTAAATATTTCTTTGGGGGGTGCCTGGGTGGCTCAGTTGGTTAAAGCCTCTGCCTTCGGCTCAGGTCATGATCTCAGGGTCCTGGGATCGAGCCCCGCATCGGGCTCTCTGCTCAGCAGGGAGCCTGCTTCCCCCCTCTCTCTCTGCCTGTCTCTCTCCCTGCTTGTGATCTCTCTCTCTCTCTCTGCCAAATGAATAAATAAAATCTTTAAAAAATATATTTCTTTGGAAGTAAGGCATTGAATTATTAACAGCTATTAAGAGCAGGGAGTATATCTGGACACAGTTTCTATTGCAAATTTTCCATTCTCTGGCACGTTCTTTAGTCCTCTCTAAAGAAATCAGTTTGATAACTTTACCAAGTATAATCTGAGATGGTTCG
The DNA here is from genome assembly GCA_028533885.1 of Nasua narica. Taxonomy (NCBI): domain Eukaryota; kingdom Metazoa; phylum Chordata; class Mammalia; order Carnivora; family Procyonidae; genus Nasua; species Nasua narica. The sequence continues at coordinate 80,772,946 of CM052797.1, forward strand.
TAGGGCAGAAGATAAGATCTTATAGGATATATTTCAGTTAAACACAATCAAAGTAATATCCTAATCATGTTTGCTACTCTAGAAGAAACATCACAGATATTCATAAGGATCTAGAATGCTTAATCTGCCTGTAATGAAAAGGAAAATGAACCATAAATTCAAGAGATTTGAATATGTCCCTGACTGATCATTGGTGTTGTGTTCAGTCCTCAGAGGAGAGACGGAACCCCATCCAGTATTGGTAGGATGTCAAGATTGATGACTACACACCAAAAGGATATGAAGAGTTTGATTACTGATGTAATGAAGCTCCCACACATGTCTAAAAATGGCTTGAGGTAGCAAAACTAGTCTTGGCTTTTATTGGGGTTAAAGGGGAAACCAAGGTGAAGATTCCTTTATGTATGTCTGGGATGATGTGGCTTGAACTACCTGTGTGTGCCAAAGGAAGGAACACCAAGCTTTCTTCTTGGTTTGTCCCAATCTCTATAGTATTTGTACTTCTTGTCCATAATGTGTATAATCTTCTAATATCCTAGATAATTTACTTTTAAAAATTACATTTATTATTTATTCTCAATAGTTACACAATTACATAAATATTCAGGGATGTCTGAATATTTATCTTTTGGGTTTACCAATGTTCTTACACTTTTATACTGATATTTCTATATGCCAAGGACAGATTCTGGTATATAGCAGACAATCAATAAACATTTGTTGTATGAATAAAGCAGCCAATTGCTAACAGAAAGAGACACAAATAGATTCATAGAGAAACAGACATACAGAACAGTTGAAGCACCGTAAATAGGGAGTACTGTCATACACATCCTTTAAGTCCTGCTGCTCAGGGACTTGCCAAAGACCTGGATCCAGAAAGAATTCTAGTTTCTTGTCACACAAAAGTTCCTCTTAGATGTATATGAAATTCAAGATCTTTAATCCCCATTGCATGTCTTTAATCTTACCCTTTACTACCTGAAATATCCTGTGTGAGCCCTTATTTCCTCTGATCAACATTGTCTAGCAAAAACACAAGATTAATTCCTACACTATGAAAAGAAGCATTTATCAAATCAATTTTGAAATAATGTTGGACCTCATTTAATGTATGATGAACTTATATAATTATAACTAGGGAATATTCATGCAGAGACTTGATTATTAAATGTATTCATTGACATTCATCAATTATAACCACAAGATTTGCAAAAGCATAGCTAGTTGCAGGATTCTATATCAATAATTCTTTTTTTTTAAGATTTATTTATTTTAGAGAGAGGGAGAGAGAGAGCATGCACATGAGGGGGGAGAGGAAGAGAGAATCTCCAGCAGACATCTGCTGATCCTTGGCCTGATCTCAGAACCCTAACCTGAGATCATGAACTGAGTCAAAATCAAGAGCTGATTGCTCAACTGACTGAGCCAACCAGGCATCTCTCTGTATCAATAATTCTTAGAGTAAACTTATTTTCACTTAGAAAAGCAACTCAGGGGAGATGGTATACACTGTTCTCTTTGAAGCCTGAACTGAAATACAAATTAAAACAAACAAAATTAATAAAAACCTTCTTAAATATTCAATACATAGACTGTATTTGCACTCTTGTGTTCTGTATGTTTTTACAAAAATTAACTGTTAGGCTTATAAGGTCAAATGTATTTTTTGCTTGTTAATTGAATGACCTTGAATGTTTAGCCATCTACTTATGAGACCTTGTTTTCTTATTCCTTTGAGGAACTTCACATGCTAGTGTTTATCACTTGCATATAAGATTTCAAGATAATTCTTTGAAACTTTATTATTCAAAAAGGCCTGACTTTGTTGGCTGTAATTTGTCACATCAAGCTTAATAAATTTAATATTCTAAAAAGAAGCCTTTTAAAATCTCTGACTTTTCAAGAAAATGTAACTCCTGAATTGCTCATGTTATGGTGTATTTTTCTCTTTTTCATTTCTCAACAATAATTTTTAACTCTCACAATACTGCTCTTCTCGAATATAGAGATGATCCAAATGGAAATAAAGTGATTGAGTGCTTACCCTTGTGGGGTGCATTAGATCTTTCAGGCCACTTGAGTCCATTTAGTAAATTGCTACTCCAGTGCATTAAGTGGGACTCCAATTGCCTAAAATTGTTAATGCACTTAATAATTTGGCACTTGTAATTGCCAGTGACGGTAGTATGTTTGCTTTCAGATTCTCATAGGAATGATTATAAAGAAAGAATTTATGCCCAAAGAATTACATGGTTAGCCATTAGAATTATGTAGACTCTCTTAAATTTATAATAAACCCCTTTGTCATCCAGTATTAAATAATGGATATTTCACAAGGTTTTGCCAAAGACTTTGGTTCTTCTCAAAATGAAAAGTTTATTCTTCCCTGCAATAGAAGAAACCACATACATATGATTTACTATTACATTGCTATATTTTCATTTCCTTCTCATATTTAACCAAATTACCACTTTAAAAACCTCACGTAGTCTTCCAGAGCATTGGCACAGTAAAATGCTTAACAGCTTTGGTTGGGAAGGGGTTAAGGATTTATCATTCAATCCACAACATCAAAATAGGTATCAGTTTTTCTAATAGAAAAACAATGCTTAGTTTTTTACCTGAATTGAAGGCATAGTCACATAATTCTAATTTTCTATGTTGTTCTAAATGAATACTCTGTTATCACAGGCAACCACTGGTGCCAAGTAATTAGTTTTAGTCAATAGACTGCCTTTATGGCTCATTTAAAGCCACCCATTATCTCTCACTACAGTCTTGATTCACCTTTGTCAATGCAACAATCTGAGAAGCATCTTTAAGATGCGCACTTTCCCAAGTATAAGCAAATGTTACACAAGATTCAACTCACCCTCCACATCCCAATTCTAAAAGCTCAGCCGAATTCAGCATATGTTTTCAGGCATCCTAATTTCCTGGTATTGACTTTTTATTTAGTCAGTGAGAGGTATACTAACCTCTATAATCCTGAGGGGAATTGGGGTAAGGGCTGTGTTTAATTTGTAGTTTACAACCGCTTGGACACTACTGTTATCCTTAGAGATATGGTGTCCATCCATCATGCTGGGGCCATCGAGGGTAGCCTATACGGATCATGAGTCAACTTTTAAGACTGATAATGAAATTACTTCATTTATACTATGCTTCTATAAACTTTTTGCTGTGCTCTGTAAAGAGTTTCATCCAAAGTATAAACAAAAAATGGTTTTATTTATAATTGTTAATCACTTTGTTCTGTTACTACCAATTTTGCTGGATATCAAGTTTACTTTTTGATATCACGGCCTAATTCCAGATGTTGCTTTTTACCTTGAGTTATTATAACAGTTTGATTCAGTTACTGAGAGTCTATCCTATATATTCAAAAAAAGAGAAAAAAAGATCTGTAATAGACTTAAAGCTCTTGCCCTTTCCCCTTGCAGATTCAGTGAGGCACCAGTAGCTCATATTTTGGGGGGCAGTGAATTAGGTTATTCCTATGTCTTTACCCTCAGGGGATGATGGAAAAAGAAGGAAGAGGGAAAGGAGACTGATTTTGAAGAATTGAGCTGATTCCTTGAATCATAACACAGGCAGCCACACATTAGAGGTGGTGAGGCTGTGGTATTTTTTATGATGGTAATCATCTCTCATCTATCTTGTGGTTTACAGAATCAATAAGAAAGGCAAAATCCTTACTGAGAAAATGCTCACTTAGAAATAGTCTCCCATTGGTGATTATTTTTGGCTTTGGCCACAACTTTCAACTGACTCCCATCTAAGGACTCTACATTGCATCCTTCTATGTGGGCAGTCTTTGCACTATTACAGTAGAGTGAGGCAAAACTGCTCTAGAAATCTCATCTACTCTTTATGTCCCAAATCTGGTGCTTTCGAAATAGCAGATATCTATCTTCCCTGTCTTCCAGGAATCTAAACCAGAGAGGCAGTCTTGGGCAGCCAGTCTCTCAGTGTTTGTTATTAAGTCATCTGGGCTGACATGGTCCCTCACAGCCCAGCTGATGACTGCTTGTCCGCTTGTCTCTTTTTAAAGTATTGTGAGCAATATCTTCGGTTAAGAGTTTGCAGACTGTGAAGCTCTTGCTAATGTCTTCCTTTGGACATATCCCATCACAAAAGAGTGCCAAAAATGAAATCAAATAGAAGTACACAATGGAAAGTATATTTACACTAATATCAAGCCAATTCTAGGGCTCAGGGTTCATTTCTAATTTATACAAATGAAGAAAATATGTAAGATTAATTTAATGGATAGTGCTACCTTTTTGTTTATTTTTTTCTATTAAAATATTATATCCTTGAATCCATTTTGTCAAACAATAATGTAATAAAGGCACAGGCAACTTAAATTGATAAAGCCTCAAATAATCATTTCTCAAAAGATGAGAAAAATTTCGAGTAAAATTACATTTTTAAAATAAAGTTTCGATTTTACAGTTTCCGATTACACACCTACACCTATGAATATTTTTTTCTACATCCACAGCTACTCAACCAAAATGTAATGTGTCACATAGAACTTTGGAAAGATACAAGATTTGAAGGTAAGAGACTTGATTTTGTGTCTTTGTACAGCAGCTTTCTGGTTATGCCATATTAGTTTCTTTAAGCTTCAGGTCTTTACCGATGACACTAACTACCACCACCATAGTAGTTAACATATCCTGAGTGCTTAATATGTGAATACGTCGTTTGGAGAATTTTACATGTTTTAATCTATTTAATTCTCATATTAGTCATGAGATAGATACTATTATTATCCCCATTTTATGGATGGGGAAAATAAGGTATATGGAAGTAAATAAATGGATCAGACAGCTACTAATAGTGGAAGTGAGATTCATACCCAGGCCATTTGACCTTTCTTAATATAATAAATCTATTTTAAATTGGACATAGTAATCATATTTAATCCACAGTATTATTATTTAATAACAATAAAGTTGCATAGTAAATAAAGTGTATAAAATTTCATTACCTGCAAGATATTTCTTAAATATTTATCATTTATTAAAATATCTGTTAAATCACCCTCTGTAAATCAATGTTCTGAATGAACTCTAATTTTAAACATCACTATATTCAAAATGAGAAAAATATACACATTTGCATAATGATTATAAAAATGATTGCATACTTAAGTGTATATCCCATTTCAACCCATATGTAAAATTGTGATATGTGCCCTGCTCATTATAGGATAGTTTAAAGTCATTAAGAAACACAGCTTTGAATTGGTATGCAACATATAGTTAAGGCAACTAGTTGAGCTATATTTGCAAGTAACTAATGCAGGTTTATCACGATTCAAACATTCTAAATGTAACCTAGTGATTTAAGCATTAAAGTAATGTATAAACTATTTATCATAAGTAGGCAGGAATTTGATTTTTGTTTTGCTTATTTTCTTCTCTCTAAATGTGTTTAATGCATCAGAAGTTTCATATGGCTTAACTGTATCTCTGAATTTTCTGTGGCCAAAAAGTGAGTTTATTTGAAAATGGCCCTTTTATACATCTTCTAAAAAAGGTGACACACAGCAGAAGGAAGATGTGTATAATAATCATAGGTGCATGTGAGATTATATATCTGAAGTACAAATTTCAATATCAAGATTTTATATTTTAAATTTCTATTTATTAAAAATAAATTCTAGGTTTTTAAAATCATTTGAAAGCTATTTAATTCTAATCGATTTTAGATATATGAAGTTCTTGGTTTTCATTTTTTTCTGCTTTCCCTAGCGAGTACACCACAAAAACGGAATTTTCAGGCAATTTTCATTATTGGTGATTTGTTAGAGAATTTTTTTTCTCTTTGTTGCTTTATTATGGATCATTATCAATTTATTTCTTAAATCATTCTCAAACATATTAAGAGCAAATGATATCATAACATCCTAAAATTCCAAGTCTTTCTTCTCTTCTGCTATATTTACTTTTTCTATAACACTTGCACTGTTAAACATATAACATAGTTATTTTGTTAATTGTTGTTATTTGTGATGGCAGGGTTATGATTGTATTTCTGCTACACTACAATATAAGCTCCATAAGAATAGGGTTTTTTTTTTAATTTAAAGACTTCATTTATGTATTTGAGGGAGAGAGAGAACACGTGAGGGGCAGAGGGAGAAGGAGAGAGGGAGAGAGAAAAATCCCAAGCAGATTCCCCGTTGAGCCTTACATGGGACTCAATCCCAGTAGCCTGAGATCATAAACTGAGCGAAATCAAGAGTCAGAGGCTTAACTCCCTGAGCCACTCAGGTGCCCCAAGAGTAAGGTATTTTTTGTCTGTCATGTTCTTAGTGAATGCTTGGCTCATGGAAATCACACATTTTGTTGTTGTTGTGAAACAAATGGATAGATAGGTGCATACGTGTATCCATCATCCTAAAGAAGCTTCACATATTATTTATGACTAGAAACATTTTATTACATTTTTAATAACTGATTAAATGGAAATTATACAACTTTGACTATAATGTCACTATGAAATCTATCACTTCACAAAGTCATTGAAATTGATAGCAATTTTACAGTTTGCAGAAATACTTGAAACAAAATATAGGATGTCCTCCAAACCCAATCATTTAATTTCTAGGTTATTCTTTCTTTATACTTGCAACTCAATTCTGGAAGGTTGGCTTGCAATAGCTAATCAGATAAGCATTACTTTAAGGATAAGGAAAGTCAGGCTAGTAATAGCTTCTTTAGAAATGGACATATTTAACCAAAGACTGATCTTTCAGTATAGCTTCTTTCTCAATTGACTGCACAGCGTCGCAGATTTCACTAAGCTCCTGGTAAGTATATTTCCTTTTTTTTTTTTTTAATTAAATGTAAGTTTCAATTCAGAGCTACCTTACAAAAAAGATAGTTTGCTTACGTTACTACATCTTTAGAATTTTTAATACATTTACTTTATAACTTTTCCTAATAAGTCTGCAAAAAATCAGGACTGAGAGAAGAGAGGGCTCTCTGAACAACTGACCACAGAGTCTCCAGCATCCTTTCTTCAGAGCTACGGCCTTCCTTTCTTTTGTAATCACCCCATTTTGGCCCCTCTGGGAGTTTCAAAACATAAAGGGATGCTAGGTTAAATGAGCTGAGTCCTCTGAGCTTTTCTAACTGTTGTCTATGGAAATTGAGTGTAATTTTATTTTCCAATGCAATCCCTACAAGTTTTGCAGTGCAAAACAAGAGTGGAATCAACAGGAGGAAGTGCTAGGTGGGTGGGAAATACTTAAAAGATATTTACTGAGAGTTGAATACAGCTGAGAGCATTCACTTCAATCTTTTACTTAAGGTTTACTACTGTTTTTTCCCACCCAGATGATTGAGACTAGATTACCTTAAAAAAAAACCAAAGAAATTATATTAACTTGAGAAGGGGCAGTGTTATCCACACTGCTCACGCTGCATTCCCAGATCTTAATACTAGGCCTGGCTCATACCGGCATGTTATATAGATCTGTTGTATCAATGCATGCTTGAAAGAATGCATTGCAAGTGCATAAAAATGGTTATAAACTCAACATGAGTAGCTGTAAAAATTACACTCTTGTTAATAAAGGTAATCCATCTGCCTTCCCCTCAGCAAAAAAGACCCATGCACTCACATTTTAAAAGAAAAAAAAATCCAAATGTAAAAAAAAAATTTTTTTCTGTGAAATTTAACAAATCAAATTATATTATTAAAACTAATTTCAAAAGAAAAGATTGAAATGTTGCCCTTGACAGCACACATTCCTGAGAACCAAATTTCCTTTCTAAAAGAAGGGATTACATTTCATGTGGGGTACTTCCCCTTTCCTCTCAAGTAGCAAAAATCAATATTTTTTTCTAATTTTATCCTTAAAGATAGAAAATACATTCATTTAAGGAAATAGCAGTAGCAATCTTAGAAAACCCTTCAAAAAGACAGAGGACATTCTTCTGAGATTATTAATTATAAATATAAACGTTTATCTTCCCTAAACCTTTGACTTATTTAAATTCTACCCTTATGAAATTGATCTCTTCTCAATTTCAACATAGAATTAACATTCTAGAAATCCCTTTTTGATATAGCTAGGTACAAATAAGTATGGGACTTCTCAAGCTTTTTGAGGGGGAGAAATTAGAAAAATAACGTTCTTTCAGCTAAGTCATGTCATTTCTTCAGCAACATCAGTGCCCTTGCATGCACTTAAACCTCTTAGTCACACCACATTCTCAGTGTGAATGTGTCAGAAAAAAATATTTTGTGTATGTTTTGGAATCAGAACATTTCATGTTACCACCATGGCATTTTCAATTCTTCTGCTGAGACTGCATTTAGTGCTAAGGATGAATGAAGTGCTAATGAATGAACTTCAATCACTATTGAAGTTTAAAGACTATGTCTTCCTTGTACAATTTCCAATGGAGTCTAGGTCCAAAATTGTAGAGTGTCATAAAGGATCTGAATCTGGTTTGTTCGTGTTCAGGCAACTGTACACAACTAACTCGAAAGTAGTGGAACTGGTTGCAGTTATATGAACCTTATTTTATGCTGATCTGTTATAGATTATTTCATCCTTAGATGAATATGATTAAATTTTTATGAGAATAAAAATCTTTCTCAATTTTGTCTCTTTTGAACTACTGCATGATACAAGATTAATGACTTCTTGTCAAGAGATGAGTATGGCCTCTAAGAAACAGTCTCTAGAATTGTTATTATAATTGGGGGCGCCTGGGTGGCTCAGTGGGTTAAAGCCTCTGCCTTCAGCTCAGGTCATGATCTCAGGGTCCTGAGATCGAGTCCCACATCGGGCTCTCTGCTCAGCAGGGAGCCTGCTTCCCCCCCCTTCTCTCTGCCTGCCTCTCTGCCTGCCTCTCTGCTTACTTGTGATCTCTCTCCTCTCTGTCAAATACATAAATAAAATCTTAAAAAAATTTTGAAAAAAAAAATCATTAGGTTGGGAGAGATAATTATGTTTTTAGAATTTTCAGCCAGATATGATATATGTATATATGCTGATATGTAATTGTGTGCATCAATTGTGTGCATGTATACGTAATTGCAAATAACTAATGCAAATTATTGACATTCCTTCTTTTTGTATTAAAGAGTTTTTTTAATCTATCATTTTTCAGAATATCCAGAAGAATGTATTCTATACATATTTTCAGGTTAAACAGAACTCAAAACATTAAATTAGTATATTAATTCACTTTATATCTGCAGATAAATAATACTGGGATTTGGAGGCAATACATTATGGGGACAAAGGTGAAGAGACTCTGATTTTAATTCTGGCTATGTTACCAGTCATGTAATCTTAAGCAGTTTAGTTATAAAGTCTCTGTGTAGCAGTTTCCTCATGTATAGAATGAGTATGTGACTATTCTATCTCACAAAGCTTTTGGGAACATCAGATTAATCTTTATTAGGAAATTTGAAGATAATTAAATCCTATAAACGAAAATAATATTGTTAAATCATAATAAAACAAATGATACAGCTGAAACAATAAATTCTTTATTCTATACATTCTGATGTACAAATTTCAGTGATTTCTTGAATATTTTTCTCTATATATACATTTTTGTTAGTTTGGTTTCCTACATATTTAGTTTAATTCAACAAATATTAATTGAGCACCTAGTATATGCCAATCTCTGAAATTGGCATTGCATGGAACATAAAATTAATAAGAAATAATGCCTGCTCTTAAGGAGCTTACAGTCTCTATTAAGAAAACAAGACAAGGACCCAATGGTTATAATATAAAGCAAAATATCTGTTCCATCAGAGGCATGAAAAGGTGTTATGAATTTCAAGAAAGGTAAAAAGGTAGCATTTGACATGAATGTTCAAGAATGGGTAGGACTCCCCATCTCTCACCCCCTATCCCAAGACCATAAGTCACTTCAGTCAAGTGAAAAAGTAAGATTAAACTCAAAGACTTTAGAGAGGGCGAGTATGTTCTAGGAAAGTTTTGCTTTCCAGTTAAATTGCAATGTACAGTCATCTGGCAAGGTATATTAGATATATTTAAGGAAAGTTGTGAGTATTTAGTTAGGCATTTGTATTTCAGTCAGAATGCAAAAGGTAGACACTAAGAATCCCTGAGCAGGGGACCAATATGTTTGAGGCTCTGCATTCTCGTAAGAGAGTAGAACTCTATGTGGGAAGACCAATCGGACAGAGTTTTGATTACTTGTGGAAACAGGGGGCACAAGGGAAATGACATAGGTCAGGATGCTATGCCATTGTGTAGACAGGAGAAAGTTCATACTAATGTCTGTGAAGAAGAGTGGAATTTAAAAAAAGGTTAAAAATGACAGAAATGAGGAGGCAAAACTGATTACATTTAGGACACAAGGGAAATGGAAGCAAAGATGGTTCACCTGGTTTTGAACATCGTTGAAAATAGTTCATAGAAAAATGGTAGCATAATGGTAGCCAAACTAATAAGATAACGAATTCAGGAGAAGAATTTGGTTTTATTTAGCATTCAGCATAAATCTTGAATCTATACAAAAGATGTATACAAAAGATGCAGATCTGGAGAATGAGGTCAATTCAGACATCATATATGAAAGGATAGTTCTTGTAGTGGATGGGACGGAACTAACAAAAATTAACTTTGACCATTGGAAAAAGTTAAAGATAGAAGAAAGGTAGGTGGCATGTAAGGCAATAGATAGTATACAAAACAATGAGAAAAAGCTAGCAAATATGATAACATACTCCAATCTTGGTAGTTTCAAGAAGTTGGTAATTTCAAAAAAGTGTGATAAATAGTATCAAAAATAACAAATTGACTGAAGAGAATGAATCCTTGGGAAAGTCTTTAGACTCGCCTTCTACAGGATCAGAGTGGGGAGAGTATAATCAGTCTTTGTTGCTTAACAAAAGAGTTGACACACTACTCTGAATCTGTTTTAGAAATGGTGAACAAAATAAGTATGCTTCCTCTGGTTTCCTAGAGCTTACAGTGTAGTAAGGGAAACTCATAATAATCAAATACACAAATACTTAAACATCTGAGAAATCTTCTCAAGGAAATTAGAGGGAATGTATAACAGAAGAGACTGATTTGATCTAAATGATGAAGAAAAGTATCTCAGAGGAACACTTGTATAAGCTGAGATGAGAAAGGAACCAGGCAACAGGAAGGAAGGCTTTGAGTATTTGGGATGAGGAATAGCAAACATGAAGGCCTGGAGTATGGAGGCAGCACTGGAGAAACTGAAGAAAAGCTCTGTCTCTGAAGCAACATAAGCAAGAGTGCGAGTGGTAGGAGAGTTTTTCATTCTTCATCTTAATTTGGTACGTGCCAACTACAGGTTACATAATATGATAGGAACTGGGGAGTGTCAGTACCCAGGGATGAAGATAAGGCTGGATTGGTGAGCAGAAGCCAGATCATGAAGATTTTCTTATGCTACTTTAAGGAATTCAGTCTTCATTTGGCAAGCACTGGGAATCCATTAAAAGACTAAGAAGGAGAGTAAACTTATATTTGTATAAGTTTTTTAAGATAATTATATAAGCTACAGGTGGAGAACGAGAATGACAATATCGAATGTGCAAGTCTGCAGTGAGAAGCTAATGCGATATCCTAGCAAGAGCTCATGGTAACTTTTTCTAGGGTAGTGACATCAGGGTGGTGGCAAGGACGTAGCTTCCAGATATACTCAAGAGGCAAAAATCAACGATGGATTGGACAAAAGGGATGAAAACTTGGGAGGCATCAAGGTTGATTCTAGGTTTCTGGCTTATGATCGTTGCTGCCATCAGAGATATAAGGAATGCTGGAGAAGCAGCAGCTATTAATGCACCAATGTAAAAGAAGGTTTTGAAATTTTTATTCACTTGTTATCATGAAAACCATCAATTTAACCACACAATTGTAGTCCTATTTCTGACCAGTCCTATCTCAGCCAAACACAAACATTAGTCAGGTGTTTGGCTGAGACTATCAGTGTGTGTCCATGGAGTGCATCTCTCTATGAAGAGCTAATTAGGATTGAGTTTGAATCTTGAGGACTGGCCTCATTAGCACATATCCAAATCAACAGAGCTAACCAGGCCAGGAAAGATGAAAAGAAATGTGCTCATTGTGAAGGAGATTACTCTCATGTGCTGTGTACTATTTTCTAGAACAAATATAGTTGAGAGACTATAGTTGAGATCAACAAATAATTAGTGTACAGGAAAGAAGAGATAAAAGTGGAAAAATAGTCTTGTGGAACATGTACATTATATCGTAAAACAGAAACTCTGCATATTTCTCCTGGCACGTGAACTCTTCATTGTTCTTTATAACTCAGGAATCATTAAGTCATTTTCATTAACTTACAAGCAAGATTTTTTTCACTTTTTTCCCGATTAATATCTCCCATCAGAATTTTGAATCAAGTATGCCTCACTAAGTAGAGCTTATTTTAATTCACAACCTTCCTGATTTCCTGTCAGTTGGCAACATTAAGTGATATCTTGCCCTTGATAATTATCCTGTTTTCACTATCCCAGCACATCTTTGAGAACTCACCAAGCAGACATGATTCTCCTTGCTGTCTTATACCACTGTATAAAATGGGTACAGCCCTATTTTCTAGGCCATCCAAATGTAGACAAGTCTATTTCTGAACAATAAAATCCCAAAGAAAATCTTTCTCTACACTGGGTCATTTCTTTTCTCTTCCAGGATTTTTTTTTCTTTTTTTTTTTTGCTTCAGACTACAAACTTTACATATATTTAGTGCCAAAAAAAATTAAGGATAAAAAAATAAAAGAAAATGAACTTTGTTAAATCATACCTACCAGACAGGAGAATGTAAAGTTTGGGGTATATGTATTTTTATAAATATAACAGACTACATGTAATATGGTGTGTTTTTAATGTAACAATATGTGGTAGACATATGTTAAATTTCAAGCCCATTGAAAAAAAATAGATTCCCGATTCTTTCTTCCATAAATAAACTATTGCCTTAGTTTGGTTCTCCCAGAAGAGAGAACTTTATCTTTGAGACAAGGTTTTAATACAGTATCTTATCCAGAAGGTGATTACTAGAAAATTCTAGTAGAGATGAGGAAGTTAAAAAGGGAAAGAAAGGCAACCTAATAAAAAATTGCTCTTAATTCAAGGACCATGGCAGATAATGAACTGGGTCCTATTTGGGGAACTCTGGGAGTCTGTAAAAACAGGTATCTCAGAGTTAGTCTCCTTGGAGGCTAGAAAGGTGGGACATTATATGTTGGTTGAAGGCTGCTGGTGTGGGGAGATGCAGGGCTGGTTGTAGTGCTGTTAATTTCTGGCACTTCTGAGCTACAGTGCATGGCAAGGTCCTGAAGAAATCTCCCACACAATTAGCAGTCTTCAGCCTGAACTGTGTTAAAGCTAGAGTGGATTTGGGAAGAGCACAACCATACTTTAATTAACCATTCCTTTACTGATGGGCATTTATAGTTTCCAATTTTTTCACCATTATAAAGTGCCATAATATCCTTATACATGATTATTTGCTTGCTTATCTGATTTTCCATGGCAATTCTTGTAAGTGGAATTAAAGAAGAATTTAAAAAATTAAGGGCAGCAATCTTTGGATATGTTTGGGATGAAGAGAGAAAATTTCCTTGTACTTATATGAAAGTTTTTATGGAATGCCCATACATCATATAAGTAACTTTTAAATGTAACATTCTAAATTTAGATTAAACATCTAAAACAGCTAAGTTGTTAGTCCCATTTATTACCTTATTTTATACCTTCCATCATTGCTATGAGAAAATGCCATTTTGTATTTTGAGCTAAAATAAGTGTGCCTAACATTATGATAGTACTTAAAATTCATCCAATTTTCCATCTTAAGATAAAAAAACATTGATTATAGAAGAATAATAGTGAGAAAAATCTTTAGTATCTTGAGCTGCACAAAGAGGTCTTTGGACCTACACCACAAACATAATCCTTAAATGGAAAAAATAATAAATTAGACCTACCCCATCAAAACTAAAAACTTTTGTTCTGCTAAATACCAGGTGAAGAGGATGACAGGACAAAGTACAGACTGAAAGAAGCTACTTAAAGCCATATATCCAGCAAATGATTTAACGTATAAAATATACAAAGAGCTCCCAAAACTCAACAATAAAACAAAACAAAAGATCCAATTAGAAAATAGGCAAAAGATATGGCTAGATTTTTCACAGATGAGGATATTCAGATGGCAAATGAAAAGATATTCAATTTCATTAGTCATAAGGAAAATGAAAATTAAAATCATGAGACATTGCACACCTATCAGAATAGTTAAAATAAAAAATATCAACAATAATACCAAATATTGGTGAGAATCCATAGAAATTGGATCATTCATGCATTGCTGGTATGAGTGAAAAATGGAACACCCACTCCAGAAAACAATTTGGTAGTTTTTGATAATATTGAACATTTATCTCGGCAATGTAAATTTACGTTCACACAACAGTATATACATGAACGTTCATAGCAGCTTTATTTGTAATGGCCCCATGCTGGAAGTAGCCCAGATGTCCTTTAATGGGTGAATGGTTACACAAACTGTTACACAATACTCTGCAATAAAAGGTTACAAACTATTGGTTACATGCTACAATTTGGATAAATCTCCAGGGAATTGTGTTGCCTGTAAAAAGCCAATCCCTAAAATTTATATAGTGTATGATACCACATTCTTGAAATGACAATATTGTAGAAAAGAGTACAGGTTATTTGTTGCCAGGAATATTGGATGGGTTGGAAAAGGGGACCCAGGAGGGAAATGTGTAAAGTAAAAGACAACACTAAAGGGGTTCTTAGAGTGATTGAACTGTATCTTGACCGTGGTGGTAGATACATGAACTTACAGATGTGATAAAAATACACAGAAATAAAAGTACACGCACATAACTACAAGATGTAATTAGTGAGGGAAACCTGGTCAAAGTGTATATAGGATCTCCCTATGTTATCTCTGCAAATGCAGGTGAATTTAGAATTATCTCAAAAGTTGATTTTTAAAAAATGTGCAGCATATCTGTCTAGAATATAAACACATATGTGAATCTCAATGGTAATTTTTGAAGAATGCCAAGCTTGTGCTTACTTACTAGCATTTTTCTAACTTAATTTTCTATACCCTAAAATAAGCATGGTTATTCCAAAAATAATTTACATCATAGTGTCAGAAAGCTTATTTCATTTGGGGGCTATTACATTTCATGTCAGATAAATAAGAGCATTAAAACATTTGAATCATTTAAATATCATAGAAAATTCTTCCTTGTCCACCTTTAAGATAAAATAAGGACAAGGAAATAAGGGTTAGCTATTAGGAGAGTTTTAAAAGAATTTGTTTTAAAAGATACATTACTTTATTAAGCCAGTATATCAAAAATCCCATTTCTCTCTTTGCTGAATGCTCAGTTTGCATTGTCTCACTTAATCATTATGATATTATGAGGTGGGTACTGTTGTTACTATGCTATTTTTACAGGTGAGCATAGATTTACGTGGTGCTTGTTATATGCCAGTGTTATATGCCAGTTATATTCTAAATTTTTTACACATATTAATTGCTTAATTAGATAACACAACACCCCCATTTATAGCTCAGGGGACTGAGGGAGATGATGCAATGAAGAACCCTCGCAGTGGGATGCCACATTTTTCCATGGTGTCTCCAGGGGGCACTAACGCACAGAGATTTCAAATCATCTGTGCAAGATCACACATCTCCTGGTGGTAGAAATCAGGATTTGAACTTTAGTTCTTTCCAATACCCCAATCTTTAATAGATTGTGGTTATTTTGACCACATAGATCAGGATTATTTAAGAGGCTTTTTAAAGCCTTGTGCTCTCTCCCTTCCCTCAAAATCAACTGAAACAAAACCACAGGTGCCAAGATTCTGGAATCTGTGTTTTCAACAACCATTCTAGATTTTGATTCACATAGAATCAGAGTTCAACTGCGCTATGCTGCGCAAAGCAGATTTCCTGTGAGGCTGTCAATTGAGATAGCTGGTATAATTATAAATGATGCTGTATTTTATCAGCCTTAAGATAATTATTATTATTTTGCAATTTAACATCTCTGAAATAGGACTTTCTGTCACCATCAACTGATGGTGTCTTACAATCACAATAATTTTTTTTTTTCCTTAGAGGTATGTAAAATAATGTTTTAGATTTGGTGAAGTATATGGAGGTTCACTGATAATAAAATACAAAAGACATTGCTTATTAAATACTGTTCTTTTCAGTCCTGGGTCACACTGGAGGGTGGCCATCCACATGCAGTGAGAGGGTGATGAGAAGATGACGGGAAAGCATACATAATCACAGTTTCAGGTAATACCATGGTGAGTAACTGTTATGGGCTGAAATGAAAACATTTTGAAAATGATAAATCATTATATAAATAGTGTTTACGAGTAGTTTTTATGAATGTGTGTGTATATGTGTGTTTTGAGTAAGATTATTACAGAAAGTGGAAATAATTTGAAGATGCTCATTGCCGAACTGGTACACTCGACTCTAAACTAACCTACCTACTGTGAATCCACACAACCAGGAAGAAGAAGGTGGACGGAGAAGCCAAATTGTAACTACAGTCACTGCAAAGTAAAGAAGAGAAAGCCAGAAGTGTTTGGTAAAATATTTGCATACATATTTATTGTGGTACTTTTTCAAATTTACTTTATCTAAATATTTTATTTTCAGTGTTTAGATTATGTGTCTCTACAAAATGTATTTGGTTATGTGATTTTCCTTTCCTCTCCTTTCTATTAATGAGAAGGCTCTGGTTTGATTAGTTTCGGTTTTCAATGCATTCTCCTTATCTGTTCATATTGTCCTCCTCTAGGTGACCTCATTGCTTATATTTCTGTCCTAGAAGCTTTCTCATTCTGTTCTTTAAGCCTTCACATGCAACTGACTGACATTCCTTTCATTCTGTCTATATCTTATGTACTGGTTATGTAATCTGGACCTGTCCTCAGGATAATTGCCAAATGAAATACAGTCTTCAAAACCCCATACTGCACCTCTTTGCATGCCTCTCCTAGTTCCTTAGCCCCCTCCAGTAGGTCAGTGTTTCCTCAGCCGATTTTGCTAGATATTTGAGGACTGTGAGCTAATTAAATATTACCTCTAAATTTTAGAGAACTCTAATATGCTTTATGAGTATTTCTAGTTTGAAAAAAGACTACATGGAAAAAGCAATACTAAGCAAGGAGGAATGAACTGCTGGGTGAGGAATGGCCAGTCCTAATGGAGGATGTTGATTCAGAATGGCTACCCTTCTGGTACCCTCAAATACCACTGTATTGGAAAGGCTTTTTGAATATATGCAAAATCCCAGTCTTGTACATGACATTGTCAAAAACTAAACCAATGAAAAAGGAAAGATGCGTGTTTATTTCATTAAAAAATTATAACAGACACTGCACTACTTATAGTTTAACTTACTTAACAATTATTGTGTAGTAGCAATGTACTGACACTGTACCATCTTTTATTTCGGGCTCCTTGGCCTGTTGGTGTTAATTTTGGAAATTAAAACATATTTCAAAACAGAAACAAAATAACAGAAATTAGTTCTCTCTGTTCAACACAACTCTCAATTTTGAAAATTAATTTACCATTTGTTCCATATATAAGAATTTATGCTGCATAAAATATTCCCAGAAATAAATGAATATTTCCTTATTTTTAGAATTTTGTTTTATAATTCAATTATTATATAATTCATAGAAATATTTGCTTGTTTAATTGTACTTCAAGTTTAGTGGATGATTGGATCTCAAGAAATATATACTGCAACAAACTCTAGAAAAGAGTTAAGATTGAATTTAGCTAGAGTTCATGATCTCTCTAATATAAAATTAAGTATAATATTCTACAATTAATACATTTTGGTTGAAAGAAGAGATCCTATGCAGTATTAGTCTCATGTATAACGATGGCATCTGACATAAAACATGTAGAATTAATTTCATATTCCCTGGTTTAACCACATAGTCATTTTGTTTGCAAAAACATTGACAGTTGCCCTTCTATTAAGAAATAGAATCACTTTCTGTTAAACTAAGAGGTGCCAGGAAATTTTGTTGCAAATGCTTACGCTGGTATTTCAATTGCCTTGTCTTCTCATTTTTTCTCACACGCAGGAGACATCTTCTGTCCGTGAAATTTCATTGATTTCTATCACTGAAAGTGACATTGCTGCTTACTTCCTAGGTTCAGTGAATAAGTTCTATTCTAAACATAGCTCTATATCATGGATTAATTCAATCATCATTAATTCAATAATCTCTATAGAACCTAGATAAGTTGGAAGTACTTAAATTTGTTAAAAGACACAGTCCTTGCCCTGGGGTAGGTTACAATTTCAGCTGGGGAGCAGATATTCAGAAAACTATATTGTCTGAATAATATTCAGACAACTAAAGAATACTTTGAAGGAACGTAAGTACCAGGACATCAAAAGATGGGTAAGGTCCTTAATTTGGCTATTAAATTAAATAGCTTATAAAGAATAAACAGCATTTTAATACATAGTTAGGAGTTGATTTTTAAACACAATTAATGGGTCTGTTAATGATAATTGTATTCACTTTCCTAAAATTCCACAGATATACTTAGAAATATAATACCAAAGACAGGAAATTAACCTTTGCAAGTTCATTGTTAGGATTCCATTTATACTTTGGTTCACTTTAATCATTGTCAAGCACTATTATTTGTTTCCCTCAGAAGACTCACATGTAGCCTACAATGCCCCCATGAAATATGTGACTGAAACTATCTTCCCGGAGAACATTAGCGCTGTAATCTTCAGTCGGTATTTCACATATCATACAGAAGCCCAGAGTTACTAAACTGAGCCATAATTCTTAAATCACAGTTTATTCAGGAAGATTTTTTAGTGCCTACTTGTTTAACACAATCTTATAAATGATCCCTCACAAAGGATGTAAAAATCAACACATATCTTTAATCTAATTTTGCTTCACTGCCGTGTTGAGTCTATAAAAGCTTTTTAATAGTGAAAGAAATGATGGCATTTTCATTTTAATTTGCAAATATAATTGCCATTCTAAATAGCTTTTTGTTTCTAACTTAAGTGCTTATTGACAGCAGAAATCTCCCCAAAACACTAATAGAGTATTTAACATAATTGCATTTATTGAAAGAAAATCCAAGGGAAAATAACATACAGCTATCTGAAACTATTTAGCAGTAGTAAAATATCAAAATGAAAAGTAAGTTAAATCTAAACCTTGAGATCTAAAATGTAACTAATATTCAATATAAATGCAATACAATGTAGATTTGATTAAACTTATACATTTAAATATACTGATGAGATTCAAGAAATAAAAATGATATCCTGGAAATCCAGGACAACAATTAAGAGCCATATGAAAACAAACTGAAACTAACAAGCTAATCCCTATTTCATAGGATATCCCATCATTTTTATTGAAAAATAAGAATATATTTTAGCTTGACTCATGGAAAATTAGAACAATTGAAATTATATTCAGTCAGTTGTAAATATTCCCTTAAGAAAACTATTTCATTTCTATCCAGGGTTTAGCCTCTATCCTCAAAATTTTGACTACCAATCCCTTAATTTCAACGTACTCAATGTGGGTTCATGGTAGTGAAATCACTACTCATATTTTATTAAGCTTTATTCTAATAATGTCAATAATGAAGTCCATATGGGAATATAGGGAATAGTTATCTCTTCCTAACTTTCAGTTGTTTCTAAACAGACATGAACATATGATGGATTGATTCTGAATTGACATATTACCCATTAAAATTTCAAATCTTTGAGTCCTTTTTCTATGTAGTAACACTAATTTATATGTATTATGGATACTCAGCAAAGAGCTTTTTATCAGATTTGAAAAAAAATTGTTCTTTCATGGTAGCTTTTCTCCTAAGTTGAAGTAAAAAAATGTCAGAGACTGCTTTTTAAAAATAAGCACTAAGAAAATTAATTAAACTGGTTAGACACAAAAGGAACGTTGTAGGAAAGAAAATAGCATGGGCTTGAACCCTATGATTTTATTGTTTTCACAGAAAATGCAATAACTCCTCATTGATATCAACTACCCAGTTGCAAGAAGAGTATATACCTTCTGCTTTGTTGAGACACAGGCAAAGCAATTTGTGAGAAGTAGTCATCAACCAAAAAGGAAATGAATTTGAAGTGAGTTTTTTCCAGTTTAAATACTGTTGTGAGGCCCTGGTCTTTGAAAGGCACATTAAAATTAAAAAAAGTTTTGTTTGTTTTGTTGTTGTTAAAGAAACTGCATTCAAAGAATCCTTTGAAAAGCATATTAGTCTGTCACCATCTTTCAAATCACTAATCAAAACAAAATAGGTCATGAAAAATACCACAGCCAGTTTCATACAGTCTTAATATAGAACTGAATTAATTAATTGTTCTTCAACTTACGCACTTTGACAGATAAGTTTATTATAAAGTCTTAAAGTAAAAATGCATGTTTGGTGAAAATTAGTACAGTTGTCATTCATATTCTGTCATATTTTAAAATATAAAAGTGGGATTATTTTTACTATCTGTAACATGATGTAACTGACTAGCCGCTTTGTAATTCTGATTATTATAATTATCATAATTCACTGCCATGCCAAAGTCAATTGTGTGATATATGTGAAATGAAGTACCATTAGTTGTAGCCTATTGTATGACATTGTAGTGTGTGTACCATGCATCTTTCAAATCTCTTAAAGAAAATTTAATGGTAGGCCAAACTTCTAACTTACTAAGTACTATGAATCACACAAAATAAGAAAACATTTCAACCAGGGATACAGAGCATATTGTAATTCATCATGGAACAAAAATATAGGTAGCAGGAAGGAAAAAAAAAAAAGCAGTGCGAGGTATATATATAATGTCTGTAAGAGAAGATTCAGATTTTTTAAAAGCACAAAATAAAAAGTTATGTCATTTTTAAATGCATAGGCAATGAGTATTTAATATAAATCCTACATATATAATAGGGCATCTTTTTCTCACTTTTGAGATTGTTGAAAAGGAATGATATTGGGCATGATTTGGCTCTTCTGGAGACTTTAGTGAATTTGGTGAATTTCAACATACCTAAGATGCCATCAGTTTTAATATGCACTTTTATTTTATATATCACTACACAGAAATGCTACCAATTGTAGTTAAAATAGACCCAGTTGCAGAGATGTTAAAATATGGAGGAACAAGCGTCTTTGAACTACTGAAACAGAGTAAGCTTCTAATTAATCGGATCAGTTACTGACACTAGGAGATTACATGGTTTAATCTTTCTCCCAGGGAATTAAAAGCTCCATTGCCTGATGCCTTTCTATAAAGAACAACAACAACAAAAATGGCATCAATTACACTTAAAATGTTATCAAAAAGGAAAAAAGGGAAATACGTTGGTGAGTTCAACTCTTAATAAATGCAAAAAATATTAGGAAAAGAAAGGCAGTTGATAAACAGGTAAGTGCTTTAAAGTCATCATTATTGTAACTAATGTTAAACAGGAGATTACTTAACACAGTTTACATTTCACTTATCCCAACCTTTTAAAATTTCCCACATTTTGATTCATTTTCTTTCAATTAAAGCAACTGAACATGATCTGGAGTGAATAACATTCTACAATGCTAAGATTGTTGGTTTATATAAATGATCCAGAACCCACTTGAGATATATATTCTGATTGTTTTGCAGTTCTTCTGATTGCCCTTTGTACTTGGCACTCATTTGCAATTTCTCAAAAATTTAATCAAAATTAATTTTTGAAGTACCAGCCAGTTCTCATGACTTCTGAAGCATGTGTATTCTTATTGTATGAAAGGTTATAAAAAGACATCAGTATTTTATGAGTGCTTTGTAGAAGGATTGAAGCTTTCACTTACAACAATTTCTTTATGCAGCGGTAATAAGGAGAAAAGGAGACTCGATTGTTTTCCTGGAAAGGACAAAGGTATATCCAAATATTCTAAACATAGATTTTCTTTTAGTTCTTTGCGAAAGTCTCACTCAAATCAAATTCAAGATAAGGGAAGAAGGCGGCAATGAGCTAAGCCTTTCTTTGGATGAAAACAATTTTATTAGTATCATCAGCAGTGAGTGTGCAGAAAATCAATTAGGAAGGATGATCCACTAATGTGGGATAGTCAAGGGAAGTGGTTAGTTGCCACATAAAATGGAAGTCAAGGTGAAGGAGAGTTAGTAAATACTAAGCTAAGTGCCCCAAATATTGTTTAAACTCTTTGGTTTGGGTTTCATAAAATAGATGGTTGACTGTAATTCTGAAAATTTTCAATATGCCTGATGTGTTCAAATAAGTTACAAAGCTTATTAGTTAATTCTGTTTAATTTAAAGGAATTGGTTTAGCTCGACTTTATCACTACCTAGATATTCCAGCTTAGTCCCCTCTTTAACTATGAAAATAAGCATTAAATTCCAAGTTCACATTGTTTCATATTTTACTTTCACAGGTTTGACTTTTTTGTTGTTGTTGTTAACATGTATGAAAAATATGGAAGAGCGCATCAGGAGTTCCTATTAAATTATTTCCTGGAGACATTAAGGTGTATGAAGCCCTGAAGATTTATCCCATGGTAACATAACTGGTAAATTGTAGAACTAATCTCATTTTGGTGACAAGTAAACATTGCTCAACAAACACACATACCGCTTTGCATACCTTACCTGGAAAGAGGCTTTATTGAACATAGCTGTAAAATTATCTTTTAAGTTGAATTACTGAATTTGCACAAACATTTCTACAGAATTTTTTTTTCTTTTAAAAATCAAGCTTTGTCATTTTCCACTACATTTTTGTTGTGCTTTTTATATTAATATTTGCAAATGTGATAATTTAATACTTATATCCCAATTACTTGCATAATCAGTTTTTTTTTTTTAATCCTGGGGTGTCGAAAGAACATATAATAATAATAATCTTCTTTAGACAAAAGTCTTTTTAAATGAAGTTAAAAGCTGAGATAATTTAAGGAAAAAGATCTTCAAATTTTCATAACCAACAGGTTTAAGTGAAATTTACAATGCATTGGAAAACTGGCTGGTTAAAGGTATGATTTGTCCTCAGGTAGCTCAAAATCATTTTTACAGGTTTTTGTTTTTTTGTAAAAGTGTTTTTAATCTTGGTAAAATAATAAAATACTATTTCACAATTTGCACAGAGTCTGACTAAAGGGCAGAGGCATATTACCCTCAGTGTTTAGAATAAAGCCAGATTTTTCAGGCCCAGTTCCGCTGTAGAGTTTGTACGCACTGCAACCACAAGCATTTTCTTGCTCCCTCTAAAGCTAGGGCCAATTTCATTTCAAATGGAGGTTAGAGTAAAAAACACCACTCTCGTGTTTTACCACCTTCTGCGCTAAGTATTATCTTAACAACCTTTTGCTCTGGTTGACCCATTTAATAACCTGGAAGAAAAAAGTGTTGCTCCCATGTCTGGTCTCAATGGAAGTTATTTTCTAATGGACAATAAGCCGAAAGGCCATGGCTGTCTAGGAGGTCAAACAACAAATATCTCGTCTGCATGGGCTTACGCAGCAGCTCCGGTCCTTTCTTCTTCAGAAGCGGCTTTTGTTGTCTTGCCTGTAATTTGCACATTTAGGTTCTGTAGTTTGTTTATAAAATAGTTTTACACAAACCACTCTTAGCAGTGCAAGCTTCTGAGTTGAAAATTATTCAGGCTTGTTTCATTGAAGGCACTTGGTTTCCATGGCAATTTATAAAAGATGGTGGTTTGGTTTCTTCGTTGGAACAGATGACTTAGTTTGGGTGTTCAAGTGGCCGCAAGCAAACTCCGATAAGCCTGTGTAATATGTAAGCCCAGGTTTACCATCCTGGATAGTAATGCATGCAAAAAGAGACAGCATACAGTTATCTAGCTTAGCCATGGGAGGAAAACAAATAATAACAATAAAGGTGGGATGGGGACAGGTGGGGAGGAGCATGAATGTTTTAAATAATTCCGAGTTCGGGTTATTTTCAAGGAAGGGTAACAACCAAAGGTAAAAGGGCCTACATTTATTTAATTCTCTACGTAAAACCTTCTTGAAAGGAAAATAAATGCCAGCTCTTCACGTACCCTGTTTACAGTGAGGTTTTTGTTGGCAGGCCATTAGGTTTCCATGGTAACAAGCAAACTATTCATTTGAAACAAAACCAGCCATGACTTTGTGCTTTGACAAGGATTTCTATAGCTTTTTTTTTTTTTTTTTTTCCAGAGTTCAACCAGATGACCAGATGACGCTGTAATCTTTTTAGCCACAAAAGCACCTGAAGGTCTCTTCTCTACTCAGGTCAAGATTATCTTTTATATGTAGTTTGGAATAAGTTATACTTCCATGATGTCCTTTTATCCCCAGTGCTTTAAAAAATTCGTTTTTATTATTTTATTTTTGAGTCAGTAGTCAGTGGAGGAATCTTTGGTAGTTTGTTTTTTCAATGTCCATTTACAAAGACTCTTTCTTCATGCCAGTGCCTGGTGAATCTTTTATAGCCTCTGCCAGGATAAGGTCACCTTCGAGGACTTAAGATAGAGATGAGGACGATGACTGGAAAAAGCCATAGATGTACTAAAATTCCAACAGCACCATCAACAGAATCTAAAGACAAGGAAAATAAATGCCAAAAAACAAACAAAAGAAGAGAATAAATATTCCATGTAGCTACCAATACAACTTTGGTGAACTAATAAAACAATAGTAGTATATGGAAAACATTTTTGGAAAATACTTTTTTTTTTGGTTTATTTATCAGTCTATTTCCAATACTTGTAAAAAGGAAAATAACATAAATGTGTGATTAGAAAAATTGAAATATTTTAAGTTGATATGATATTCTATGAGAACCTGTCCAGGTTTGTGTGAGTTTGTGGCTGAACTCAACCTCAGAGTTCTACTAGCCATATGGAAGTATGTAC
Organism: Nasua narica; assembly: GCA_028533885.1. Taxonomy (NCBI): domain Eukaryota; kingdom Metazoa; phylum Chordata; class Mammalia; order Carnivora; family Procyonidae; genus Nasua; species Nasua narica. The sequence goes on from CM052797.1 coordinate 80,797,968, forward strand.
ACATAGGAAAATCTTAGAAATCCTAAGAGGTCGTTTTTTTCCCAAAGCTTCCAAAAATGGTTAAGATTAGAGACTGAGAGAAAAACTACTTTTTTTGAAAACTAGGAAGGGATTGTTAAGGGGAGAAAATTAGCTGTTGTAAACAAACAGTGGATTATATATGCTTAGGTCGGTCCAGTATCTATATGTTCAATAAATAATTATCTATTCAGTGTGAGTTTTAGAAGCAGTCCATTTTATTTTATTTTATTTTGAAGGTTTTATTTGTTTATTTAACAGAGAGAGACACAATGAGAGAGGGAACAGAAGCAGGGAGGGTGGGAGAAGGAGAAGCCGGCTTCCCACTGAGCAGGGAGCTGGATGTGGGGCTTGATTCTAGGACCCTGGGATCATGACTTGAGCCAAAGGCAGACGCTTAACCATTGAGCCACCCACGTGCCCCGAAGCAGTCCATTTTAACTAAAAAATCTATTCCACTATTCTGCCTTAAGATTCCTATCATAATTGGTGTTTCAAGTAGAGCTTCATGTCCAAGTGACACCTGGTAGAATGTACACCTTGCCCAGGAGGGCTAACATGGACAAGCATGATAATTCAGTCACCTGGCTTAAGTTACAAAGTGGCTCTCACCTAGGAGAGAGGTGGGTTTTGGAGACAATAGACAACTTCACCTTTTAGTAGTGTGGGCCATAGTACCATTTACTGCCTGAGGAGGGTTGGGAACCCGAGCAGTTAGAGAAAATAAAATAAAATAAAATAAAATATCAATAGTCAAAAAAAAAAAGAAGAAGAAGCTTTTGGCTGTCAAGCTAGTTTGTACTTAGAAATTAACATTAATTTAATATTTGCCAAACACTGTTTGTCAAAATGAGCTTAGTAAATGCTAGTTAAATAGATACAGATCTAAACAGGATACTTTCTCATACCAAAGAAAATGTTTCTGTTCAATAGGATTGTTTCCTCTGATTTACAGAGGCTGAATAAAAATACCTCCAATATGTACGGATATATCTTATTTAAAACAGATTTCTCTGTGCCACACATTTCTCTGACTTTAGAAGAGAAGATACCTGATTTTGAAAGTGTTCTATTATGTAACAATAAAGTCCTTTGGGGTTTTCATTGTCATTTCACTATTGCTACTTTTACCACTTCTGTTTTCTCCATGAGGGAGAATGTTCTCTATTGCTTTCCTCATTTGGAAAGTTTAATTCATTTTTTTTAATTTAATTGATAATAGCTTTCATTGATTAAATTATCTAAATGCAAGATTTCTATGTAAGATGTAATCACTTTCAGTTACTAGAATGTTACTGTGATTTATGGTAAGAAATGCAAAAGAAATCCCATTCTCCTCCTTTAAGAAGAATGCATGCTTTCTTGTGCATTTGACAAATCTACTTCATGTGGATACTGCTACTGGTTTTTTAAAACAAAATTAGCCAGACACAGGGAAAATTTTTACTAAATTCGTTACTTGAAATGCTAAATGTAATGGCAAGAAGGTGAAAGCTATGAACAAAGTGACTCATTGTTATATACAATCTTAGTTTTTGTCTTTTTACAATGCTTAAAATGGTGTCAGTTCAGTTTGTATAAGCAATCACTGGGTAGTTGCAGAAATTTAACTTTCAGTATCTAGACTAATATAATTTCTCACTAAATAACACTCAATCAACAAAGACTCTGATTTGCTCTAGACGTAACAAAATGGATTTTCATGGTCCTTTTATACATACTAAATCTTTGATGAGTTATTTGTGTAAATTTAGCTTGATCGATAGCCCTTTATATAACCACAAAATTAAAGATTCCAGATGGGCCTATGAAAACACTTTAAGTGGAGGAATTTTTAAAAGACGTGATTTTAGTTTTCTCAACTTCACATGGATAATACAGAGATGAAGATTTTAAGAAGGAACTCAACACATAATTCTGATGTTTTTTGCATTATTTATGATTTTTAAAAAATATTTTATTTATTTGACAGAGAGAGGGATCACAAGTAGGCGGAGAGACAGGGGGAAGCAGGCTCCCCACTAAGCAGAGAGCCCCATGTGGAGCTCGATCCCAGGACCCTGGGATCATGACCTGAGCTGAAGGCAGAGGCTTAACCCACTGAGCCATCCAGGCACCCTGCATTATTTATAATTTTTAATTTATATCTTACTCAAAAAATTTTTGTGGTAACAAAATAAAATTTGAAGATATCATTAAACTATAATATTCAAACCAGAATAAAAAAGGAAACCAAAATACTAAAAAAGATTGTAATGCAAATAGATGAATTATACCAGAATAACAGAAAAAAAATGATTTATTACACAGGTCTAAACCAAAATTATTTTTGTCTTATCTTAGGTCAAATACACATACCATCAAATTTAATACCTTGTTTTAAAAATATCTTCAAAATTTTAGGGTCTCACATATAAGGAATTTCTAAATTTGCAAACCAAAAATAAATGAGTTTTAAAAATTAGACCATTTTAGTTTAATAGTTATGTTACTTAATATCACACCAAACCAGTCCAGGAATAGACACTTACTCTTAGTCGTTAAGTCTTGTTTTGCACATTCTCCTTCTGCAATCGATACATCGTCAATGGCAATGTCACCTTCTATGCCAGGACCTCGAATACCTTCAAAAATGAGCTATAAATATGAATGAAACAAACCTAAATGTAGATCTTTGATTTGTAGATGGATTCTTATTGAGAAATTGAGGAGCCAAACCTAAAACTGACGGCAATTCTGACCTTTATTATCAATGGTCTTCAAAATTGTTACTTACAAAAAACATAAATGTTCTTAACAAAACCAGTAACAGTATATTCCTTGCTTACTATTAGTTTTTCACATCAAAAGCTCTGTGTTGATTTTAAAACAAAACTAAACTAAGGAATATAATAAAAAGTACTACTGCTACAAACTCCAGCACTTTTTGTTTTCAGGGGTAAGTAAAAATTTTTATTTGAACAGTACTTCTCTAAAATAGATGTCCTCCAATTTTGTCTAAACAGAGAACACTGATTTTCTAGAAATATTTTCTGGAATGAATCAGTTCTGGGGTTCTTTACAACAGTATTATGTTTATTGAAGCCCAGAACAAGGAATTACCATCTCTATGAAAATTGTTTACTCTCTTACAAAAATAGGAATAAGTTTCTCATATCCCTATATGTTATAATATATCTCTAAGATTTTACTTTTGACTTTCTACTTTTAAAAACCTGAAGATATTTATGGGTTTATATATGAGTGTTTAATGGCAGAACTTTGAATTTCAACAGTGATTGATATTGAAGTTTAATACATCAAAGTTGAAAGAATAGATGAATGAAATCAGTCTTTTTATTACTAAATTCTGAATACAATGACAATATAAGGACAATTAGCAAATTTTTATTATTTCATTTTTACATAAATAAGACTGTTTTAAAATTTTCTCTATAACCTCACAATTATTCCTTGCTTCTAGCAAAACCTGTTAATCCTTTTGATATGAAAAGGCAACTATGCATTTGGTGATTATATTCACAAACATTTCTACATGCCAAAATGAAATGTCTAGTTCGGTCATTCCAAGGAAAAATTAGCTTAATGAAAAGGCATTTCAACATCAAGCTGATGTGTGCATTTTTATACAATTTCTACCCTTATTTCATTGCAACAAATTAGAGGGAAAGTCTATTTTTATCAATGCCAAAATTGTTGGTTTTGTTTTTTGTCTTTGAAAGTATCTTGATATATGGTTCATTAAAGGCAAGTTTGTGGTGATTTTCAGAAAACTTAGTCTACCTTTGAGAAGTTGATCTGTTGTTCTTTGAAATACTATCTTAATTTTATCAATTGAAATCTCTAAGTGATAAGCAGAAGCATTAGTTTTCAACTTTTGTATTGAGTCCCTTTCCCCCACTTGAATATAGTCCACATGAGTAAGAATAATTTTCATGATTTGATAGGAGAAAAAGGGTTGGAGAAATTTTTATTTAACTTGTGTAGAAAGGGTTTCCTGCTTATCTATGTTGAGATAAATAAGTTAATAAAGATTGTCTAAAGCTATTTCTTTGAAAAACATCCAAAATGTCATGAATCACTGAAGCCAAACAAAATGGCAGACCAGAATTAAAATATGGTATAGAATCAAGTTAGTGGTACCCAGATTCTCAGTCCTCAGAGTCAGCAATGAAACATTACTTTGGCTGCCTGGAAATAATGACTTGCATTGGATGTAGGGTGGTGTTTTGAAAGTTATCTGAAAAGTGGCTAAAAAATCCTCAGAGGACTGTTTTAATCACAAGGTCCTAAAGTGAGAATTAAAAAAAAAAAAATCAATGGTATAAAAATTCAAGAGCATTGAAATTAGAAAAGGAAAAGTCATTTTAATGACTGTGGAATAGTCCACATTATGTATATGATGTAGGTAATTTAGTGCCCTATTGATATTATTAGACATTAAAATTATTAGTTATTCTGAACAAGGCTGAGATGAATGTATTTTGTTTTTTATTTTATTATTTTTAAGTAGGATCCATGTGCAGCAGGGAGTCCAACATGAGGGTCAAACTCACGACCCTGGGATCAAGATCTGAGCTGAGATCGAGTCACACACTGAACAGACTGAGCCACCCAGGTGTCCCAGGATGAATGCATTTTAAAACATTAATATACAAACTTTTTAAGAACACACGGCTCTTTAAGGTCATCATAAATTGCCCCTATCAGCACTATTGCCTTTTTCCTAACCATGGTTTTTTAGTCATTGGGTATTTTTTTTTGTTTTATTTTGATATGTGCTGCTTACCTGGTCGAGAATCAATGTTAGAGTAAATCAATGGTTATTCCCACCCCCTTCTTAGTTTCAGTCATGTGATGCTGAGTCTTCTCTCCTGAAGATAACAACATGAATGGAGTGTTATCTTGGAGAAAGTCAGAACTCACAGATTCATGATGATATGAGTCTTTAGTCCATAAAATCCAACATGCTCCACTTTGGCCCTATGACTAATACTTAACTGAATAAAAGTAGAGTGCTGCCATCTCAATTCTTTCTTTGTTGCAGGTATTCATAAAGGAGTAAATGGAATAAAGTATAGATTTCTGCCTCTTGGGTTTTAATTCCGGACTGAAGCAGGAATAGGAATGTATTAGGGAAATTTTGTTTGGTAAAGAGGACACTTCCTCGGCCACCAAGAGTTTTAATTTTAAAAGATGGTGTAGGAGGGAAAGGTTGTAAGCATTGCCTGTAGAAGGCAGTAAATAAGGGGTGTGCAATGCAGCCACAGCAAAGAAGGGGGCTGTATTCCTTTGTATGGAAAGTGAGGTGTTAGTGAGAAGATTGATAAGGGTCTATTGTTCTGCACCTGCTCACACCTGAAATTCAAACAGATGAAGCTGAAGTCATAATCTTTTTATTGGGAAGGATATTGGAGAAACAGGTTTAGGAGTACATGGATTTTCCATCTTAGGTATGCAGAAGTGAATAGGTGATAAAATTATCCATCCATGTATTTTTTTTTCCTTATTTAAAGCACATGATTATTCTCACTTAGCAAGTTCTAGACACCTGGAGGTAGGTGTCAATATAAAAAAGATGGGACTATTTTAAAAATGAAAACTAAAATGTATAAATCATCAAAATCATTTCTGAACTTTTCAAAGCTGCTTGCCCCAGAATGATGTTGCCATTGCTCAAAGCCCTTCAGAATTTCTTTCACTGACTTCTTTAAAGCATTAATCACTCCTACTTTTCCCATTAACTTCCTTTAACCTCCCTTCCTTCTGTCTCCCTGTACAGGTGAGGCCTAGGCTTGTGCTTAAACACAAGGTCGGACTGGGTCAGTGCTAAAAACAGAGTCCCGAAGCAGAGCTTGTGAAGGATGCTGCCACACTCCTTTTGTGGTAGGACTGAGAGAAAGTGCTGGAGAGCCTTCTGTGGTAAGTGTCAGAGTAGACTGGTGCAATTTAATGTTTTTGCTTCCTCCCTGCAATATGTTGACTGGTGTGGCTGGCAGAACAACAAAAATACAAATCAACAAAAGTTGAATTTTCACGTGTTCAGAGGACTGCCTAGATCTAGAACATTCTCTTATATGAATACTTCATCCCTTGTGGATCCTGAATGAGTTAAGTATTAGTCATAATAGTTGGCTGATTTGTAAGTCTATTTACATTTATTGGTACAACTATGGATAGTACAGTTTGTCACTGAGTAAAGCAACTGAATTACTTTCTGTATAAGCATAGCAGGTGTTTTACATACTGTGTGTGGAACTGAATCAGAGATGTTTTATACATTGTGTGTGGAAATAAATCAGAATTAGAGTAGTTATTAGTAGGATAAAAATAATTTCTGACAATTAGTCTCTTGGGACAGTTATATAATTAGTGTTTTTAATATTTATTTGTAATTTTGTGATGATAGGGAATTCAATCCAATAGTCCAGGGAAATACCATAGTCCTCCTCAGGGTCCTCTTTGAACAGGAAGAAAAAGATCCTGTGTGGGATGTTTGTTTCCTTTTAATTTCCATAGCAGTTTTGCTCTTACGAAGATACAGATTTTTTTAACTCCTACAGACTCTCACAAAGAGATATTTATTGCATTGTTCTTTTTATGTTCTGAACTCCAACACCAACTATATCTTTGAATTATTATAACAACATTTTATAGATTCTAATACTCTCATAAGTGGCTTCTAGGCTAAGACCTAGAGGGATACCTTTCCTTTATATTGTTTTTGATTGTGAAGTGGATAATTGAAATAAAATGCATATATATTCCACTTAAACAATGTACCTTGGCCAAACTTTCCAGTGTTTATAAAAATAAATCCTTGGGGCGCCTGGGTGGCTCAGTGGGTTAAAGCCTCTGCCTTTGGCTTGGGTCATGATCTCAGTGTCCTGAGATCAAGTCCCACATCGGGCTCTCTGCTCAGTGGGGAGCCTGCTTCCTGCCCCCTCTCTCTCTGCCTGCCTCTCTGCCTACTTGTGATCTCTCTCTTTCTCTCTGTGTCAAATAAATAAATAAAATCTTAAAAAAAATAAATAAATCCTTGGTACCAAACATCTTGCAGTCATAAAAAGAGAAACTGTAATGGTTCGTTATTATATATCTCAACTTGGAAACTGTAGTCTGTATGAAATGAAAAAAATCTGAATTTTATTCATTTAGAAAAGAAATGCTCTCTAGTATAATAGGTTAAGTTTTGTCATATTTTTATGAATTACCCTCATGATTCTGATTACTGTTACATTAAGGGATAAAACTATGTTCCTTTCCTCTTCAGTACTTCTGGAATGCGTCTGGGTTAATTGCCATGAAGAAGAAATTAATGGCATCTAGATACTTGGGGAGAAAATGTTAAAGTTTAGGTTTCCTAAAAGGGGGGAAGGAGGTTCAATTTATGCAAAACCTGTTCTTTACACACTATCACACTGATATTATTTAAAATGTTTTCCTTTAACTGAAATGACAAGTTTAAAATTCTGTATGTTTTCACAGTATGCGCTTCTAATTTAGCAAACTTAATATTCCGGAAATACTGCGTGATCAGAAAATTAACTCTTAGTGGGTATATTCAAGTGGGAAGTTAATAAAAAGTATGTGGACTTGTATTATTACAATGATACTATGGAAAATTAGTTCATTGATAATTTCTTACATATATTACAGTGATTTAAATCTTAGATGTCAGTATAGATATATAGATGATGCTATAAAACCTGTGTTCCAATATAATTTCTCAGTAAGGAAGGGAGAGCTCCATGAACACTAATAAGTAAAAGTAGATGGGGGGAGTCAGAGAAGACAATTTCTGATGATGTGACTTCAACGTTAATGATGCCTTCTACAAACGTTCACAGCATATTTTCTTCAAGACAAGAGATATATCGCTTCTGATTATTACTGTTAAGGCAAGCACAAAGTCTAAGGATGAAGTTTGAAAACTGACAGAGTACATCACTTGGAAAAAACTCAGGATACAAATAAAGTTGAAAATAGCTATTAACGTTGGAAAATGTTTCCGGTGGTTACTTTAGGAGCCACTGCCACGTCTATATTAATGGCCCTGGAATTTGGCTTAGAATGCCAGATATATATCTACATGAACATATGATACCTAGAAAGGAGGACAATATATTCCAGATTATTATTATTATTATTAGAGAGATAAGCATGAGGGCAGCATGATGTAATAACAGAACTAAAATCTCTTTCCAATCCCTATTTAATGTTAAGGATTTATGTGATTTAAGATACTGTCTCAAAATCATTTTGAAATCTTTAAATGAGGACATAAGAGTAGATTTCCAGAATTTTTCACCTATAACAAAGAAAACATAGAGACTGTATTTTATGTCTCATAATGTCTCTATATTTTTCCCCTGGAAAGCATTTGGAATATACTACAAAAAGAAAGAAAGCAGGGCACCTGGGCAGCTCATTCATTTTGGCTCAGGTCATGAACTCAGGGTCCTGGGATCCAACCCTGCATGGACTCCCTGCTCAGAGGGGAGTCTGCTTCTCTCTCTTCCTCTCCCTCTGCCTCTGCCCATGACTCATGCTTTCTCTCGCTCTCTCTCAAATAAATAAATAAAATCTTGAAAAAAAAGAAAAGGAAAGCATTAAAGAGGATGGTTAAATATTTTTCTTGGTGTAAGATATAAATTATAAGTAACATTCTAAAATAACACTATAGCAATTTTATTTTTTTCTGAAATTTTGCTGTAATCTTTCCAAATCCTGCAAAATATATTTTCATTACAAACACTGATCATGCTAAATTATTTCTTGACAAAGAGCCCCAAAGGGAATTTCAGTAGGATAAAACTTCTATTTACCCTGAGAAGTACTACACAATTTCATTCTCAGCTAAGCAAACTAATTGGACACACTCAAACAAAGGACTTTGCAAGTGGTTTGTGTTTTAAAGGGCTTATAAATCAAAATAATTTAAATGCATGCAACCCCAAACAAATAAAACCACCTAAGTGTCAGTGCAGCAGAGACTCAAAATCACTTATATCTCATTTAAAATTCTGAGAGGTAGGAGATATCCTTTCCACTTGAAGTAAAGACATTCTGCAATGCCACAAAGCTACATTTGAGTAATATTAAAACTTCTCAAAACTTAATTTATATGCTAATATATTCTGTACAGTTTTTACTGTGCTTTCCTGGTATCACATACCAAAGCAAGCATTTTTGAAAAGCTCCACAATTTACAAATGATTTTTGACTAAAAAATGCTTTGTCAGAAAAAAGTTCAACAAAACCATAAAAAATTCAAAACCAAACCAAAATAAAAGCAAAATATGGGGTAGGCTGATGTAGTTGTGTTTCATGTTTCCTTAAAAGGAAAGACTTCTTATGAAATCAAGACTTATGAAATAAAGTGTTTAGCCAACAGACCTAGAATACGTCACAGAATAAAAGAACCTAGAAATCCAAAATAAAAATATGATTTTATTTATTTTATTTTTGACTGGTGATTTAAATAGCTTAGCAATGCGTCATTAAAAACTGATAATCTTTAAAAAATTTTAAAAAACAGAAAACAAAACAAAAAACTGCTCCTCTTCTATTTGCTTCCAACCAAGATAGTTTGAACAGGAACCAGATCTATTCTCCCATCGAAACAACCAAATAACTAGACAAAATATATGAAACAATAAACATCAGGTAATGAAGAACAATGATCAATGAGTGATGGGAATCAGACAAGGTGAGCTCTATGATGCCCTATACAGAACTGATAGACAATGGTGCAAGCCAAAGACAGAGCTTGGCAGAAAATCTCAGGGGAGTTGGAGTGGAGGAGAGTTTAAGGACTCCGAGGCAGCTAGAGGGTGCTGGGTAGAATATAAGCAAGGACAAAGCTGCAGAGATCTACAGAGGGTCTCCCTGAAATATTTAGCAACATACTGATCAGGACATGAATGTGCAGTAGTTACCACACAGGAATTGGGAAAAAAAAAACAGAGATGCACTGAAGGTAACAGTACTCAGCTCACACAAGGTTGGAAAACCTTGTATTCACGGGGCATTGGAGTACTCAGAAGACTCTTGCTTTGGTAGTGAGAAATAATCAGCCCTATATGAAACATTGCTTCAGTCTCTCCTAACAAAGCTTAAAAGCAAGACCAAAAAATGATTAAACTGTCTCCAAATAACTACATCCCGAACAAGTTCAAGAATATTTACAGAAATATAAAAATAACCAATGAATTTTGTATTTTATAAAACCATAATAATTTTAGCTATCAAAGTAAAATTCCAAATGTCTGACACCCAATGAGATGACCAGACATGCAGAGAAGCAAAAAAAATGACTTGTAACGAGGAGAAAAAAATTAGCCCAAACCAAGCAAGAACTGACACAGATGTTAGCATTAGCAGACACTGATATTAAAACATCTATTATAACCGGGTTTCATATATTCAAAACATTAACTAGAGATGTGGAAAATATTTTTTTTCAAAGACTCAAGTTGAACACACAGAGATGAAAAGTACAATGGATAAGATATAAAATACACTGAATATGACAGAAGGCAGATTAGACACTGCAGAAGAAATGATTAGTGAATGTGAAGACAGAATAGAAACTATACAAAATGACACACAAAAAATAAAGAACACTAAAAAAGTACCAATCAGCTATGTAACACCTTATATATATGCATATATATAAGGGGTTTTATATACATACATAAGGTGTTGGACTGGAGTCTTCAAAGGAGAGGAGGAGGAACTAAAATAGTTGAAGAAACATTAGCCAGACAATGCTTAAATTTAATAGAAACTATAAACTCAGAGATCCAAGATCAATGAGCCACGAGCACATGAAAAATGAAGAAAAAGACATAAAAGCATGTCACAGTTAAATTGCTCAAAACCAGTACTAAAATCTTAAAAGCAACTGGTCGCATTACATATCGAAGGATAAATATGAGTTTCAGCAGATTTATTCTTAGAACTGATGCAAACAAAAGGACAGCAGAACATCTTTAAAGTTCCAAAAGGAAAAACTAGAATACTACACTCAGAGGAAATATCTTTCAAAAAATGAAGGTGAAATAGACTTTTTCAGAAGTACAAGAGGTGAAAAGAATTCATGTTTAGCAGACCCACACTACAATAAATGTTAAAAGAAGTCCTTCGGGCAAAATAAAATTGATACCAGATGGAAATATGCATCTACAAAGAGCAACAAAAAGCACTAGAAATGATAACTACTTTGAGCACCAACTATGCAAACCCAGTCTGATTTCTCAGTTGGAATAAGGGGAAGATTACAGTGAAGAGAGTTCTTCAAGGTTGGCCTATTGTGAAAATCCTTTATTCATTTAAACACTATTGAACATCTGCTTTAAACATTCTTACAAGTTTCTTTTTTGTGAATTTAATATGTAAGTCTCTGAGGCTACAGAAAATTTGTTGTCATTTGTAGTTGTGAAAATGTTCTATTCTGAATTTACACTGACCACATCCTGGTAACAAAAGATTAATTCATGTCTTGAAATCCTTTTTTTAAATCAACAATATTGGTAACAAAACACAATGGAGTAAGATGGGCCAAATAACAAAGAAAAGCAACTCCTTTTCATAAGACTGCAATCTCAAACTTGGAGCTGACCCTCTGCCTCTCATTTCTTTCCTCTATGAAACCCCCTCAATGCTTATATCCAGAGGAACATTCCCTTCTGGACTCTCTCTGTTGTGACATCCTGAATGAAGAAACATTGCTTGCAAGAACAAAACAAAATAAAATTAATATATTTTCTATGAAAAATTATAGAATAAAATAACTGTAGAAATATCACAATTTAGTATCTGCTTGTAGGTCATTAATTCTGAGTAGTGAATAACTTTTTAAAGATTTTATTTATTTGAGAGAGAGAGAAAGAGCATGAGCAGTGGGAGAGGAGCAGAAGGAGAAGCAGACTCATGGCTGAGTGGGGAGCCCAACGTAGGGCTGAATCCCAGGATTCTGGGATCATGATCTGAGCAGAAGGCAGACGCTTAACCGAATGAGCCACCCAGGTGCGGCGTAGTGAATAATTTTAGTTCAGATGCTGGTTTTCCTAATTTCCTTACTACTTTATACAAATCGCTCAAGAGTAGACACTCTCTGTAATGACCAGCCCTCTGGACTCAACTTGCTTTACTATTTGAGTATCACTGTCTTTAAATTCTGTGGGCACCAAACTTTCCTGATCTCCTTCCTTTTAACTCTAAAACATACTAAAAAATACTACTTAGGATTGAGCTCTTCTCCCACAGTTCATATTATTGGTTAGTGTTTGTATGATTCCATCATTTTATCACTGTTCACATATGTACATTTCCCTTGGAAATATCAACCACTTCCACATTTCTAGGTAGCACATACAATCCGATGACTCATGAATGTGCATGTCCCCTAAGCTTCAGATCAACATATACAACAACCCGCACATTTTTAAAAGGATACTCCGTAGGCATTTTGTCAACATGTCCAAAATAGAAGTAACCATATTCATCCCTGAAGCTTGTCTCTTTCCCTCTTATTGTTATTTAAGGTACTGTGTTGCACAAGCATTACCCAAGATTCCCTAGTTAGAAACTTTTTAGTCATTTATGGCCACTTCCCAAATTTCCAGCATAAAAAAAAAATGTTCAGCTGGTTTTCACACCTAAGTATATCTTGAAATCATCCTTTTTTCTTTATGCCACTTCCCTAGTTTGTCCTTTTGACATCTTTTATGTGAACTTTACAGGTCTTAACTGGTTTGCCAATCCAGCTTTACCTCTTTGAGCCTGCAACATGACTGCTGTACCATGTCATCCCCGGAGTAAAAGCTTCCAATGACCTACCATTACCCAAGCACCATGGGTTCCATAACCTCAGCCCACACCAGTCTGATTTCTCTTTGTGTACCAAATTGCAGATAAACGTTTTTCTGTTTCTCAGGCAAATCCTATGGTATATGATGTCAATGTCTTTGTTCACTCTGAACTCTGCTGCAATATTAATGTTGGCTCTTTCTCTGCTTTACAATCCCTCTCCTTGGTTCTGGTTTCACCTCATACAGTAAGTTTTTCTTGACTTTCTTCCATACTCTTCTAGTTGGTTGGGTGTGCTCAGAACCTTCTGCACACCTCTATTACTGCAATTTTTACAGTGTGTGATGTAAGTGTTTACATGTATATTTCTACCAATCTGAGGTAAATAATCATTTTTAGATCCTCAACCTAGCAATGTTCCTGGCACACATGAGTAGCTCAAAAAGTATTTATTGAACTGTTCATTATGATAATAAGTGATTGTTTTGAAAATGCTCAATTATTAAATTGATATCTATGACAATAAAGGAGTATCCTTTAGGGAAACAGTAATATAACTATTCTCTTAAGTACTTATTGTATATATATTTAATAATTTTGTGTTGTTGAGGCAGTCACATAGGAAGCAAAAATATGTCTTGAAGTACAATGAAGAAATCATTGGTAGAAAAAAACACCCAACCTGAGTATATAAAATACACATACTATATATAGTTAATAAAATCACCAAAACTACATTATTTTCTCCACTGAAATAGTTTCATGAAATATTGTCTCAAGCCATAGTGGCCATTTTTTAGTCATTAAAATTTCTATTATATATTTGCAGCTCACTTTCTTAATTCAATTTAGCCTTACTTTTCTATACCAAAACAAAGAAAAACAAAGAACTTCAAAGTTCTCTGACTTTGGTCATCAAAGTGTTAAATTACTAAAATGACATTACCTCAAAGAGACACATTTTGCTAAAGTATGGGTAAAATTCCATCAAGTAAAATTCAAACAGATTGAGAATTGACTATCCAGTTTCCATTACTGTAAGAACCTATGTTATTTATCTTCAGTAAAAATATACACATATGATTTTACAGAAGTGGATTACATTTTCTCCTGGCAGATCATTTGGATTTTAAGACTATTACTCAAACATATTATTTGATAGGTTTTAATTAATAAAGCAAAGGGGCATTTTCTCTTTATAAAACAGCTTTTGGAACTAAAAAGAAACAATACTATAGTTTTTGTGATGCTCATATCACAAAATTTCTGAACCTTCATATTCTTAATGTTTGTTCAAGTTCTGCCTTTAATTTGATGCTGATGTGCAGCAATCTCTTCACAGAAATGATTCTTTTCTTACCTGAAATGAAGTGATTGGATATATATTAACATGAGCTTCATTCCACCGCTGTCCTTTATTCCCACTTGAAGACCACAGTGGATTCTCTATCGTTGTCTGCCCTTTCAATCGCAGGTAAACATTTAGAACACCTAAAAATAACAATGACATTTTATTTTGTATATTTGTTTTTGTTTTACATCATTTGTTTCTCCTTGAGCTAACACTTTTAAACTGTTAAAAATAAAATTTCTCAGAACACTAATGTCTCTTCCTTTCTTCCCCTCTCATTTCTAATTTTGCTTTTATGGAATTTGGAAGGGCTCCAAGACAATTGTGTCTTAATCCCTAGAATCTGTGAGTATTATTTTATATGATAGAAGCAGCTTTGCAGATGTGACCAAATTAAGTATCTTGGGATGGGGGGGATTATTCTAGATTATCTTGGTAGGTCTTAAATATAATCCCATGTATCTTTATAAAATGGAGGCAGGAGATTTATACAGGAGAGAAGAAGCCATGTGAAAGAAAAAGAAGATACTATGTGGTTGGTTTTGAAGATGCAGAAAGAAGCCATAAGCCAAATGTAGGTAGCTGCTGGAAGCTAGGAATGTATTCTCCCCTAGAGCCTTCAGAAAGACCTAGATCTGCTGACACCTTTTTAGCCTCATGATACTCATTTTGGATTTCTGTCTTCTAGAACAGTAAGATAATGCATTTGTGTTGTTTTAAGCCACACAGCCTGTGGTAACTTATTTGTTACAGCAGTGACAGGAAACTAATATAGCCTGTATGTGCGCAAAGTCTGACTCTAAATGCCCTGTTGTATATTACCAGTTAGCATTTCCTTTTCAATTTACTTTTTAACCAAGTCTCATTTCTCTTCTAAAAGAATTACTTGAAGATAAAATGAGAAAGTTTGTCTCATGATTTGATATTATCTCTTTCAACAGTTTCACGTTCTGCACACAGTAAAAATAGTAGTGATGCTGATGATATTAATATAACACGATATAGGTTAACATGTACTCCAGATAAAGAATTAATCCTCTTAACAATCCTATGATGTACTATTCTAGAGAAAACTTTGAGTGGTAAATTAATTTGCCCAGTTCATACAGTAAATTAACAGCAAAGGCAAAATTTGAACCCACAGAGTTTCAAAGTCTGAGATACTGGTGTCTAAGCAATCAGTATTTTTATACACTTAAAACAATTTTATTGAGATTATCTTACATGTAATAAAATTCTCTCATTTTAAATGTACAGGTCAATAAATTTTTGATATATACTGCAGGTAAGCACTACTCAGTCAAGATACAGAACATTTCCATCTTTCCAGAAAGCTCCCTCACTTTCCTTTGCAATTAATCTTCTTAGCCCTTGTTCTTGTGCCAGGCAACTACTGATAAGACTTTCATGACTGATTATTTTTGCCTTTTCTAGAATTTCCTATTAATGAAATTATGCAGTAAATATTTTTTGTGTGTCCGGCTCCTTTTCCTCGGAATAATTTTTGTTATATTCATCGACATTATTGTGTTTGTCTTTTTAATTTTAGTATTTAGGTCATTTATAGTTATGGTAGTTTTTGATATGTTTGGAATTAAGAATACCATCTTATTTGTTCTCCACTTGTCCCCTCTGCTTTTTATTCCTTTGTGGCTCCTTCCCTTTCTTTTCATTTGATTTTTTTTTTAAGGTTTCTTTTATTATACTGATTTTTAAATGTCTCTTTTTAATTGTGTTTTAGTGGTTCTTTCAGGGTTAACAAGAGGCACTCATAGCTTTTCATAGTCTAATTATAGTCCGTATTTTATTCATGCTCATAATTCATACGGCATACATGCTTTACTGTGGCCTCCCTCTTTTCTTTTCAAAGCTGTATTTTACATTTGCTATCTTACTTCACACATGTAATAATCTTACAACAGTATAATTAATTTACCTGTCTTCTTTCTATTTTTAATAGTAATTGTATCTTTTTACCTTTGCCTAAAATGTAAACCTCACCTTACGGTGAATAGTCAGATGTATTTTATACAAATTATTAGAAGAACATACAATTTTTAAATTTTCCACTTATTTACCATTTTTGATTATCTTCATTTCTACCTGTAGATCTGAGCTACAATCTAGCACCATTTCCCTTTGACCTGAAGGACATCCTTTAGTGCTTTTTGTAGTGGTGATTGCTGGAGACAAAGTATCTCAGATTTGTTTATATAAAAATAACTTCATTTTACTCTTATGTTTTTGTGAGATTTAAAATTCTGCCAGTTTTTCCCCCAAGCACTTGAAAGTTGTTCTTTCTTCTCTATATCATGGTTTCTAATGTGAAGTCAGCCATCATTTTATCTTTGTTCCTTTCTAAGTGTTTTTTTTTTTTTCTCCTTCAGGCTGCTTTTGAGCATTTTTCCTTATCTTTGGTTTGCAGTAGTTTGATTATAATGTGCCTAAATATCTTATGTAAGGTTTGCTGAACTTCTTTTAGCTTTCCTTTTATTTCTACCTCATCTCTTTCCTCTACTTTTTCAAACTCCAATTTATATATGTTATGCAATTTGATATTCTTTTACCAGCCAGAGGCTGTGTTCATTGTTCTTAAATTTTCCCCCTTCGTTTCTTAGGTTGGAAAATTTTGTCTGTCTTCAAGTTTATTAGCTATTTTTTTTTCTTTCTGCAGTATGTTAAGTTCCTCCAGTAAATTCTTCATGTCTTGTCTACTACTTTCTGGCATAATTCTTATTTGGCTATTTTGTATTTCTCTTTCTTTGCTAGACTTCACTATCTGTCCAATTATTAAGACTTTATTTCCTATGATTATTTCAATATATTTACTCTAATGTCATTGAAAATATTTATGCCTTTTTAAAAGTTTTCTTTTAATTTAATTTTTTCAGTGTTCCAAGATTCATTCTTCATGCACCACACCCATTTTTTATCTGCTAAGTCTAATGGTTGGTCCTCTTCAGTTTCATTTCTATGGGTTGATTTTTTTACTTTTTCATTGACTGTGGATCACATTTTCTATTTCTTTGTGTTATCTGGTGATTTTCATTGAATAATGGGCATTGTGGACATTATGTTATGGAGACTTAGTTTTATAATCATTCTCAGAAAGCAGTTTTGTTTCAGCAGGCTATTCAATTGCTGACTCATTATGTTAAACTTGTATAGATAGGCTTGGTTTTACAGTAACAATGCAGATCTGTGAAAAGCCCAAATTGTTGCCCCAAACTCCTTAACTCTGTGGGAATCAACCTCCAAATCGGTCTCTAGTGTGGATCTTATTGGGGCTTATACTTAGGCTTTTAAAGGAAAGGTCTAGAGAGGTCAGTTCTTCAGGGCATCACCCTAACTACTAAGGGAGAGCCTGTGTTTTTCATGTTATCAGAGGCCGTTAGGATATCTCTTCACTCTAAAACGGTTTAAACTTCAACATTCCCTGCTGCTCTTTTCCCAGGACTCTTTGACCTATCTCTGTTCTGTCATCAAGTCCACAAAACAATATGTTGCTATATTATAAACCTTGGGTTTTTTGAGTCTTATATGAGTATAACCTAGCCTTCAGGCAAAATATGTGGAACCCTATAGAAATTTCTAGAATCAACTCAGCACCCTCCTTTCTTTTACCCTGCCTCCTGAACTCGGTGGCACATCCATGTTCTGCTTGAATTCAAGAACTCTATGTTAGGGCCAGAAATTGTTTTCAGGCAGAGGATGGTTCCTTTAGAGATTACCTCATTAGTTACCTTTTCACAGACCTCAGTTTTGCCCTGCCTCTTCCATTTTCTGAAAACCATTGCTTACTCTACTTAACCCATTTTAATAGTTGTTTATGGCAGTAGGATTTACCTGGAGCCGGTAACTACTATGTGGCTTCAAGACAGTCTCATTTTGATAACTTTTACAGATAACCATGTTATTACTAAAATCCATATTTATCTTCCATATAATATATACATTGTTTTATGTGAATATTGCACACAAACACTGAAAAGCAGGAAAAACAATATAAAAATCACCATTAAATTGATCTCCAAAGGCGGCCTCCTTAATATTTTGGTGTATGTTGCCTCAGTCTTTTTTTTTTTAATGTATATCTAGATATGTACAATTATATGGTATAGTTTATTCTTCAGATTTTTAGAGGCAATTTTATCTAATTCTTTACACATAAGCACACATATTCATATTACACACAAATGCATAAATATGAATACCCACTTTTTAAACAACAACAAAACCCCCTGCATTCCTAACATCACAGCAGTCACTAGTTGGCTGACTTCGGTTTAGTCTCTTAATCTGTCTGCTTCAATTTCCTCATCACATAAGTGATGATGATAATAATAACTAGCATAAGCTTTTGGCGAGAATTAAAATGAGCTAAAGTATGTAAACTGTATATTATGTTTCATGCATAGTCTTCACTGTGTTTTACTGTTATCAAGATAGTCCAATAATATTTCTTTATTGATGCAGTAGATTGTATTAGTACACTTCTTAATGTGGAACTAGGACTGTATTACAGGAATCAATTTTACTTGGTAATGGAATACTACTTTTTTATTATGGTTGAATCCTTTTGCTAGTATTATATTTAGGAATAGCACATGCATATATATATACACAATGTTCTCCAGCTTTCTTTTTTGTTTTATCTTGTTGCATGTTCACTTTTGCTTCAGAATCTACTTTCTTCTATTTTTTTCCCCTTCAATATAAGAAAGAATCTCAGGCTTTCTCTAGTATGGATTTTGTTCTTTTGTTTCTAATGTCATCTTTATTCGGCTATTATATTATTTGATGCTACATCTCTTTCTGATCTCATAAAACTCCCCCCATTTCAGTCTTTTATTCAGTTCTTTTTTAATTTGTCTGTTGTATTCTTATTTTTTATTGTTTAATAAAGTTCATGTTCTTATAAATTTATTGAAAGCTATAAAGCTTATACAGAATAAATTTTACTTTCACCTAAACTGTAAGTTTATTTTCAACACTATGTGTTTCCCTTACTATGTGTATGTTAGCTTTTCCTATGGAATCTTCATGAGAGCCTAATTTTCTCAATCTCTCTTTCTCTCTTATTTTAATCCTCTTTATTCATCCTTAAATAATGCTAAGTAATCTTGTGACATTTTCCCCCAAATTTTATGGGGCTTCTTTTATATCCACAGGATAGGTGTGGATTTTGTTAGCTTCTCCTATAAGATCTAAAACTGCAGAACAGCTTAATGTGAGATTCACTACTATATCAAGATTTAGCAATCTGAGAATAGTAGAAAAACATTCATGTCTTTGAGCCATTTAAGAGTTGATCTTTTTGGGACTTTCCCACTCTGCTCAGTGATCCATTGTGGTAAGAAGTAGCTTTCCGAATCCATCTTTCTATTTTGTTTGTTTTTTTAGATACTCAGTGTGGCTCGATTTTTTTCCCCATTGGTACTGGAATCTTATATATCAGAAAGGCAACCTTGTGCCAAAAGGAAAAGCCACTGCAGGACATATTTCTGTGTGATGTAACTGCATTCTATTTTTGAACATAATCCACAACAGGGAGGGATTCCAATGAAATCAAACCCAAGTAAATAACAAATTATGTTAAACATTAAATAAAGTTATACTTTCTGAATCCCTTAGTTGTCATTGGACTTACCAAGTGGTGTGTAAAATACACTTTTCTGAAATTATTTGAAGAAACAGTCTGTATGTGCATTAATTAGAAAAGCGGCTCCTCAGTATTCCATGGCTTGTGTCTGCCACCACCTATGGCTGTATTAGCGGTAAGTGATTGGTTTGAGCTATGATAGTCTCTACTGATTTCTTATCTAACTGAACTGCTTTTACAGAAAGGAAAATATTTTTTTTTTAATTTCTTAAATGTAAGACCTAGCTTCTCTTTCTAGTAGAAGGCCTTCAATACCTTGCATGAAAAGAATGAAGGATGCTCTCTCTAAGCTATTAAGGGAGTTCAAGTTTTTCCATACTTTAAAAGTTACCAGTAGATGTGAGGTAAATGTAACTGTGAGGTGCTAATGTAAATAGATGGCAGTGAATGAATTACCATTTTATATGAAAGTCTTTTTTTCTCTTGGGTAGCATGACCAATTACTTTAATTAATTGAAGTGACAGGAATCAATCCTGTCATTGAATCAATACATGGAAATTTGTGTCAAATGTTAATAAAATAACACTCTTTTTAGATTTATTACTTGTAATAAATAAATAAATACAATAAAGTAGTATATACTATGCCTTTCAGAATTAAAGTAGGAGATATGTACTTTAATAAAATACATATTTATGTCTACATATGACTTGCCATTATTATATCAATAATGATAAATTATTATATCAGGATCAAATATAATTTTCCTCAGGGAATATGCTTCCCCTGTGATCATGTTTATATTTTTAATATTTTCTTTTTACATATGTAATAAAAATTCAAACGAATTATTTGAATTTATGTTTATTGAATATATACTATGTGAAAAATATTTGTCCTAGGTCTAATTATCCCAGATTTGAGTTTGTTTTTGAATATATTATATGAGCTAGCATCAATTGTGGCCAGATTTTATTTTAAAAGGCAAGTATAACTTATTTAAAAAGATACTAAAAATATAACTGAAATTTTTAAAAATATAATTAAAATGTCTTATTCTTAGGTACATAGTATTAATCATACTCCATTATCCATGAATCCAAGCTATTAATTATTTTATGACAAAAGCAATATTATCAGACAAATGATTTTAAAACTTTTTTAAAGCAAGTTTCCAGCTTTTTAAGTAAGTTTATAAGAAAGAATTCAATGACAACAGTTATGTTCAGGGCATCTAGGTCAATGAAATTAGAACTTGTGAAACAGAATAAAGCAATTCAAGAGAAGTTAGATTCAGCAAAGCTGATTCAGCACATTATTATAGTAGTATAGTAAGAAAATTTCAAAGTGAGTATGATGGATTGTGTTATACCTTTTACAAGTAATTTTAAGTCCTTAGCGGCACTGTGTTTATGCTTGAGTAGGTACCAGGTATCAATAGGTAAGAATTTAATCATCCCCAAGGATTTTCCAGTGCTACATAGTTCCATGATACAAGTTTGAAATTGCTAAGCAAAGCTTAACTAACTTTTTCTTCTCTTTGGTTTCCTAATTCTCATCTTTTGATCACCACCCCTTCTAGAGTCAGGTGCAAGTGCTTGAGAGAACTGACCTCATGTTAGGGACCATGGTCAGAAAGACTAAATGACTTAAGTGCTGTATTATCTCATGAGCAGTGACCAAAGTTTTGCAGTTATTTATGGCATTGTGAAATCACATGATTTCATAGAAATTACTCTATAAATATAGTTTGCATCAATATTATTTATAATTATTATTGCCTAGTTCTCTTACTAAGTCATTAACATAATTTTACTTTTAGCTATTTACTATAAATATATATTTTATATAAATAACTGAAATACATGTCCTAAAATGTGCATACATATTTCCTACAGATACTTGAAATTACCAAGTTCAGAGAAGTTAATTTATAATTTGGTTTACTCTAAGGCCTAGGGATCACTTGATCATAAATCACATTTTTATTTTAATCAGTAATACAGACATTAATTCGTATTCCACATTTCAAGAAGAGGATGTGCCCAAATTATCTAGCTTCAGGCAAGAGCTATGTATATTGATAGGTAATTGTTAGCATCATTTGTTTTATACACACAAACATGGAAAATTATAAAATCATTATTTTCCGCTTGAATAGAAATGGCTGCATGTATCTACTTTATTATTTTTTCAATATATAATTGAATGAGATCTTAAATAAAAAAATGTCAGTTCATTTTCTCTAGTTATTACCATGCCTTCTTATATCCTGTTGAATCTCTACATTAGTGTCCAATGAATTTTCCTAAAACATAGCCTTCATCAGGCTATTTTTCTCTGATATATGCCAGATCCCTTATGTAGACCCTGACACTCTTTCACTCCACCACTTCCTTTTCTCTGCTGTAAAAGCACTATTCTCCATCCTAACATGTGGCTCCTTTTCTCACATCTTGTAACCTTTGCTTTCTGCTTAATACTTACTTGTTCAGATGGTTTACATTTTTTTTCTTCCACAGAAGCCTTATTTTAACTCTGCTATTCTCAGGGTTCTCTCCCTTATTCACTCATAGCACAGGCTTGTCGTGCATTTTGATGACAATTACTTTCTGATTTTTATTTTATCCTAAATATGATGGCAAATTATTTGAGGGCTAGGGACCTTTTACTATAATTCTTTCTTGTTTTCTATAGAACCCTATATACCACTAGGCCCATAGCATGTGTAGTTCATTCTGTTGAACAAAAATGAGTGAATTCAAGACCAAAGGGCAAAAATAATCACAATAAATCTCTACTTTCAGTGAAGTTAGTTTAAAAAGTTTGGTACATTGGGTGAGAAACAAAAGCAAGTCAACCCATTTGCTCACCATTAATTCAACTGATGAAATATATTTATTACACTAAGAATTAGACTTGTATACAAATACCAGCCTTTCTCAGTCATATCACTAATTTTATTTCAATATCTCAGCTTCTACTATTCATTGAGTAATACATAAGTAGGAGGAGAGTAAATTTAGGGATTGCTGGTGGTTTGAAACACAGACTTAACAGGTAAGTGCACTAAATATTGGATATGGTCTTATTAGAGGCTCTGTGACAAGTGCGTGTAATAACATTTCAGTAAGTGATTATAAATCATGACTGGGTTCTCGCCATCCCCATTTGAAAAAAAAAATACATCTTAGTTAAACAAAGATGTTTACTCCTGAATGTGTTCCACCTACAGCATTATTTTCACACTAACATTGGCATTATGTATTAAATACAAATAGGACTTTATTGAAAACAAGCTCAAACTGTCTTTCCTACAATGTCTAACTCCAAGGGAAAAAAATGTGAGCAGATTTCCTATTTGAGGAACATATCTGAGATAGATAGATATAAGCAAGAATATTTCATTTTTTTCCCAAATAGAAGAAATATGGTTTTTAACCAAAATGAGAATAAAAATCAGACTCCTAGAACCATGCAAAAAGTTATCACCATTGCCTTCTCTATATCTTGTAGAAAAGTCTCCATTTTAAAAATTCCGAATGCCAGCACTGAATTAAGTTTTAATCACTCCTGCTAAAAAGTAACCTGTGATATTTTACTGAGAAATTTAATTAGGAGTTAATTCTAGATTTGTTTAATTCTATTTCTGTATTCCATTAGTCAATCATAAAGTGACATATCTGGACCACGATACTACAGCTCAAAACATGAACTGTAATGTATTATGGTCAGTTGGTATATAAAATTTGTATTTGAACAAGTTTTATATCTTTCTAAAAGTACCAAATGAAGACATTTCTCATTATACTACTAAGCATACTTTTATAAACATAAATTTCTCTTTGAATTAGTTGTTAGGAAATATATGAAACTTCTGCTTTCCTCTATACTTTAGTTGCCAGAGCATTTAGATTTAAATTCAAGGTAAGTCAATAATTAACTTCTATTTTTCTAAGTCAATGATTAACTTCTATTTTTTTCCTTCTATTTTTAACTCCCTTGCTTTGCTTTTCTTCTAGCACACTCAGAAGCTTAAATACCTAGTGTAAATTATTATTTTTTTAAATCTATTGAGCCTTTGTTGTTTCAGAGGATAAAACAGAAAGCAATCATGATTGCTGCTCTCAAGGAGCTTACCATCTAGCAGAGGTCTGGGGGACAGTTATTGTGATAGAGATGTGCAGCAGGTATTATGGGAACAAAAGGAGCAAGAAGATGAGGAAAAATTTCAGTGGATGTCCTTGAGTTAGTTTCTGTAAGAAGGCTATGAGTTATTTAGATGATTTAAGAAGGGAAGAAATACTTATTCTATCATGTGATTTAAAAATACACATTTGCTTAATAAGTAAGGATTTATATAGTGGACAAATAAATATTTACATTTGCAGAGCACCATGTGATGGGGAGAGACCTTGTTTCATGTAGTTCAGCAGAATACAAGTCTGCTCAATTTGGGGAACTTCATGCATGGCTGGTATAGACTATGCAGCTGCCCTGAGGAGAAGCCAGAGGGGCATATATCCTTGAGATCCTTATGTTACTGTAGGTTTTAGAGAATGATCTTTACCCCAGAAACAATGGGCCCAAGAGACAGCAAGGAAATCAGTTAGCAGGGGAATTCAATAATATACCCAAGAAGTGATTAGCATTAAAATTGAGCATTATATCCTGAAACACATTTCAAGACACTGAGGACTGATGATCAGATCTCCACCCATTTCAATCCCCTCTACATGACTGACCAGCCCCTGCTTCCATTTACTACTCTCCTGAAACCATCTACTCTTTGAACATGCAAGAGCTGCATGAAAGAAACAGACACTGTTAAAAAATCAACTTCCAAGTCTGCTTGCTATTCTTGCATCTAGGAATATATCAAAAACCATATTCATATTTAATTAATTCTTTTCTTCCCACCTCAGTGGAAGTGACATTATTCCCCTCTTCAAGGCTAATTCTCCTACTAGAACTCTGAATTTCCATCTCTTCAAGAAACTCGCTTTCTTTGTGTTTTGTATCTAAAAACTTACCTTTCTATTAATTTTTTTCCTCTTAAACTAGGTACATCTATAACCCCACGTCTCTCTATTTGATCACTTCTCCCCTACCCTCAAGATTCATGACAACAGATTCTATTAACGGACTCCTTCTCTTTGCTTCCCATTTGTTCCACAGTGAAATTAGCTTTCTAGAGCCACAACTTTATTGAACCATACTTATTAAGTTCAATGAGTGAATTAATAAGTGCCTTTTGTATTTTTATCTTTAATTTCCTGATATGATGATGCTTATATCTCATATTCTTTCTAGAAATAAATGAAGTACATTTTTTACTAAATTTAATAAGCTTTTGTCATATCAACTGACCTATATGAAGTTCAATTCCTTTTAAGAACATTAGAAATCCAGCTGATTACTCATGAATCGAAATACCTACTAGTAGCTACAGGATTGCTGAAATAATCTTCTAGTATTATCAGATAGCTAGATATTATAACCTCTACATATAAATCAATAGTTTAAGGGTGATGTAGGTTTCGTTTATTTTTTCTTCAATTTTGATGAAACATTGAACTAGCAAGAAATTATACCAATGTGGCAAATAAACGCTTAAGATGCCTCCCAATGATTTCTACCTCTTAGCATTAACATTCTTGTGTAATTTCCTCCCCTTAGGTGTGAGCTGGAATTATCAGCTGTTATAAGAAGTAGAATAAGACAGAAGTTAAAAGCCATGGGCATGTATTTGCTCTCTCTCACAGATTGCTTGCTTTGGAAGAAGCCTGCTGTCATGCCATGAGACAGCCCCAGAGAGATGTCCATATGCCGAGGAACTAACTGAGAGAGCTGAGAGGCATTCAACAGCCAGCAAGAAATCGATGTCCTTAGTCTGACACTATGATGGAGTGAGGCTTGCCAAAAACCAAGTGAGCAGGCTTAAAAATATATCGTCCCTAAGTCAAGTCTTCAAATTTGAGGGCAGTCATGCTTGACAGCTTGCAACCTCATGGGAGACCTTGAGCTATAGACACTCAGCTAAGCCACACATGTATTCTTGACCCACAGACACTGAGAGGTAAATGTTGTTTCAAGCCACACAATTTTGGAGAAACTTTTTACATAGCAATAATACAACATATTTGTTGTGTTACAACAAATAATACAACATATTTGACTTTATTTCAAAGAGGAATCTCTTTTCTAAGTAATGCATAACTGATGGACCATTTTTTGTATTAAAAAATTAGAACTCTTCTCAATGATATATTGAGCATTAGTCATAGTTTAAACAGCACAGCTTATGTATGGTTACTCAAGAAGGAATAACTGTAATGAGACTATTAGAAATTCAGAACAAATCATTTTTGAATCTGGATTTCCAAGAGAATGAATCAAACTAAGAATGTGATTTGTAAAGCTAGTAACTATAAATGCCCCCAGGTTTCCAGAAAAATGAGTGTCTTAGAATAACATTTGCAAAGAGGGAAGGTTTCAGCTATAGGCAACCTCTCCGTAATGAGGTCATTCATCTGGTCCTCATTGAGGAGTCATATCTGGAGCAGGCATTTTTGCCTGGATTTTAGTAAGCAGCATGATCATGCCATGCCGAGAGGGACTTAAGTGATAGATCTGATACCTGCACACTTCAACCACCTGATGAAACAGAGAAATGGCACAGGCATCAAAGTGGCAAATGTACGAGAACGTGGAAAAAAGGGAGAACTGCCTTCTTCCTGAAACAATCTGAATAAAACTGGCAGGGGTCCACTGGACATCCGTCAATAATAAAGAGGATAAGAATAACAAGTGTGAAGTTAAAAGTATATTAAAATTATCTTAGATCGCAACATAAATATGAAGAAGTTTTGAGAGGGGGCTAGCCTCGTAAAAATAGAAACTGGATATCTTAATCATTAAAGTAATTCAAAATATTGATCTTGGAATTATTTATTTAAAAGCCAATTTAAAATAAGCCTCTTCCAAGGTAAATTGAAGGAGAGAACGGAAGTCTAAGAAATATATTCAAAATAAAGAATAAATAAAACATACATTGTCAGTTAATGGGAAAGATTAGAGTTGAGCCAATCTTACCTTTGTAATAAGATCGTCATCTCACAATAAATAGGATGGTTTGGCATTGTGAGAATATGATTTTTCATAGGTTAGGCCTCAGTGAACCTATGACCACGGTCATAACTTTCTAACTGCTTTTCCAGTCTATATTCTTTTTCTCAGTGATTTTACCTACTCCTAGAATTCTATTTTCCCAAATCAAAGATCTCATCATTGACTATGTCTGCACAAAAGCTGTATTGTCTCCCCCAACTACTAAATGAGCTAAACTTTTATGACATTCCAATAAGTCTTCCCACAGAGTGGAGAAGTGGGCAAACTCAGTGTCTGCTTCCGAGATTGGCATTATGGCTTTGCTACTTAACGGCTATGATATCACAGCAAGTAAAGTGAAGTAAAATACTCTGTATCAGTTTCCCTATCTATGAAATGGGATTATGATTTTAAGGAGCACAAATGTTTATTGGGTCGTTCAGTTGGTTAAGTGTCCAACTCTTGATCTCAGGGTCGTGAGTTCAAGCCCCACACTAGGCTACACTCTAGGTGTGGAGCCTATCTAAAATAAAAAAACAGAACTACTGTGTAATCCACCCATCTTATTTCTGGGTATTTATCCAAAAAATTGAAACCATTATCTCATTATATTATAATATATATTATATTATAAATATATATATTTATATATAATATAAAATTTGGAAATTAGGACATGGTAGAACATTCTTAGCATCTTATTTTGCAATTTGCAGGTAAGTCATTTAAAAGTCAGTGATGATATTCTTTGACTAAAATTGATTTCATGCTGTTTGTGAACCTTTGCTTCTTAGTTATGATTTACTCTAGAAGAAATATAATAATTCTTGCCATCTTACCTATATGTTGTCCATACATATGATAAAAGAAGCTGAAACAATATGCAGTGTTCGTGGGTCCGTAAGGGTTTTTAGGAGCTATGCTGAAAACAGGGCTGAGAAGTCGGGCCTTTTCGCCTTCCAATCTGGGTCGAGATGTCTCAATGTACATATAAAAACCTTTAAAAAGACAATATAAAATGTTTAAACACATTATTATTAGGTGACATGAAATTTGAAATCATTAAGAAGTTTTAGAGTTTTTATATGAAGTAAATTATGAAGTAAAATATGACGAGTCACAGGAGACTTTTGATCTCCTTTATGAACTATTTATATATGTAACAAAGAATAAATGATCTACATAATTAAACATAAACATAAAATTGCTTAAATGTATAAAAACTTCAGACAAAATTGGAATTTTACACTTGAATTATTAAAAAAATTCCAATCTCTCAACTATATGTGTCAGTGAGTTCTGAGAGAAGATTCATGTCTACAAACTGGAAATATCTGAATTATTGGTACTGCACATTAAAAATTTAATGTTTTATCCTATAATCTTCATATCTATAGCTAAGCATTCTGTTGCCCATCATATTAATGGCATTAATTTTAAAAGTCTGAGGCTGGAGAATGATTGTTACAAACACAACATTTCATATCCTCATACCTTCTTTGGAGCCACTACGATCAGCATTAGGTCCTGTGTTTGGGGTATATTTTGTATTTCTTGTTGCAGTACTTTGCTTTGTCCAGTCAAAATTATCTGTATCATCTTGGGTGAACAAACAAATATTACCATCTTCAAATCCACAGTGAAATTCTCCTGTTAATGAATTTTAATTAAAGTAATTAATATTAATTAAACTAATATAAACACTACTATTCTTATGAAAAAATTTAAAACATTATAGCAGCAATAATAATGCAAGACTAATGCAAGTGGCACTAGAGCCATAATAGGGCACACGATTATGACTAAACATAAAACTATTTCATTTTTACAAAAAAGAAAAACAATCTTGATATATAAGCCAGTCGCTTGATTTAATAACTTAAACCAAATGATTGATTTTCCTCTGAAATATTCAAATAATTGAAATTATTAAAGAATATAATTCACACTTGAATTATGGCTGATGACTTTTCCCAACTTTCATTTTTCGAGTCTAGAAATAATCCAAACAAAACTGTCAATTACAAAATGAGCTTTATTCATTTACCTGACAACATGTTTAAGCTGCATACCTTGAGGTTACAATTTTTCACACCATGGAGATCCTTTCTCATATACCCACTTGGAGAAATGGAAGTTTACTTAGGGGAAGATAATGGCAAAGTATTTTAAAAAATAGTTATCTTTAATTTTTTTTGAATGTGGATTTGGCATATGGTTGAAATTTACTAGAAATGAAGTAATGAAAAACCTTTATGGAGACTGTGGAAGGACTGGCATTTCTTGTATGCCTGCCACATACTGAGTTCAGACCCAACAAAAAATTCAGAGAGAACTTTGTTCAACTGTCCTACCCTCCTTGTACTGAGGGTAGGAATAATGTTTCTAAGTATCAAAGGGTTTTCTTACTAGGATGTACCAAGCTTGAAATATAGAAATAAATAAGATAATGTCAACTAGACACAAAGAAGACATCCAAATGGCCAACAGACATATAAAAAGATGTTCAACATCACTGATCATCAGGGAAATGCAAATCAAAAGCACAATGAGATATCACACAATGAGATGGCAATTAAAAAAAAAAAAAAAAACAAGCATCGCCAAGCCTGTGGAAAATTGGAACCCTTATACACTGTCATGGGAATGTAAAATTGTACATCTAGTAAGGAAAACAGTACAGAGTTCCTAAAAAATTAAAAATAAAACTATTGGGGGCAGTTGGGTGGTTCAGTTGGTTAAGTGTCCCACTCTCGATCTCAGGGTTGTGAGTTCAAGTCCCACGTTAGGCTAGATGCTAGGTGTGGTGCCTACTTAAAAAAAAAAAAAAAAATAGAACTACTGTGTAATCCAACAATCTTATTTCTGGGTATCTATCCAAAAAATTGAAACCATTCTCTCAAGGAGATATTTGTACTCCTATGTTCATTGCAGCATATTTCACAATAGCCAAAATATGGAAACAAGCTAAGTGCCCATCAGTGGAGGAATGGATAAAGAAAACATACATACAATGGAATATTATTCAGCCTTAGAGAAGAAGAAAATCTTACCACACATAACAACACTGATGAACCTGGAGGACATTATACTAAGGGCATTATATTAAGCCAGTCCTAGAAGAATTATGCTGCATGATTACATTTATGAGGTATCTAAAATAACCAAATACATAGGAGGAAAAAGTAGAATGGTGGTTTTTAGGGGCTGGGAGAAGATAGAAATGGAGAGACATTGGTCAAAAGGTATAAACTTTCAGTTCTGTAAGATGAGTAAGTTCTAGAGATCTGCCATAGAACATTATGCTGGGGTAACAATGCTGTATTGCATACTAAATGTTATTAAGAAGGTAGATCTTATATTAATTTTTTGAATTTAAAAATGATTTTTTTAAATTAAAATTTTAAATTTTTTAAAAATTAAAAATTTAACTATCTTTTAAATGTTTTTAATTAAAAAAATTTAAATCCCAGCTTAAAAAAGGAAGCGAGAAGGAAGAAAAGAAAGAAGGCAGGTGGGAAGGAAAGTAAGAAGAAAACCATTGACATATACATATAAAAATAAAACAGAAGGCTTTCCCTTTGAATTTAAGGAATAAGTTTTTGTTTTCAGATTAAAGACTTGCTGTACTTATTTGTGTTTATTTATATTCCATATTATGAATAGGAATATTTACAGGGAATATAAGCATTTAGTGAATTCTAAATTAGTGAATTTCTATATAAACAATATTCCATATAAAAATTTTTCATCACATATTTATGCCATACATCTTGTACTAAAGATGATAGAAATACTTGATACTATCAACTGATATCTAATGTTGGTGACAGTGTAACTATATGCATGGATACATTTCTTTAAATATATTTTAGGCATTATAGGAGATTCCTTTAGCTACTACTTTGGAGTCATGATAAAGCAATGCTTGATTTCCAGTGTTTTCAGTTGCTTAATTACATATTTAATACAAATAAAATATAAAAAATGTAAAAATTTGGGATTTGTTTATAAATTTACTGCCAAATCTTACTTTTTATGTCATTTAAAAGTATATATAATGAATTTTTATAAGACCACTTAAACATATCTTTTGTGTAATTTAGCCTTTTTTGAAAAAACTTACCTACAAAAAACAAAAGTTTTTTTTTTAAAACAAAAGTTTTTAAAACCTGAAAATTGAAGTCTTTCAAAGTAAAATTAAGCAACAATATAGTTTATGAGGACCTAAGACATGTCCATAATTTTAGATAGACCTAAAATTTTTCATAATTTGGTTATTTTACAGATTATATAAGTTGTTTCCAATAAATGTGAAGGAAACTTAAGACTCCAATAATCCCCACTGGACAAAGATACATAAGTCATCTCCATAGTTCTTCATTACTTCTGTAGACATTCATCTTTACAGTAAAGAAACTTATTACTGGAAAGATTTTATAAAAAGTAGGAAGATAAAAGTGGGAAAAACCAGCCATTCTGGGCCATAGTAATCCTATGATTATCCTGTCATTATATGTAGGGTAATTATGCAAGTCTATTCATTTAAAAGTTTATTGAAATAAGGAATATCTTGATAGTGAAAATGCATCTGTCTATAAAAACTTATCAAAAGTCTATGTAATATTAAATATTAAAAGATCTCATAAAATGAGAAAGTAATATAGTCCAGGATTTTCACGACATGCAACTAAAGACTGACTTGATATTGAATTTTTCAGTGGTTTTCTAACTATAATATGATCGTGGTAGTTTCGGAAGGTACTTGGAAATAAATATATTTGAAATATTCTACATTACATGGTATGCAAAATCATGCTTTATTTACCCCAATTTTTCTCAATATGGTAAAGAATAAAACTTTGGGATAAGCAGCCTGATGCCCAATAGTCCTCTAGCCCAATGACTCCCTCTTGTAAAACAATGAACAGAAATGTCACTGTTTTTGTACTTTGACTTTGTGCGATCTCACTTAATTTGTTTAGTTCTAACTTTGAAATGCTATTTTAGAGTGGGCTATTACAGTAAACTTTCTTTCCAGTTTTAAGTTGTTTCCTAGAGATAGTGAGACTGTCCCGCATATGTATTATTTATATTATTATACATATTTATATTATATATATTTCATATATGTATAAACCATCTTATACTTAATATAAACCAAAAAAGCTTTCCAAGAGGTCTGAATTTTAATAATTTGGACTTCAGAACCTAAATCAGACCAAATATCCTTTTCAAAAGTTTTAAAACCTCTTCATGGAAAATTTCAACTCCATTACTGAGATATTTAAGAGATCTCAGAATTTGTTTCAATCTGATTTCAATATTTTTGTTTTCTTTTCAATTAACACAGTCCAGTCACAGACTAAACTTCAGGTTTAGTCCAGGGGTACCGTTCCTGAGGAAATCAGCAATGTATGAGGACACTGCTCGGGCTTAATGGAGCCTGTAGGATAGTTCTCCTGACAACTAATCATCCTTCCTTTCAGTTCAAAATTTCAATCAAAAGAGTTTTTAGAAAACTGTAAACAAAAGTCCTTCCTCTTTAAAATTTAGTAATAATTTTGTGTCTAATGAAGGATCATACTCTGACAAAATATCATGGCCTTACTCAATACAGGTATTTTGGAAGTAGATACTTAGGATAAGTCAGTTCACTTAAAGACTATATAAGTTGTTAACATGCAAAAGAGGATTTAAGATTAGTTTGATCTGCTGCCAATTTATGTCTCATATCACATGTATTATGTTAAATATAATATATATTCATTTCTTTTCTTTAAAGATGTTTCAGATAAACCATAGTTTATAACTAAGCCAAAATATCTTCAAAAGATTTTTAAACTTTCTTATCTAGACAATAACCTTTTATGGAGAAAATATTACTAAATGGTGTTATAAGAATTCATTACACATAATTATAAATGACCTAAAAAAGTAAGATTTGGCAGCATTTTCTTCATTTTAAGAAATCACTTACCATCCCATCAGAAGTACTTAATGTTTTTAATTTCATTTTTTCCTCATTGACTTCTTTCTGAACTGCTTAATTTTCACTTTCTCTTCAACTTCACTAATATCATTACTGGGAAAATATGTTTTAATGAAATGGGGAGAGTAAATAGTAAGCATATTGTAACTAATTGAATTATTATTGCAAAATTGTAGAAACAAAAAACAAGTTTGCCTGAGGTTGCTATGCAAACAGGTTTAACGACAAGGCAGCAATACAAAAACTTTATAGAGAAGATGGAACTTGTGGTGATAGTTACGTAACTGAATGAATTGGTCAATACTTCTTACAGAAGTATACACAAAAAAGATGTTAATTTTACCATATATAAATTATGCTTTGAAAATCAATGACAGAATTTAAGACATTATACCATTTAAGAAGACCACAGGTAAAAGTAGTCTGAGGGGAAGAAAAATAACTTTCCATAGCAAAATCTAAAAGAAAATATGACTTTCTCCTACATGTTGGCCTATTTTCCTCTTATTAAATAATGTCTGGCTAATTTATTAAGATCTTGAATGTATAATGAATGTGTATGCTTGATAAAACATTTTTCTTTTATGTCTTTGAGACCTGGAGGTTATTTAACAGGGTTAAAGAAATCAATTAATAAGGGAAAAATGTACGTGGCTGTCAATAACATAAAAATATTTACTCTCGATAACTTAGAAAAATCATTGTGTGATGTTTACTAAAGTCTTTATTCTAAACAATTCTAATCTTTTACCATATTGAATACTTAGTAAAAAATAAAAAGTATAGTCAATGGAAATCTTTAGTATAGAGAGCTATAATGGGAATTATTTTAAAAGTAGAAAATCCAATTCATTGACTAACAACAACAAAAAAATGCTCGTTGGAGAAGAAGTGGGTAACTATGATCTAAAGGATACGAGCTTTTAAAAGAAGTTCTCAAATTCTAATTAATATTGTTCACCCTCACGGCACATTTCTGGCTTCTGTAATGTTTGAATATATACTCTATATACTCTAGACACACTAAGCTTAGCTGTTATTATGGGAACAAGACCTTCCTTTCAATGGCAGGCGTGCCCTTCCTCACCTTCTTCACCTAAGGAACCTTTATTAAGCTTTCAGAACCCAGTTCAAATAGCATGTCTTCTATAAAACTTCACTTGCCATAAATTTACTGGTCCTTTTTATATTGTATGGAAATCATCCATTAGCAAAGCATACCTCTATTATTTCTTTATATGTGCATTTTTCCCAGTAAATTGAAGCTACTCAAAAATTTTTCCTTAAATTGAAATATGTCAACCTTTTCCTGGATCAAGTTTTAATCTTCCCATGATAACTCTTTTTAAACATATCTACTGAAATTACAGTCAGGGAATTTACCTTCAAAAGAATTATAATCAATATAGTAATTAAATAGCAATAGTACCCTGGGTAGAAGCCAGTGAGAACCTGATTTGTTCAATTAATTCATCTTGAAACTGTTGTGTATTTTTTCTTTTAACAAATGATCATTGAACACCTGCTAAATATAAGATGCTGTGATAGCCCAAAAGACAGTGAGACATAGAAATTAGAAACATATTTAGCTCTTAAGTATTTTATGATAAAATAAAAAATAGCTTAAACACAGATGAAGACAAATTGTTTTTGGAAATCAAAGGGAGAGAATACTCAGCAAAGAAAGAAGCATTTGTGCTAAATTATATAAATGAACCTCAGAGGGTTGAGGATATCCACATTAAAGGGTCATTGGTGAGAACAAAATGAACCATGCATGAAAGCAAAATGAAAACAGTAAAGATCCATAAATGTATTTAGTATTATAATTTGGATAAGCAGAAATGGGATAAATGAGGATCTTTAGTAGAAAATAAGGTAGCAACAGGTTATATAGTTTTGTCTGGGTTTATATAATCAGTGAAAGGCCATTATAAAAAAGGAAACATAATAAAATGAGAAAAGTGACAGTAAAGAGACAATTTCTGTACATAGTGTAAGTAATGGAGAATATTGGATGGATAGGAGTAAGAGTGCAAAGGTGGCTCTCTATTCTTTTATTAGCCGAGAACAATATATTCATAGGCACAAAATGGAAGACAAAAATCAATCTTTACTCTAATGTGAAATATTCAAAAAGATGAACAGACTATCTTCTTCATTAACAGTGGGGATATAGACTAGTAATGTATGAAAAATCTTGATAAAGCCATTCAAATACCATTTTTGTAACTATAATCTTTTGTAACTGGAATACAGAAATTAAAAAAGAAAATTAAAGAAACACATCATAGTAATATAAATGATCATGCATTGCCACAAAAGGAAAACTTAATCCCATAGTTGAACAAATAACAAATGTTAATTTGGAGGAAATGTCTCCATATTTATGAAAACTTATAAAAATCAATGATTAATATTAAATAGTTTGTCTTTATAAGCATATCCATTGAAATTTAAAATTCACAATTCATATTTAATGCCCGCTTTACTGTTTCTAAGCCATTCCATTTCAAACTGAATATGAATAGTTGCTAAATAATCTTTATATGCCTATGAGTTTTCTACTTTTCTTAACTGTGAAATGCTGTACCATTATTAAAATAAAAATATACTTACTCAAATGAGGATTAACAGGAGCTACAAGAAAAGCAAAAAATAATGTTAGCCTGGCTTGAATGTCTTTTATAAATAAAAGTCTAATCAGTGTCTCATAGTTCCTTATCAAAACTTAATGATCTTCCCTGCTGCGACCATGGAGAATTACGTCTGCAATCCATTTTATTCTAGAGGACTGAATAGAATCTACTTTGGAGCTCAGCATTAACAGTCTCAAAGTACCCAAAAGATCAATGCTAAATAGCATGTGGGATTTGTTCATTTTCTAAGGAACAGAGTTGCTGATCTTTTATATCTTAACCATTGCAAAAACCCCTTGAAATCAAAACTCAGGCTGACAGTAGGCCAACCTATAATCTAGATGCTTAACAATGAAAGAAATTATCCAACAGAGATTACACTTTAGGGTTTTTTTTGTTTTGTTTTGTTTTTCTGTTATCTACTTCTGGTGAAAATAACTTCGTGTATATGAAAATAAAGCAATCCTTATGCCATGTTATTATATGCTCCCTAAAACAAATATCTATACCAGTGCTGCTTTGATTGATTACATTCACACACACACACACACACACACACACACACACACACACACACGGGTTTCAAATAACAAGCAATACAGATGTGTTTTTCTGCCCTAAAAGACATATTTATCTCAAAAAACTGTGTTTACAAGTGACATTGATTTCTACATGAAGAGGAATGAATAATTTACTTTTTACTAAAACAAAAATAATATCTAATCTAACAGATAAAATGGTATCTGTATATATTAATTACTTATTTATCACTTCGAGAGAAAATTTCATTCTGGATGAAGTAAAGCATTGTTGTGGTCTCCCAAGATTATAATAGGCAGTTAGTCTAACTTGCAGAAGTTTTTCTACTCTGTTGTTAATTCTTAGTGTTTTCCATTAACCACTTTTGTTAATATTGCACTTTACAAATGAAGTATGATAGATAGTAAAAAATGCATACACGTGGCAAAAGCATGTTCATAGTAATTGTTACATTAGTACATTGAAACCAACTTTAACGAAGTGAGTTTTTCAAATATTTCTTAAATATTTCTACTATTTCTTACAGAAGATAGACAATTCCTTTTTACTTTGTTTTTCTGATTCTGTTTCTCCATTGCCAATTATGAAATAACTAAGTAGAGAAGGGACTATGAGATCAATATATTATAATTTGGAAATTAATTAGTAAAAATGAAAATAATTTCATAATTAAAATGATATGAAATTTTAAAATTGTCTATGTATTATCTCACAAGAAGTAAGCATCTTTGAATTCTAATTTAGTTCTAAAAAATATGTCACACCCACAGTTAACCTCTATAGCTTTTTGCCTTTATGGCTAAGATCAAGTATACAGTTAACCTCTGACCACACTGAATTTTAATTGAGTCTTCTTCTACAATATTACTAGTCATCAAATTCACTATAAGTAGCAGATTTAACCATGTGGAAACTTCCTTTCTAAATTCTAAATATTTCAGTGAACCCATTTTTTTTCTTTTTACAATTGAACTTTTGTTATTTTTCATAAACATCTAGATACCATTTAAGTAAACTTTACCCAAATCTTTATTATATAAAAGTAATTTTAATTAAAATGTTTTAAGATTTTTAAAAAGTATGCCTAAGAATGTAAAGATAATTAAAGCTGAAACTACCATATCTATTTTCCAGATTTATTTTTTATTTTACTATGCTGCCTCAGAGTTTTGAGTAAAACTACTGAGCTTATAAAGACTTTTATTCTCTATTTCTCTTTAAGAAAAGTCATATAATTTCTAAATATAGCAAAGCAACATGGATCCTCAGCTATGAAAGGGTCACCCAGCCCTAGTTCTATTCAAAGTCTGTCATTTCATAGGTGTTTAATTTTTCAGGACACTGAAAACTTTCAGAGTCCTAATATCTTCTTTTTTTAAAGGACTGGATATTAGTGCATTGCTTCTAATGCCCCTTCCTATTGAGTTGTCTACAGTTTTATAACTTAGGAGCAGGGAGCATGAAACTTAGATAAGAAGAGATAATTCATATTTTATAAAACATATAAAACTAAAACTTTAGAAAAAATATATTGAGATGCTATCTAATTGTGTGCCCAATGGAATCATAGAGGTAACTACAGAAAAACAATGGTTACTGTCATTAAATTTTATTTATTGCTATTAAATACTAATCTTTATATCATTAACAAAAAGTGTTTATTTTAAGGAACCACATTCAAGAAAAGATGTGCAGTGATTCTAATGCTTTTACAAATGTATATTTTTAAAGAATTTCACATTCAAGAAAAATATAGTTATTCTCATGCTTTTATATCCACGATCTGCTATCAATATTCTAGTCTACATTGTATATCATCTATTCTAATGAAAATTAAATATATCTAGTTGATGAGAAGAGAGTGAAAATAAATGATTTCATGTGAAAAACAGCTCTAATGAGATTTTAATAATTTCACTGTATTTTTTACTTTTGATAGTATTCGGTTTCCCTCTTAAGTAGGAAAAACATGCTTAATGCTAAACTGAATGGAGAACTCCAAGGAGGGGCAAGATAACAGAGGTGTAGGAGATCCTTTTTCAATGAGTCCCCTGAATTGAGCTAAATATCTACCAGAACACTCCAAACATCCATGAAATCAGCCTGAGATGTAAGATTATACACTTCTGGATCTCTATAGGGGCAGAAGATCACCTGTGGAGAGGGAGCACCTTTCCTGCATTGTGGTTGATATATTGAGCTATATATCCCCTCAACCATCACCAAAATGAGTAGGAGGAGGAACACCCAACAGAGGAAAAATTCAGAGACTGTGACCTCTGCCACAGAACTATTGGATCTTGACATAAACAATATGTTGGAAATGGAATTCAGGGTAACAATTATCCAGGCAATGGCTATGTTGGAGAAGATCATTAGTGGCAACATAGAATCTCTAAGGGCAGAAGTGAGAGCTGATCTGGCAGAACATTTTTAAACATTTTTAAAATGCTATCAATGAGATCCAATCTAATCTAAATACTCTAACAGCTAAGGCAAAGGAAGCAGAAGACTGAATTAGTGATCCAGAAGAAAAACTGATAGAAAAGAAGGATCAGGAGGAAGCTTGGAACAAACAGCTTGGAAGCCATGGAAACAGAATTAGTGAAATGATGCCATGAAACATTCCAATAATTGTGATCTCTGAGGAGGTGGAGAGAGAAAGAGGACTAGAAGATATAGTTGAACAAATCCTAGATGAAAACTTCCCTAATCTGGGGAATGAAACAAGTGTTCGTGTCCTAGAGGTAGCAAGGGCACCTGTCAGGATCAACGAGGGTAGAAAGACCTCCAGGCACATTATTGTGAAATTCGCAAGTTATAAATTCAGAGATGTCTTAAGGGCAGAGGGGGAAGAGATTCCTTAGGTACAGAGGGAGTACCAAAAGAATAACGTCAGACCTGTCCACAGAAACCTGGCAAGCCAGAGAGGGCTGGAAAGACATATTCAGGGCATTAAATGAGAAGACCATGCAGCCAAGAATACTTTATTTAGCAAGACTGACATTCAGAATGGATGGAGAGATAAAGAGCTTCCAAACCAGCAAGGTTTAAAAGATTATGTGACCATCAAGCCGGCACTACAAGAAATATTAAGGGGGGCTCAATAAAAGAAGAATGAACCCAAGAGTGACATAGAACAGAAATTTACAGAGATAATCTATAGAAACAAGGACTTCACAAGCAACATGATGTCAATAAAAACTTATCTTTCAATAATCACTCTCAACGTAAATGGCCTAAATGCTCTCATAAAACAGCACAGAGTTGCAGACTGGATAACACAATAAGACCCATCCATACGCTGTCTACAAGACACATTTGGAACCTAAACATACACCCAGACTGAAAGTGAAGGGATGGAGAACCATCTTTCATGTCAGTGGGCCTCAAAAGAAAGCTGGGGTAGCAATTCTCATATCAGATAAATTGGATTTTAAGCTAAAGACTGTAGTCAGAGATACAGAAGAACACTACATTGTTCTTAAAGGGTCTATCCATCAAGAAGCTCTAACAATTGTAAATATTTATGCCTCCAAAATGGGAGCCAACTACATAAGCCAACTGTTAAGTCAAAATGAAGAGTCATATTGATAAGAATACACTAACTGTAGGGGTTCTTAACACGCCAGTCTTAGCAATAGACAGATCATCTAAGCATAAAATCAACAAAGAAACAAGAGCTTTGAATGACACATTGGACCATATGGACCTCATCAATAAACACAGAACATTCCACCCTAAAACAACAGAATACTCATTCTTCTTGAGCACACATGGAACTTTCTCCAGAATAGATCACATACTGGATCACAAATCAGGTCTCAACTGATACCAAAAGATTGAGATGATTCCCTGCATATTCTCAGACCACAATGCTTTGAAACTGGAACTTAACCACAAGAAAAAGTTTGGAAGGAATTCAAACACTTGGAAGCTAAAGACCATCTTGCTCAAGAATGCTTGGATCAACCAGAGAATAAAAGAAGAACTTAAACAATTCATGGAAACCAATGAGAATGAAGACACATTGGTCCAAAATCTATGGGATATGGCAAAGGCGTTCCTAAGGGAAAATACTAGCCATCCAAGCCTCACTCAAAAAAATTGAAAAAACCCAAATACACCAACTCTCCACACCTTAAAGAACTGGAAAATCAACAACAAATTAAGCCAACCCTACACATGAGAAGGGAAATAATTAAAATTATAGGAGAGATCAATGAGTTACAAACTAGAGATACAGAACACATCAATGAACTAGAAGCTAGTTCTTTGAAAGAATTAATAAGATTGATAAACCACTGGCCAAGCTAATCAGAGGACCCAAATTAATAAAATTATGAATGAAAGGGGAGAGATAACGATTAACACCAAGGAAATAGAAACAATCATCAGAAATTATTATCAACAGTTAAATGCCAAATAAGTTAAGCAACCTAGAAGAAATGGATGCATTCCTGGAAATCTGTAAACTTCCAAGACTGAAACAAGAAGAAATTGAAAACTTGAATAGACCAATATCTATTATCTAATATCTATTATCTTCAATGAGATTGAAGCAGTGGTCAAAAATCTCCCAAAAAACAAAAGAGTCCAGGACCTGCCGGATTCTCTGGGGAATTCTACCAAACATTCAAGGAAGAAATAATACCTATTCTCCTGATGCTGTTTCAAAAAATAGAAACATAAGGAAAACTTCCAGACTCTTTCTATGAAGCCAGCATTACCTTGATCCCCAAACCAGGCAAAGACCCCATCAAAAAGGAGATTCAAATCAAAACCACATTGATACCACCTTACACCAGTTAGAATGGTAAAGATTAACAAGACAGGAAACAACAAATGTTGGAGACATTGTGGAAAAAGGGGAACACTCTCCACTGTTGTGGAGAAAGGGGAACCCTCTTACAATGCAAGTTGGTGCAGCCTCTTTGGAAAACAGTGTGGAGATGCCTCAAAAAATTAAAAATAGAGCTACTCTATGACCCTGCAATTGCACTACTGGGTATTTACCCCAAAGATATGGATGTAGTGAAAAGAGGGGCCATTTGTACCCTAATGTTCATAGCAGCAATGGCCATAATTGCCAAATGGAAAGAGCCAAGATGCCCTTCAACAGACAAATGGATAAAGAAGATGTGGTCCATATATACAATAGAATATTACTCAGCCATCAGAAAGGATGAATACCCAACTTTTGTATCAACATGGATGGGACTGGAGGAGATTATGCTGAGTGAAATAAGTCAAGCAGAGACAGTCAGTTATCATATGGTTCCACTTACTTGTGGAGCATAAGGAATAACATGGAGGACATTAGGAGAAGGAAAGGAAAAGTGAATTGGGGAAATTCAGAGGGGGGATGAATCACGATAGACTGTGGACTCTGAGAAACAAACTGAATGTTTTAGAGGAGAGGGGGCTGAGGGGATAGGTGAGGCTGGTGGTGGGTATTAAGGAGGGCACTTATTGCATGGAGCACTGGGTGTGGTACATAAACAATGAATTTTAGACACTGAAAAAATAAGAATTAAAAATTACAAAAATATAAACTAAATGGAGAACTCCAACCACAAAAAAAACACATTCTATAATTTTTTTAAATCAAGCCCTGGTAATTAACGATAAAGAAAATAATATTTCACCAAAGTAATGAAATAAATATGAAATATTTTACCAATGATTTAACCCTGAAAAATATATTGACAATTCTAGAGGTAGTCACTGGATATCATAAATTTCAACTGAAACAATTCACATAAATTTCAATTGATAAAATATTAATCTGTTTCACTAACACACACACAAACATACTCACATACATTTAGGTATTTTTAACATTAGCAATCTAAAAGATAAAATGACTTAAAAAATAAACTAGGATGTACTTCAACAAGATGAAATACATCTATACAATCGGATATTAAAGAATAAAAAAAAATGCACTATCAAGCCCCAGACATGGAAAAACCTTAAAGGCATATTGCTAAATTAAATAGGTTAGTTTGAAAAATCTATATGCTCTATTATTCCAACTATACAACATTCTAGAAAAAGCAAAACTACAGACAAAAGATTAGTGGTTGTCAGGTTTGGAGGGGACAGAGATGGATGAGTAAGTAAAGCAGGGATTTTTAGGGCAGTGAAACTATTCTGTAAGACAATGTAATGATGAATAAATAATATCAACTTATCACAATTCATAAAACTGTACAATATAATAAACATTAATGTAAAACTACTTGCTTTAAAAAACAAAATGTCAGTATTCTAGTTCAATAGTTTTATGTTCTACATGTAGGTCTGTGATCCATTTTCAGTTAAATCTCATGACAAGTATAAAGTTTTTATTTAAATTCAATATTTTGCATGAAATTTTGCTAAAGAAAGATGTTAATAATATGGGAAACTGTTGGGGGAAAGGAAATACACAGAAGCTCTCTCTACTTCCTGCTTGATTTTTTGTGAATCTAAAAATGCTTTAAAACATCAAGTATATCAATTAAAAAACAAATTTTGATAACATCTGCCAACTCCTTAATGATATAAATTTAAGGACATCAAGAATTTGAAAAAAATGCAGAATTATTGTATCATAGCATGGAATAGAGGATAAAGGGACAATGTTGACATTATCACATTGATTCGATGTTAACTAAAATATTATTCTACATTTATATCAAATATTACAATTTATAATGATTAAGTTTTCTGGGTTTGTTTGTTTGCTGGTTTGTTTTTTGTTTTTTTTTTTTATAGTCACTTGGCTGATGACTCAGAAAATCAATATGCCAAATTTTAGTTTTTTTTCTAAATTTAATAGATAGCTGCAATGTACATATTCCAGACAGCTTAACATGCAAATAAATACTTTTAAATAAATGACTACTTACCACTATATTTGATGACACGGATTGTTGAATCTCCTTCGCCAAATTTGGTGAGAGGAGTTAGCCGGACTTCATAAGCCTCTGGTTTAATTAGCTCTGTCAAGTTATATGTAATTAGTTCTCCTTTTTGAATATTTCCATTTATTTTAATCTCCTGTTCCCACCAACGCTGCTGTCCAGCCTGAAATCAAAAGAATTATGTAGTGATATTCCCAATATTTTCTTGAGAGATGCTGTGTTCTAACAAAATGGGTAAAAAAGCATTCTGAAATTTTATTAAATAAGAAAGTACATCACATTATATGAATACATTTTATTAAAGTTCAAGTTTCTATAATAAGCAACAAATTCCGTAGATGTTTCCAAGCAGATGTTTGTAGATAATTACCAAATTATCACAAAGTAGTTTGGCTGATTATACAGATTTAATATGCCATTTTATTAAGAGTCAGGATTAAGAGGATAAAACAATAGTTTCGACTGTAGTCTCAATCCAGAGGTTTGAAAAATATATGCTTTAACTACTTCTTTTTTTATTCTTTTTTTTTAAAGTTTTTATTTAAATTTCAGTTAGTTAACAGGGTGACAAGTGCCCTCCTTTGCCCTCCTTAATTCCCATCACCTATTTAACCCATCTTCCACTGACCTCCCCCACGGTAATCGTCAGTTTGTTCTCCATAGTTAGGAGTCTCTTTCCTGGTTTGCCACTCTCTTTTTCTCCTTGCTTGTTTGTTTTGACTCTTTAATTCCACATATGAGTGAAATCATATGGTATTTGTCTTTCTCTAACTGACTTATTTCACTTAGTGTAATGCTCTCTAGCTACATCCATATCATTGCAAATGGCAAGATTTCATTCTTTTTTATGGCTGACTTAATATCCTACTATATATATACACCACATCTTCGTTATAGTCAACTGATCTTTGACAAACGAGCAAAGATAATACAGTGGCGCAAAACCAGTCTTTTCAGCAACCTGCAATGGAACGCTGGGCATCCACA
Organism: Nasua narica; assembly: GCA_028533885.1. Lineage (NCBI taxonomy): Eukaryota > Metazoa > Chordata > Mammalia > Carnivora > Procyonidae > Nasua > Nasua narica. The sequence continues at coordinate 80,841,935 of CM052797.1, forward strand.
TGCTAACTATTGAATCTAAATCCAAATCCAGTTCATGACATTTAACTGGAAATGATCACAGGCCTACATGTAAAATGTAAACCTACAAAACCACCAGAAGATAACATAGGAGAAAAACTAGATGACTGTGGCTTGGCAACAGCTCTTTAGATACAATCCAAAAGTACAATCCATGAAAGAAATAGTTGATAAGCTGTACTTCTTTGAACTAAAAATTTCTACCCTAAAGAAGATGATAGTATCAAGACAATTGAAAGAGAAGCACAGAGTAGGAGAATATATTTGCAAAAGGCACACCCAAAATACATAAAGATCTCTCAAAATTCAACAATAAGAAAACAAATAACCCAGTTAAAAAATGGACCATGGCCTTTAACAGAAAAGATGCTCCACATTGTATGTCATCATAGAAATATAAATTAAAACAATGAGATGCCACTGCATACTTAAAATAGTCAAAAATACAGAACACTAGCAACACCAAATGTTGATGGGTTTGTGGAGCAAAAGTAACCTTCATTCATTGCTAATGGGAATACAAAATGGTATAGCCAATTTGGAGGATAGTCTGGGTTTTGTTTTGTTTTTATTTACAAAACTAAACACACCAGTACCACATAATCAAGCAATTGTGCCCGTTGGTATTTACTTAAAGGGGCTGAAAACTTAGGTTGGCACAAAAATCTGCCCATGAATGGATGTCTATACTAGCTTTTTCATAATGGGCAAAACTTAGAAGCTACCAAGCTGTCCTTTAGTAGATGAATAGACAAATAAACAGTGCTACAACCAGACAATGGGATTTTACGTGTGCCAAAAAGAAATGAGTTATTAGGACATGAAGAGACATAGACCAAACTTAAATGCATATACTTAGTGAAAGAAACCAATCTGAAAGGCTGTATAATGTATGATTCCAACAGCATGATATTCTGGAAAAGATAAAACTATGGAGGTAATAAAAAGACCAGTGGTTGCCAGGAGTTGGGGGAGGGAGAGATATATAAGCTGAGCACAGAGAATTTTGGGGACAGTGAAACTAGCTTATATGATGATATCATGGTGGATATAGGTAATTATAAACCCACAGAACATACAACACCAAGAATGAACACTAATGCAAATTATGGACTTTGGCTGATAATAATAGATCAGTGTAGGTTCATCAATTACAACAACTGTACCACTCTGTTGGAGGATGTTATTACTACTAGAGGCTACACACGTGGTGGGGTTGGGGGTATATGGGAAATCACTGTACTTTCTGTTCAATATTACCCTGAGCCTACACTACTCTAAAGGAATGAAGTCTTCAAAAAAATCTATTTTGCCACTTCATAATTTTATTTTCACACATTTTCAGTTTTATTCATATAAGTAGTGTAAGTATAGTCGCCTTATAATATTTTTATATCTTGTTCTTGGAAACTTTCTCTGTATTTTTTTGTTTACTTTTAACAGTGTATTGATCACGTAACTAAAAATACTATTACTGGGGCTTCTGTACGCCTAGGACACAGTTATATTCCTTTAGAGATATACTTTTGTTTCTGACATGCTCCTAAGTACATCCACAATATGGTTCACTTTTACTCTCATTTTAAACCCTCTGGTGTCACAGATTAAAGTGGAGATGATCCCTTGCTTTAGGCAGACCTTGGGTTTGGATTCCTGTTTGATCACCACTACCAAACTATAAGACTCAAAGTTCAGGTTTGTCTGGATTGGTGAGCAGCTGAAGGCAAAAGCAATTTGGGTAGGATATTCCAATTAAAATACTTTGTGTTTCCATTTTGCCTTACATTTTTTCCTGGTAGTATACATGCACATCTATATAATTAAATGTGCATACATATTTTTTCATATATTTATATATTTGCTTGCTTTCTGAGGGTTAGTTGTAATTATATAGCCTGATCTCATAATTCTGGGTGTGTAAATCTCAAATATATGCAATTACCACAGGATAGAAAAATGACAAATAAAATTATGGAATAAAACAGAAAGCCCACGTCTATATTTGTGGGGTTGTTCACACAGAAGACAGAAAAACATTTATCATCCAACTGGTTATGTATATGGAAAAAATACAGAAAAAAATCTTAGAAAGGAGCACTTGGGTGGCTCAGTTGGTTTAGCATCTGCCTTCAGCTCAGGTCATGATCCCAGGGTCCTGGAATTGAGCCCCACATCAGGCTCCCTGCTCAGCTGGGAGTCTGCTTTTCCCTCTCCCTCTGCCCCTTCCCCCCACTTGTGCGCACTCTCTCTCTCTCAAATGAATGAATAAAATCTTTAAGAAGAAAAGAAAAAGTCTTATGAAGATCAAATAAGACTTAAATTTAGGGCGCCTGGGTGGCTCAGTTGGTTAAGCGACTGCCTTCGGCTCAGGTCATGATCCCAGAGTCCCGGGATGGAGTCCCACATTGGGCTCCCAGCTCCACGGGGAGTCTGCTTCTCCCTCTGACCTTCTCCCCTCTCATGCTCTCTCTCTCTCTCTCAAATAAATAAATAAAATCTTTAAGAAGACTTAAATTTAATAAAAAGCAGAAGTTAAACTACTTAGAAAAAAATACAGAAGAATGTCATGACTTCAAGTAAGATACTGCTTTCTTAAACAGAATAGAAAAGCACAATTAGTAAAGGAAAAGACTTATATATTAGCCAATCTTAAACTTGAGATTAATATTAAATTTAAAATTTTTATAGAAAAAGTTCTTCTAGTCAGCACTTCCCACTAAACAACAAAAATAAAGGCAGATGTTTGAGGAAGATATTTAAAACATGTATAGCTAACTAGATTATATTAATACTCTTCTAACTCAGTAAGAAAAATAATCCAAGAGCAAAATCAGACTAATAGGAACAGGTATTTCATAGATGCGGAAACCCCAATAACTAATTAAAGAAAAGATGCAGCCTCACTATGTACCAAGAAAATGGAAATTAAAATCATAATACTATTTCCCATCATCAGATAAATGAAAACATATAAAATAACAATATTAAAGTTTGATATATATGTAGAACAATGAGAGATTTTATACATGTCAAGAACAGGGAGGGTGAGAGGAGTGGGAGGATGGGTAAGGCTTGCCTCCACATACCAAGCTAAGGAGTTAGCTGGCAAGAGTGTTACAGATACTAGCAGAAGCTAGAGACAACTAGATAAAAGAAAAGGTTGCAGGACACAGCACACAGCAGAATCTTTACATTCACATTGGTTCCCCTTGTCTCCTAAGTCCCACATGGGGGATGCACAAGGGCCCACATGGATTTTGTACCTGCCTTTGGTTTGTATCACAGCTGAGGGATGCTAAGCTTAAAAAAGGGTAGTATCTCTCTTTCTCTTTTTCTCCCTTTGCTCATTCGTTTTGTTTCTTAAATTCCACCTATGAGAATATGGAGAGATACTGTATCTCTCCTATAAGAGATAGGAGAGATACAGGGTATTTGTCTTTCTCTGACTGACTGATTTCACTTAGCATAATACTCTTCAGCTTCAAACCAAGAAACAGACTCCTAACTGTAGAGAACAAACTGATGGTTACCAGAAGAGACAGAAGGGAGGTGTGTGTGTGTGTGTGTTGGCGGGGGGGCAAAGGAGGGTGGGTTAACAAGGTGATAAGGATTTTTTTTTAAGATTTTATTTATTCATTTGACAGAGATCACAAGTAGGCAGAAAGGCAGAGAGAGGGAGAGGGGGAAGCAGGGTTCTTGCTGAGCAGAGAGCCTGATGCGGGGCTCGATCCCAGGACCCTGAGATCATGGCCTAAGCCGAAGGCAGAGGCTTAACCCACTGAGCCACCCAGGTGCCCCACAAGTGATAAGGATTAAGGAGGAACTTGTGATGAGCACTGGGGGTTGTAAGAAGTGTGGAATCACCGTGTTGTATACCTGAAACTCATATTCTACTGTATGTTACTAACTGGAATTTAAATAAAAACTTAAAAAAAGAAACCTTAGTATTTTATGACTGGCAGTAACAAAACCGGCTCAGGCATCACTGAATAGGGAAACATTTATTATACTGGACATTAAACAGACCTTCCTCTGCTCTGAAAGGAGACAATATCTCTGTTTTCTAAGTATGCTTGCTCTACAAATGACCTTGAAAAGATAAGCTGGAATAAAAAGACAGGGCTTCTGCATACGTGATATGCAAAAAAGCAAAATATCCGTGGGAAATTGTCTTCTAAAAATATAGCCTTGATGAGTATGTAAACTAAAGAGCAATTTGGCAATAAAAACAATATTACAATGAGAACAGATAAACTCTTGCATTTGTACACATGCAAACAAATATTCATGGCATAGAAAGCACAGAAAATTATCTAAACCTCAATAAGATAAAATAATAAAACTGTAGACTCTTCAAAAAATATAATACAAAATATAGCATGAAAAATGAACCTAAGCTATATTTATCATCATGGACGAATTTCACAAAAGTAATATTGAGCTAAACTTAATTTTGAAACAGGCATATTGTAAAAATTAAATTCAAAGTATGTATTTTGAAGAGGGATGCATACATATGTATTGGGTATAAAGAAATGCAAAACTTAGTAAATACTAAGTTCAAAATACTGGTCAGGTAGGTTAGGAGAGCACCAAAAGAAGATGCAATTGTGAGAGGTAAACAAAGGACTTCACTCTATTTAGAGTTGATGCTTAACCCACTGAGCCACCCACCCAGGTATCCCAGGCAATTTACTTTTTATTTTTACATTTTTTTTTAGAGAGGGAGAGAGGGATGTATAGGGGCTGAGGGAGAGGGAAAGAATCTTAGGCAACAGGTTCCACTCGCGGCATGGAACCCCATGCTCCTGAGCAAAATCAAGAGTCAAGCAGGTGCCCCTACAAGACAATTTAGATGCAAATGATCCTCCAGTTACATTGGTGAGGCACAACTCAGTCTTGCTAGACCACCTCACTGATACTAGTAGCTTCTTCTAACACTTCTACATTGATGACTGCCTAACTTGCATCCTTAAGTCAAGTTAAAAACAAAAATAATAAAAACAAAAACAACCCCCCACTATACCTATTAGTCCTTATTTGTACCAAGCACTATGTTAACTGTATTATACTTACTATACTTAATCTAGCACAACCCCTAATAAGGAGGAACTAATACTAGCCTTGTTTTACAAAAAAGGAAACTGAGGCAAAGAGAAGTTAACGTAACTCTTTTAAGGTCGTGTAGTCAAAGAGTAGCAACTGCAAAATTTGGTTACGCACAAAATGACTGTTTCACGCATCATTTTTTCCTTGCTTTCCTAGAATTTATGCCTCCCTTACTTTTTTTTTTACCAGAGCCTTTATTTATTTGGTTATAATACACTTATAGTATTTTTTTGCATATAGATTATAAGCCAGAAATGATTTCTTAATAATTTTTCTACCTGCAGTGTCTGGTCATTAACCTGATAAAGATGTGATCAGATTAAATTCTAGTATGTAGTGTTTTTCTAACTGGTCTTCAATGGGTGTAGCAGGAAATCCAACTTACCAATAACCACATACAATCACTGAATTTACATATGAGGGTAAAAATGGACATAAAACCTAATTGCACAGAAAGTATTTTACTCATGCATAGTTGATACTAGACACTACAAAGTTTCTATTAGTTCTGGAAGCCAAGTATTCTATAAATTAATAGACTGTAAGTGACAATTACTTTCACTGCTTTTAGATTTTTAACTAAAGGTAAAATAGTATTATTTCAGAAGATAGGTAAAAGTAGTTTAGACTCACAAAAAAATATAAAGAATGATTTGACATTTAACTATTATCTAAAGACAAGAAAGTTTAATAAAGGTGTACTTTTCCGGATGTTATTATAAGTTCAAAACCACTCGATATTTGTAGTACATCTCCAGGGAGGTTTGTAGGTATTCTGTTGTTATAATGATATGCTCTCAAGTAATTTTCGTTGGCAGATACAATGATGTTGTTACTTATTACAAACTCTAGAGTACATAACTTCATATGTGTATTAAAAAAGCAATAACTTTAGTTCCAAGTCTTTAATTTTAAAGCTGTAATGAAAGTATATACTTCAGCAGTTGAGGAATAAGCAATTAAATATTTCATATTGTATCTCAGCGAGCTGTGCAAAACGTAAAAATGTGAAATTAAATGCAGTGTTTGCACATGCACAAAAGAAAATGCAACATTAGTCCACTGTTTGGAGGTAATACCACAAAACGCTCACAGAACGTGGCACCCCAACCGTGAGCATACACCATATGCATATTCATATGAAAGCAATGTGTTAAAAAATTCTTATCATTTCAAGTTTTTAAAAAATTTTCCATTTAACTTTTACTTTACCTAGAGGATACATTCAAATGATTTAGGGGATGCCTCAAAACCTAGAAATGCCCTACAATGAAGCATTTTATTAAAAGCTGTGGTTTAATGTTTTTACCAGATAGCTAAAAGGCTATTGTTGAAAATGTTTCAGAAGGGAAAAAAAACATACTTCTTGTTTTTTTAGTTTTAAAAAGAACAAAATTAGCTCCTTTAAGCAGAAATCTGCAATGAATTCTGAAATGTGGCTGAGGAGGGAAAAGCTGCTGTCTTTTCCTTTTCCTTTTGGACATAAACCTCTTTCAGCATTATAATGAACTCCAATGAAAGATACTGTGTGAGAACCTAAAGGAGAAAAGAGAGTACATCAACTGCATATAAGACATATACACGTTTATACCATTTATTTTTATGTAACCTATAAAAAAGATATTGATAGGGATGCCTGGGTAGCTCAGTCGGTTAAGTGTCTGCCTTCAGCTCAGGTTGTGAACTCAGGGTCCTGGGATCCAGCCAGGCATCAGGGTTCCCTGCTCAGCAGGGAGTCTGCTTCTCCCTCTGCCCCTCCCCCCTTCTTGTGCCTGTGCTTTCTCTCTAATAAATATATTAAAAATTTCTTAAAAAAAAAAGATACTGATACACCCATTTTATTGGAAATTTCCATTCAAGTTTACTAGCTACATTACTAGTAAAAATAACAGCTGATGTTAAAAACCCAGGTATTACAGACATTAAATCATATACTCTTATGATTGTTCCAGAGTCTAAACTAGCTAAGATAACATTTTGATGGGTTAAAATGCAGATGTCTTATAGTCTCAAATAAAGGTGATTGGGCTTTAAGATGCACTATTATTTTAGTAACACTTTAGGGGTTAAAGTGTTAATAAATACGGTGGCATTAAATGTACCTTATTTCTATTTTCTACTAATAGTATATATTTATCCTTTAATTAATACCCTTTCTTCCTTCATTCGTACAAATTTGAGTCTTATTCTTTTCACACTCAATATGAAATCTTCTGAATTAGAGGCACTTTTCAACAGCCTTGAAATACTTGGTTTTTCAGACTTTGCTCAACATATTAATGCCTTTGGAAGTGACAGTACATTCTTTTAGATATTCAGATGTTTAATAGTTTTTCCTGTCATTCCTCTTTGGAAGCTAGCATGATTTTTCTTAACTGAATCATGTTTAGTGAAAGATAGACTTTGCTTGAAAGCTAGCCTGAAGCTTTCAGCCAACTGATTTGTAACTAGTCCTTCAACAAACTGCATCAGCGTCTACTGACTGAAGATAATGTGTTGTCCTCTGAGGTATGTGGGCAACACCTACTGCTTGTCACTGCATTTCCATTGTTACAAATGGGAAAAGTCAATGCAGAGTACATAGTAGTTTTTTTTCTCTTGGTGTCTGCCACGTTCCAGTATTAAAGGCTTTTTAGAAAGTATGTAGGGATCTGTTTTATTTATTTATTTATTTATTTATTTATCTATTTATTTATTTATTTATTTTTAGTGTCTCACTTAGAAAATTTATTGTATTTCAAGAGACTTGTAACACTCACCATCCCATAATTATTGTAACATTGTAAATACTGTAAAAAAAAATCCCAGTATTAGACTTTTTTCTTTTTTTGAAATTATATTATGTTAGAGATCCATGTTTAAATCAGAATTCAAAGAATGCCAATAATGCAAGTGTGGTGACAAATTGACAGAAATCTATACAGAGCAAGGTCTGTATCTGGATAGGCAATACTGTCTGGTAAATAACTTCTTCTATTGCCTAAATGCTGTTAAATTCATTTTAATAACTACCATACAAAGGATTCCAAATATGGAACGTTAGAAAGGTGGAATGGGGAGACAGAATTGAGGAATTACAGCAGTGCTATCTTTCAGCAGAGATGACCTTGTATTTTATTATAATCTTATTTGGTAAAATTTGATAACAGCCATAGTGGCACTAAAATCTTCTTTTGACTTGAAAATATATTCTCATAATTTAACAAAAGTAATGCACATATTCATGTATATTTTAATTTCAGATTTATCCATAAACAAAAGAACATGCTACTTAATAGTGATATCGGTTAATAATTGGTTAATAACTTTTTAGCAAAGTGATTTAAATAATTATTGTTTACCAATATGATGAATGTTATAATTTTGAAGAGGATGGAGAAACATGGAAAATGTAAATAATGTAAAGTTAAAGTAGCAGGGTGCAAAATGTAAACAATATGATCCTGGTTGTAAAAAATACATAAACCTACTGAAAGGTTATGCAAAATAACAACAGGTGTTTTAGGTAGTGAGATTCTGCAGAATTAAAAATTCCTTTGGTATTAGAGACAACTAACTACTATACAATATCTGGGAAATCTGATTCCAAAGTGTGGGGTTCAGAATAATGTTACAGCATATAATTTAGGAGTATCAGAAAGCTACATTTACTAGCAATTAGAGAAAGTGCAGATTTCATGCTTTGTTCTAAAAATTGAATATTATTTATATTTCTAAAATTGAATTTTCCTTACCTGTCTGATGATGAAAAACTAATTTTTTTGAAAAACTGATTCTTGACAATTCAAGTTAAACTCAGTATGTTTAAGATTTGAACTTGATAAACTCGGATTTTAAACCCAATCATTTCAAGTACTGAATGTTACTTGCAGAGGTAATTAAACCCATTCCCTAGTTTAAGTGCTCCTGGCATGTTAGTAGTAAGGATGCCTATTGTTTAGATTATCCAGTCTCCTATTGATCTTCTCTCAGACTTAGTCAATTTTATTTGGTCTTTCTTGTCCTCTACTGGCATCTTTTGCTTATATCTTTGAAACTGCCTTGGCCTCTGGGTCAATATTTCTATTCAGTACATGTTTTTGACAAATCACAGGTTCTTTGTGTCTAAGCACTATCTCTGCCCTTTCTCAGAGGTTTGGTAAATCTTGACTGCTTCCCCAGCACCACAATGAAGCAAAAGACTAGCCAGTCCCCAGGACCTGAAAACCTGACTCAGTCTGGGCTACTGTGCTATTCCAGGGCTCACCCTGCCAGGACCCAGAGCTTTCAGGCCATTCTTTCTGGGCTACACACTGGGAGGCAAGTATAGCCTTACCTACTCACCTGGGTTATAGGTGCCTTTCTCAGGGAATGTTTAGGACTTATTCTATTGCTCTTCTCTCACTTTATAAAATATTCCTTGTGTCTGGGGTTCCTGCGTATTTGCAATGGAATTTCTTCCTGTGTTTTTATCCCTGACATAAAGGCTTTGGACTCAACACTTATCTCTCAACCACCTCCTGCCCACTTCACTACAACAACTTCCCATCAGATTTAAAGCTTAGGCTCAAGGTTACTGTTTTTACTTAGATTTTTATAAAATTGATTCAAAGCTCATTAGCCATCTTTTAAATTTTGTGCTAGTGGGTTTGTCTTCATGTTCTTGGAAAGTGTCTTTAAATTCATGGACCATATCCTCAGCATCCTCTGTTGTAACTTTAAATAATAATGGAGCAATTGATAAAAAAAAAGATTACAATAATTTAAAAAATGCACTTGTTAATATTTCAAATTCCCAACTGCCTTTTTGTAATCAAAGTTTTTAACTTACATAATAAACTAATGTCAAGGAGAATTAGAAAGACATGACATTTAGCTTTGAATATCTTGATTCCCTATAGGTTTTCTAATTTACATTCCTTACCCTAATAGTTACCTGATTACAAAACAAAGAAAAGAGCAATGTAACTCTCAGGTAAAGAAAGCACTGAATGGGTACACAGCTTCAGTGAAGTTTAGTCTATTATGCAGTTTGCTAAGTTTTTTCCTTGTCCACCTAATGAACCACTGCTTATGTAGGGATGTGAGCTGGAGATTTGGCAATCTCTGGAAAATATCACTGGTATATAAATGAAAGACCTTGTAAATATATTTCAAGGATGATTAAAAAAATGAGAAATAACATTAGGCACATAGAACAAAGTCTTCAGTGACAACCAAATGAAACATTCTTGCTCAATGACCGTAGAAATGGAAGAAATAGAAGAAGAAAAATTGAGCCAGAAACTTTCTAACTATATCAAGGATTTTATGACTTAAAGTTAAAAATGTAGTTCCAGAGAAAATAAGACAATTGTTAGACTAGAACTTTGAATAAAAGGTGGTCTTCTAGCTCCCTGAAAAATATTTAGTTTCTGATAGCTAAACACTGAGTGAAGGATTTGAAACAAAGACTAGTATTTTATAAAACAAAGCATTTTACAGTCTTAACTATTTAGTATATATCTTTAATGTGACTTAACTTTACATTTCCAATGTAACCTTTTTAAAATATATTAGAATTACATGACTATATTATTAAATAGCTAATATTTATGAGTGACTACTATCTGTTCTAAACATTGTAGTTATTATTTACTTTAATCCCAAGTAATTCAATGAGATAATTAAATAATTAACTCTTAATTTTAATTAACTTTAAATTCGTATTATATTTTCACCTATTCTAGTACAATGTGTAGAATTACTGTTTCTAAAAATACTCAAAAAGTAAAATAATAAAAGAGGAGAGAAAAAGAATAAATACAGTATCTCAGAAGATATGCCATACAGACTGAATGTTCAAGTGAATCTTGCTAGCTTTCTTTTCCTACCCCTCGCATGAACAATTTGGAGCCTTTGTAACTTATATGGTATTTGAAAGGTAACTGCCAACTTTTAGCCTAGGGAATGCTCAAAGAAACATCTTTGTTCCTTTAACTTTGCAGAACATATTTATCTTCCATTCCATGAATAAAGATAATGTTTTTTCTTTGAACCCCAAACAAAAATAGACCCATAAATACAGAGATCAAACTGGTGGTTGCCAGAAGGGAAGTGGCTGGGCAAAATAGGTGAAGGGGATTGAGGTACAGGCTTCCAGTTATGGAATGAATAAGTCACAGGAAGGAAAGGTACAGCATAGGGAATAGAGTCAATGGTGCTCTAAGAGCATTGTACGGTGACAGATGGAAGCCACAACTGTGGTGAGTATAGCATAATGTAAGGTTTTCCAAACACTATGCTGAACAACTGAAACTAATGTAACATTGTTTATCAACTAGACTTCAGTAAGAAAAGAGAAAGGAAGGGAAAGGGAGGGGAGCGAAGGAAAGGGATTAAAGTAGTATTTTATGTTTTATGGAGTTAGTAAATTGTAATCATGATTGTATAAATATTGAATAACACAGTTTAGACTTGTGATGTGGTAGAGTTTAAAAGATTTGATGTATAATGGATAGAGAATATGAAGGTCAAGTTTAGATAAATCTTGATGCAATAATTAAATGATCTTTCTTCAGTTTATAAAAAAAAAGTTATTTTGGTTTAAATAATAGAACTTATGTATAATTCCAGTAACTACAATTTCATCAAAACAATTTCACCCAAAGCTTTCCCTGATTATTGGACATTTTTTGATAATGAGCCTTTTTTTCTTTATAATTATAATAAAATTTTTAAGGTAAAAATGGAAAAAAAATTGAATGTGTGATAAGGTTCCTACATAGACTTAAATAAGCAAATATGTTATTGTGTAGCAGAACTGAATACAGGTGGTTCTGACTCAGAAAAATAGTTCGGTCACAGTAGGGCTAACAGGCTAACAAATCTTTATCTGAAGGAAAATGTCCCATTATGAGAAAGAATTTTCAAGATACAAGCAATCTTTTTAAAAATGGAGTATAAGCTTCTTTTAAGGAATGTGAAGTAATATTCATTTTAAATATAAAAATGTAGTTATAGTACATTCATATTTCAATACTATAAATTTCTAGGAAGAAATCTGACAACTACAGTGTTCTTTATATAGAAATTAAGAAACTAATTGCAAAGATTAAGGTTATTTAAGGATTCTCTAATATATTTTTAGCACGAATCACACTAAAATAGGCTCCCTCCCATTCATTGTAACCTCAATCAATAGGGTAGCAACATGGTAACTTCTGTATAGTATATCCATTAATTCAACCCCTAGACACCAGGAAAGCTGATCCTTCCAAAGTGCATTTGATTAATCTTCAACAGTTTATGGAATTATAGTTTGGGATGACAGGAATATTCAAAGTATTTTTGTCTACTAAGAAAAGTAAAAAAATAATAGCTACCAACTTTTTGAGGACTTTTTGAAGACTCACTGAATATTTTACACGTTAGTTTTCATTTAATTTTTATACAAATCCAATGAGGTTAGTATTCTTAGCCTTATTTCCTTAGTAAAGAAACTTAAAGAACTGATACTTTCCCAGGACACATAGCTAGTAAGAAGCAAGAGATGATACAGAAATTCAATATTGTCCAATTCCAAGGCTACTTTCCTAATCTTAATTACTATTCTCCACTTCCTACTATTATATATTGTATTAAATGTGTTGCTTTCACAAGTTTTTCTGACCAATGTGCATTTTATTCACATTCCCGTAGAAAAGGGATAAAGGACTTTTACATTAGGGAGGGTCTAATTATATTGAACTGCATTACAGAGCAGTGCATCGCAGATTTAAGATAACAAATCTATCTTTAGAAGAATGTTTAGTCATACAAAAAGCTTTTGATTTTGTGAGTCCGAACAGTTTAAGAGAATGCAGGTTCTGCTTTTGAATTTTATTTCAGGACTCTGTGAATGTATGATCTGGTTGGGCTGAGTTCTGTGATCATAACTGTTATATAAATCATTAAGTGACAGGGTATTTCATATTGCCTCAGGAAAGAATTTGCGTGTATTACAGGCTTAACCCCTCCACCATGAAGTTATTACTTTCACGTGTTAAAACAGAACATCAACATTGAGAACCACCCAAAAGACCATATATAACAGTAAAAATAATTTATTCTTTAGCAGATAATGATAAATTACTATGGAAGAAAAACTGGTTTCCTATCAAGTTTGGAAATAACACAGTCTAATTATTTTCTTGCCATGCTTGGATCAGCAGGTGAAAGGACATTCAGCCTAAAGATTAATTCCTTAGAGATTTCAACCTTAATAAAACAGAATTAAGCAGCTTTGTCAGCATCTTTCTTCATAAGTTACTGTTTATAGAATGTACAAATAGATCAGTATTTAGTGTTTTGATTCCGGCATTTCATGTTGGCATTTCTTTGATATAAGGGGATCATAATCACTTCCTTCAATTATTTTTGTGGATAACCTGGTATACTGCTTTACATCTCTAAGATATTTTACTTCTGCTATGTCCTGGGTTTATTAATAGTTTTTATATTTTGATCCTATAAATGTTACCTGATTTTCCTTATCTCCTCAACAACTTCTTGTTTTACCTGAATTCCTTGCTTTCAGTAAATTCTGATTCTTATCCACCCTACATCTTGCCACCAAAATAATTTAATCTTATTTTCCTGCTTAATCGAGCTGATTATTCTTTTGTAATATTGTTTAAAGTAATAGCTAACATTAATGAGCACACAGTATGTACTTTGACAAATTATTCAATTTAACTTAGTTAAAATCTATAATATCCATATGAATATATTTTAAGTTTTCTTAGACTATTTTAGCTTGATACAACTTAAATAAATATCCACTTGGGCAATCAATTTAACACTCCAGGAGAAGACTCAGGTTAATATGTTTTCATAAACTTTATATAATAGAAAACAATGATATAAGAATTTAAATGAATTGATGTATTATAGCTTTAATTCAATTATTGACAATGATAAAAAGTCTTAATCATCAAAATGTTCTCAAATTAAAGGCTTAGAAGAAAAAAAACAGTAAGAAAAGCAATGCTTACAGATGTATAAAGATTAGCATATCTTACTGTATTTTGGATTAAAAAAATGTCAATAATATTCTCTTTTCACCAGAATTCTCTTTTCACCATTACACAACTTCATTAACTGATATTTATTTATTCATTCAAACTCACCTAAGTTGGCACAAAAAACAGTAACATTGAGGAACCAAGTGGAATAATTTCTTTTTATATTGTATCAGTGTTAAATTGAGACTAGAAAGGGGAGTGGACAACAATATTGAAGTGTTATATAAAACATATTAAAACAGTTTAAATATAATTTCAAACTGTGTGCATTTTTTCTGAGTCTGAGAAAATTTAGATTTGAAATTTTCTGACATATAAAGTCTTATTTTCAAGTGATTTTATAGCCAATGAGATACAGCACTTTTCTTAGTGAAAGAAATAGAATAGTGTCACTAGAAACTCTATTTTCTAACACATTTCCAGTTCCCTGGCTCTTTAGGAAGAGAATCCAGCTTTTAGGGCTGCTAGGTTTCTGAGCCTCCCTTTTAACAAGATGTGGTCATGTGACCAAACCCTGGCCAATGAGATTAAGGTAGAAATGCTGGTTGGTGCTTCTGGGAAGACTAGTGAGGAAAGCTTAATCAACTAAAAAGGGCTTTTATTCATTTGTTGTTTTTTAAGGATTTTATTTTATTATTTTATCTTTGTTTTTACTTCACTATGGTATGTGATTCAGCTGTGATGTCTCAAATTATATCAGCTACCTTAGATCATCGGATAACCTCAAGCATGAAAGTCATGTCCTCTGATAGTGAAAAAGAAAGCTATGACCTTGGTCTCTAACGATACTGTGGAACACGCATTAACACAACACTGGACTGCCCGTGTCCAAACTGATTCTTCGTGAGAGGAAAGTAAACATATATTTCATTGAGGCTCCTATTTATTTTGGTCTTTTTAGTCATATACAGCTAAACATAATCTTAATTACTAGAGATACCAACAATTTGTTTCTTTTTCTATATATCTTGAGAAAAAAACAGACTGTTGAGTTTACTTAATGTAAAACTATAAAAATTGTAACATAAAATTTCCTGGACATTTTTAATAAATTAGGGAATGGCTTTGTTAGCACTGTTTTCTATCAAAGATTCACTTTGCAGAATTGCAACTTAAGATATATCAATATATCAATATCAAGGTAAAAAAGTAAAAGTATGTTTGTTTCATCTGGTTATTTCACAACAATGCTGTATAACAAATAACCAGAAATTCTTAATGACATGAAATAATAAGCATTTATTCCTTGCTTGTATATCTATAGGTTGGTCGAGTTTTAGATTATTTAAGCTTGGTCTACCTGGGCTTGCTTCCAGTCATGGGTTGAATTCAGGTCAGCCCCACATGTCTCTTTTCCTTCTTGGATCACCAAGTACCTAAGGCAGATTTTCTCATTGATAAAGTCAGATGGTCGTGGAAGGTGAATAGAATTTTGCAAGGTCTTTTAATGACTGCGCTGAGAACTATCCTCTATAATTTCTACATATATGACAAAGGTAAATCACATAACCAAGTTCTTCATCTGTGAGTATAAGGTATATTATTTCCAAAGACCAGGACTGGGGAGAAATAAACTTTCAATGAACAATAATCTATTACAATGTTATATTAGAACATTGAAGGTATCACACATTTCCAGTGACAAAGTTTTCTTATTAAAAGGAAAGCATCAAAATATGTCAGTTCTTAGAACTTAAGCTAAAGATGTGTCATATTGTCATATAATCTTTATACTTCTTTTACATCTTTATACTTCTTTTTACTATCACACTTGAACATTTTTAGAAGCCATTATGTACCTCATTCTAAAAAAATATCATCAATTATAAATGGTTAGCTAGATATGTTTTCTATAACATAAAACTGATTCCAATTTTAAAGATGTATGTATGTATTTATTTATTTATTTTAAGATTTCATTTATTTGTCAGAGAGAGAGAAAGAAGATAAGAGTGAGCAGCACAAGCAGGGGGAGCTGCCAGCAGAGGGAGAAGCAGGCTCCCTGCAGAGCAAGAAGCCTGATATAAGACTTGATACCAGGACCCTGGCCTCACTACCTGAGCTGAAGACAGATGCTTAGCTGACTTAGCTACCCAGGCATCCCTGATTCCAAATATAGACAAAAGATAATTACTGAAATTATTCTATAGCTGTCCTTAGTTAATATTGACAATTTATCAGCAGTCTTTTGTTAAAAGAAATAATATTTAAGTGCCCCCCAAATGCACAAAATAAATTGATAATTAAAGCAATCAATGTTTTATTACATAAGTATATTTAAATGATTTTCCAGAAAACTTGTAATATATTTATCCATATATGAAATCCATGTTTTGATTATTACTCCTTATTAATATATTTTATTTTATTTTATTAAGCATAAAATCTAATATCAATGTCTACTGAAGAATGTCTGTGCTTAAATATTGTTTATGCTTGATATCATCCTCACATCTATGCCTTGTATTCCTGTCAATTTCCAGAAAGATATCTTAATCATCAAAATTAATTAAAATATTACTTTTGTAAATAGTCAAGCAATATATAATGCAAAAGTGTATAGTAAGGCCATTTGACATTTTGAAATTGCATTTTCTTTTCTTTTTTTTTAACGATTTTGTTTGTCAGAGGGAGAGTGCACAAGCAGGGGGAACAACAGGGTAGAGGGAGAAGCAGACTCCCCACTGAGCAAGGAGCCCGATTTGGGACTCAATCCCAGGACTCTGGGATCATGACCTGAGCCGAAGGCAGATGCTTAACCGACTGAAGTCACCCAGGCAACCTGAAACTGCATTTCTTTTTTTAGATTTAATTTATTTATTTGAGAGAGAGAATGAGAGAGCATGAAAGAGAAGGTCAGAGAGAGAAGCAGACTCCCCACGGAGCTGGGAGCCCAATGTGGGACTCGATCCCAACCAAGACTCTGGGATCATGACCTGAGCTGAAGGTAGTGGCTTAACCAACTGAGCCACCCAGGTACCCTGAAACTGCATTTTCAATCACAAATCTCAGTTATATTTTATTTTAATGGAAAACATTGCACAGTATCATTGATCGATTAATTCTCATTCAAAGCTACTATTGAGAGCCTACTGTTCAAACAAATGAGACAGAATCCTTGTCCTGCATAGAACTTAAAATAGAAACTAGTAATGAGCTTCTTAAGATGTTGGGGGATCATAAAAATTAATATATATAAAGCACTCAAAACAATGTTTAACACAAATTAAGCATTACATATGTGTTAGCTAATACAATAACAATTTTATCTGCTAGTCCTCCTACTAGTGTTATTGAGAGGCAAGTGGTATGTATGTGGAAAGGATACAGTGAGAGATTAATTTAATTATCACTGAAAAATGTGTAATTATAAGTTGGGTATGCATAACATGATTAACATTGGGATCTGGCCTAGTTTGGGGACTGTAATCATCTTTATACATTTTCTTTAACTGGAAAATTTACCTACCTAAATTACAGCTAGACCTTAATTTTATTTATTTTTATTTTTCATTGGTTTCAAGTTTTTTTTTTTTTAAGATTTTATTTATTTATTTGACAGAGAGAAAGAGATCACAAGTAGGCAGAGAGGCAGGCAGAGGGCTTGGGGGAAGCAGGCTCCCTGCTGAGCAGAGAGCCCTATGTGGGGCTCCATCCCAGGATCCTGAGATCATGACCTGAACTGAAGGCAGAAGCTTAATCTACTGAGCTACCCAGGCGCTCCTGATTTCAAGTTTTTATTTGAATTCCAGTTAGTTAACATACAGCATATGTATGTTAGTGATTCATCACTTACATACAACACCCAGTTCTCCTCACAAGCATCCTCTTTAATCCCCATCAGCCGGTTAACCCATCCCCACACTCACCTCCCTCCAGCAGCCCTCAGTTTGTTCTCTATAGTTAAGAGTCTCTTTTATGGTTTGCCTCTCTCTTTTATCATTTTTCCCCTATGTTCATCTGTTTTGTTTCTTAATTTGCAATGACATGGATGGAGTTAGAGTGTATTCTGCTAAGTGAAATAAGTCCATCAGAGAAAGACAAATACCATATGATTTCACTCATACGTGGAATTTAGATCCTAATTTTAAAGCAAAAGATAAAATCACAAAAGTATTAGAAGTAACCATTCTAGATTTTGTTTAGCTCCTTGACTGTGCTAGGCTTTTCCAAGAACACTTCAAATTCAGAAACCATAAGATGGAAAGATTCAGTTGTATAAAAATTTTAAAAATATTCACAGTAAAAAGAACATTTAAATAAGAAGATAAGTACACGGAAGAATATTTTCAAAATATATGACAGAATTCTTAAGATATTTGGAAGACTTTGGAAAATCAAAAAGAAAAATATTAGCAATGAAAAATGTATGGTGAACTATGGAAAACAATTTGGAGGATGCAAGAGTTTATTCAGCAAGAGGTACTGGTAATTTCTCTGACAAGAAATTAGACTTGATGATCATGGGAGAGTTGTATAAAGGTAAAAGGATTTGAGGGATATTCAAGAGATAAAACTGGTGGAAATTGGATGACCTGGATATGGGAAATGAAATAAAGGTAAGAGTCAAGAATTATTCCCAGTTTCTCCCTGGCTTGAGCAATGGGATGGATGATGAGGCTATTCAATGTAATGGGGACACTAGAGGAAAACCAAGCTTCAGATAGAATAGGTTAGGATTTAGACATGTTATGGTTGAGAGGCCAATGAGGCATCCAAGTGCAGATTTGTCAAGTGAGTAGGTCTAAGCCGGTAAAACCAAAACCACAGGAACATTACTCATTGACATGTTCTTTCGTACTTGATAAATAAGGTAGGTAATGGCTATAGCATATGGTATAGTGGCTCCTTTAAAGAAAATATATGGAGGTTGGAAATGAAAGATTAAAAGCAAATATTCTAGGGTAAGATCGCAAGACTGAAGTGAGGGTAGGGGTTTGGCAGGAAAAAGAAATGTTACATCAAAGTCACTCAAGAAATTCAGACAAAGAATGTCAATCATTTTAATTAGATAGCATCAACAAAAATATTAGAACATAGTATAAATTTTAGGTCAGATTAAGCAAAGGTAGCATTTAGGAGTCAATAATGCTGTTCTTCATAGAAAGGAAATTTAATAGGATTTTTGCCTTTCTTCAAACCCAACCCTGGAGACACCATGAAAGTAAGAGATTGACTAATGGACCTGAGTGGAAAACTACAGACCCTAATGGAAAAGGGATCATGTCACAAAGAGGAGATAGCTTAGCACATAATTTGTTTTCTCTCCTGCCCCTCATCATTGTTATAGATTGATCACTCTTTAGGCTTTTTCTGCTGAGAAACCAAAGATTAATCACAGTTTGGGAATGGATAACAACAGTTGCAGGCAGATTGGTAACTTGACTATTTTCTTCCCTCCCTATTCTTCTTCCTCTAAGAAAATAATTATATGTGACAAAGTATTTCCAGAATAAGAGTAAAAAAGGTTTCACTGAGAGGCAAATGAGTGCCTGCATTCCTGGTTATTTCTCATTAAACTCCATGGATTGTACCAATGTCAATTTCTAGGTCTTGCCAATATACCCTATTTGTGTGAGACTATGGTTTGGCAATGGGCCAGAGGAGTGGTTCATGGAACTTCCCTGTATGTTTCTGTGTAATCTCTCATGAATCTATAATTATTTCAAAATAAAAGTTTTTTTTTTCTTTTTTAATTTAAAATTACTTCATATTGAAAGGACTCTGAAACTACTGACAGTATACTTAAGGGTGGGCAAAACACACACACACAAATATACTTTAACTTGTTATAGTAGAACTTAAAAATATCAAAGAAAAAGAAGCCACTAGCAAACAGGGATTATTCAATGATAAAAAATGGAAAATCATATTAACATCATGCTGCTCAATAGCACCAGTGCTACTAAAGACGACAAAAGCAATATTTTTAAGCTGAAAGGAAAGGAAGAAAAACTCTAGAATTAATGTCTAGCTAAACTATTGCACAATGATTGAATCAGTGTGCAATAATTTAGTGCTATACCACAACTATGTGCCATAGTTCTAGGCACTGAGGATAACACAATGAATAAAATAGACCAAAATCTGTTATTCCATGCTTCTATACCATTGTAATGCTATTTCAACAATCTGCACTTGTCTCTAGCTTTTCCAACCACTTCAAAAAGCCATGATTAGGGATACCTGGGTGGCTCAGTTGATTAAGCCTTTGCCTTTGGCTCAGGTCATGATCCCAGGATGCTGGAATCAAGCTCCATGTCAGGTTCCCTGTCCAGCAGGGAGCCTGCTTCTTCCTCTGCCTTCTGCTCCCCCTGCTTGTGCTCATGTTCTCTCCTAGCCACCCCTCTTTCCCTTTGTGCCAAATAAATAAAATCTTAACAACAACAACAAAAAAGCCATGTTTACAACTTCCCTTAACTTTGATGACCCAGGCTCACTGCTAGAGCTTAAAAAAAGCCTTTCTCAAGAAACAAGAAAGGTCTCAAGTACACAACCTAACTCTACACATAAAAGAGCTGGAGAAAGAACAGCAAAGAAAGCCTAAACTCAGCAGGAGAAGAGAAATGATAAAGATCAGAGCAGAAATCAGTGAAATAGAAAGCAAAAGAACGATAGAACAAATCAATGAAACTAGGAGCTAGTTCTCTGAAAGAGTTAATAAAACTGATAAACCCTTGGTCAGACTTATCAAAAAGAAAAGAGAAAGGACCCAAGTTAATAAAATCATGAATAAAAGAGGAGAGATCACAACCAACACCAAAGAAATACAATTATAAAAACATATCATGAGCAACTATACACCAGAAAATTTGACAATCTGAAAGAAATGGATGTATGCCTAGAGACATATCAACTACATAAACTGAACCAGAAGAAATAGAACACCTGTACAGACCCAGAACCAGTAAGGAGATTGAAGCAGTCATCAAAACTCTCCCAACAAACAAGAGCCCAAGGCCAGACGGCTTCTCAGGGGAATTCTACCAAACATTTAAAGAAGAATTAATACCTATTCTTTTGAAACTGTTCCAAAAAACAGAAATGGAAGGGAAACTTCCAAACTCATTTTATGAGGCCAGCATAACCTTGATCCCAAAACCAGACAAAGACCCCATCAAAAAGGAGAATTACAGACCAATATCCTTGATGAACAGAGATGCAAAAATTCTTATCAAAATACTCACCAATAGGATCCAACAGTACATTAAAAGGATTATTCACCAAGACAAAGTGGGTTTTATTCCTGGGCAGCAAGGTTGGTTCAATATCCACAAATCAATCAATGTGATATAGTACATTAATAAAAGAAAAACAAGAACCATATGATACTCTCAATTGATGCGGAAAAAGCATTGGACAAAGTACAACATCCTTTCTTGATCAAAACTCTTCACAGTGTAGGAATAGAGGATACATACCTCAATAGCATAAAGCCACCTATGAAAAACCACAGTAAATATCATTCTCAATGGGGAAAAACTGAGAGCTTTTTACTTAAGGTCAGGAACACGAAAGGACTGTCCACTATCTCCACTGCTATTCATTCAGTGCCTCAGCAATCAGACAACAAAAAGAAATAAAAGGCATTCAAATTGGCAAAAAAGAAGTCAAACTCTCTCTTTGCAGATGATATGATACTCTATGTGGAAAACCCAAAAGACACCACTCCAGAACTGCTAGAATTCATACAGGAATTCAGTAAAGTGTCAGGATATAAAATCAATGCACAGAAATCAGTTGCATTTTGATACACTAACAGCAAGACAGAAGAAAGAGAAATTAAGGAACTGATCCCATTTATAATTGCACCCCAAACCATAAGATACCTAGGAATAAACCTAAGGGAAGAGGTAAAGAATGAATACTCAGAAAACTGTCAAAAGCTCATGAAAGAAACTGAAGACAACACAAAGAAATGGAAAAACATTCCATGCTCATGGATTGGAAGAATAAATATTGTAAAAATGTCTATTCTACCTAAAGCAATATACACATTTAATGCAATCCCTATAAAAATACCATAATTTTTTTTCAAAGCAATGGAATAATCCTAAAATTTATAAAGAACCAGAAAAGACCCTGAATAGCCATAGGAATGTTGAGAAAAGAAAACCAAAGTTGTCAGCATCATAATTCCAGACTTCAAGTTCTATTACCAAGCTGTAGTCATCAAGACAGTGTGGTATTGGCACAAAAACAGAATCATAGATCAATGGAACAGAACAGAGAGCCCAGAAATGGAACCTCAACTCTATGGTCAACTAATTGTCGACAAGGCAGGAAAGAATACCCAATGGAAAAAAGACAGTCTCTTCAACAAATGATATTGGGAAAACTGGACAGCCACATGCAGAAGAATGAAACTGGACAATTTCCTTACACCACACACAAAGACTCAAAATGGATGAAAGACTCAATGTGAGATAGGAATCCATCAAAATCCTTGAGGAGAACACAGGTAGCAACTTCTTCGACCTCAGCTGCAGCGACTTCTTCCTAGAAACATCGTCAAAGGCAAGGGAAGCGAAAGCAAAAATGAACTACTGGGACTTCATCAAGATCAAAAGCTTTGCACAACAAAGGAAACAGTCAAGACCAAAAGATAACTGTCAGAATGGGAGAAGATATTTGTGAATGGCATATCAGACAAAGGGCTAGTATCCAAAATCTATAAAGAACTTCTCAAACTCAACACCCAAAAAACAAAGAATCTAATCAAGAAATGCACAGAAGACATGAAGTCATTTCTGCAAAGAAGACATCCAAATTGCCAACACATTAAAAAGCGCTCAACAAAAAATAGAAATGGAAGGGAAACTTCCAAACTCATTTTATGAGGCCAACATTACCTTGATCCCAAAACCAGACAAAGACCCCATCAAAAAGGAGAATTACAGACCAATATCCTTGATGAACACGGATGTAAAAATTCTCACCAAAATACTAGCCAATAGGATCCAACAGTACATTAAAAGGATTATTCACCACGACCAAGTGGG
>CM052797.1:80865586-80930063 GCA_028533885.1 Nasua narica
ATGAAATAGAAACCAAAAGAACAGTAGAACAAATCAACGAAACTAGGAGCTGGTTCTTTGAAAGAATTAATAAAATCGATAAACCCTTGGCCAGACTTATCAAAAAGAAAAGAGAAAGGACCCAAATTAATAAAATCATGAATGAAAAAGGAGAAATCACAACCAACACCAAAGAGATACAAACAATTATAAGAACATATTATGAGCAGCTATATGCCAGCAAACTAGACAATGTGGAAGAAATGGATGCATTTCTTAATTACCTTAAAACAACAACAACAACAACACTGGCTGTCAGTATTTTTTTAACTTTAGGCCTTTTTGAACTTTTAAAACGTGTTTGAAAGTATAAATACCACCCCCCCACCACACACACATTCACACATTCTTCCCTTAGTTTCCATGACACAGCAAATTTTTCTACCTCATAGTTATTTCTTTTTCAGTGGAACTTCTTGCTGTGCTCATGCAGTAAATTTATGTTCTGAACACTTTTGCTGCCTTCAGTTCTTGTGTCTAATGCTTCCGACCCGAACACTTACACATTCAAAGGGAAATATTCACTCAAATTCTAGTAGCATGTTCCAAACCAGGCTCCCTTTATTTGGTTTAGGTTTACTATCATTCAACTTTAACAAGTCCAATTTAAAAATCTGATCATTCTTGCAAACTTTGATTCAGTATCTTACTTTTGTCAATAATTTAACACTCTTTCACTCTGAAAGTCTCTTTGAGGTTGCTCACTTTCCACTACATTCAGGGTCAAAAAATTCTCCTGAGCAGTATTACTACACAAAATGAAATCTATACAAAGGGCCACAGATTCAGGAAAACTCTTGAGAAAATAGTTGTTGGAATTTTCCAAGACGAAGTACTCCTATTTCACAAAGCCTTTCACATCAAAGGCCCATGGCTCATCAGGGTCTCTCAAATTTATATTTATTTCTCCTAGTAAATACATTGTGAAGTTAGTATTTATGGGAATGCATGAAGAGTATATGTGCGATATCCTTGATTTGGAAGATGGAAATAACCACTTTTTATGAACTGGCTTATGGCTTATTTCTTTTCCAGAGCCAAAGAGACCATTAACAAAATGCCTTCTCTAACTTTCTCTTTCCAGCCTGCTCTCTTCTTCATCTATATATCTGATGACTTCCAGAACATTCACTAAAGAGATTGAAGTAAATGGTAGAGAACAAAGGTCACTGTACTTTTAAAAATCATTTCTCAAAAATTAAATCAATATTCAAGTTCTGTCTATTTCAACATTTTCTTAATTCAATTTTTTCTACCTTTCCCCTTCATGACTCTAATCTAAATCTTATTCAACCTTACTTCAAAAGTGCCTACCTTTTTCTCTGCCTCTATTGTAGTATCATTTAATATACTATATATGCTATGATCAGATTAATCTACAGAAGATGTCATTTTATTCATGATTTAAGACTACACAATGAATCCAGATTATCTATCAATTCTCCACAGACTTCCCTGGGCTGGCATTAAATGCCCTATGTCAAATGGTTCCTCCAAACATCTCTCTCAACAAAATCTGTCCAACTGGCTTCAGTCAATCATGTACATTACTCTAATCTCACTTACTTCAGCATCCGTAGACTGCCAGTACTTTCCTTATTCAAGTTGCTAAAGCGTAAAATGTTATCCCCCATGACCAACCAATTATACTGCCTGTTCCTTAAAATTTTCTGCTTCTATAAACACATTAAATGGGATACTTAGCAAAATTAATAACCACAATGTCACACAGTCATTTGCATATACAATAAATTTATAAATTTTTAATTACTATGATCTACTATAATGAAGCCTTTACTTAAAAAAATTATTTAATAAAATAACAAAAAATGTTTTAAATGGAAGGAAAAATAAACTATGTCTCAGTTACTATAGTCACATGTATGAAGACCCAACTGAAATTGATAATAAAATCATCTAATAATTATACCAAAAAGTATACTTGGAATTAGTGATTTCTTGATTAGTCATTATTAATGATCACTATTTATGAAAAGAAATTGAGTATAAACCTATAAAAACTAACAAACCAGTCTCTACCTTGGCGATCACATCTCTTAACCTCACTACCTTGCGGTACTAACTGCCCCTATACTTGTTTCTGTGGTATTTTGTACCTATTCTTATGATAGCACTTGCTTTAACAAGACTCACAGGGCAATGCTTTCTTTTTGAACTCCTGGTAATCACCGTAGGATTAGTTTACTTCACGTTTTATTGACTAACTGTGTGATCAAATAAATATGACAATTCTAAGCATTTTAATATGTCATAACTCAAAAAGACAAGAACAGTGGCAATTTTATTGTATTCAATAAAACATCCTACTTTCCAAAGGGGACAGTCAAAAAGCCACATTCATTGTGCTTCTCTATGGCAGAGTATAAAAATATATAAAACTCTAAAATTCTTTATTATTGAAATAAGAGTTGTATATGTTTCAAATGCAGCCAAATAATGTTTATGTTGTTTATGTATATTCAGATGAGTTAGAAACAGTTTTGCTTGTTTCTTAATTCCTTAGATACCAAGGAAAACAGACATTAAAATAACCTTTTCTCTTTGCTGTTAAGCAACAAATGAAGCAAATAATTGGAGGCTAGTAGCTGTCTAAGGAGATTAAACAATTGCTTAGCTGAGCCTAAAAAGTATAAATTAAAGACATTAAGATTTTGAGAAAACTTTTTTCCATTCATTAATATTTTTGACTTCACATGATATATTTATTCTCTTTTTAAGTCTCTTAAAACAGTGCTTCCAGAATGCCAGTCATTTTATTTTCCAAATACACTGCTACAACTTCTAAGAAAATTATATAAGCCAATACTCAAATTTGAAGAGAATTTTCCTCATCATCTTTAAACAGAACAAATAGTTTAATTGAAATAATCAACTAATTTCACCAGAAAGCTGGGGAAATGCTGGGTTCGGTCCACCAACTCCATCCAGCTGAGGGTTTAATAACACAGTAGTGATTTTATCACCTTAATTTAAGAACAGATAAGGTTTCTAACAGTTTCTCACTTAAAAACAAAATAGGGATCTCTAGAAATGAATCTGTCATTAATTAAAAAAAATCAAAATTTTTTTCAGACTTCGTCTGATACAGAAATATAGTACATAATTAAAGCCATGTTCAATATTAAAAGGGGAGGTGGTCTGCACTAGCTGATCTACATATTTTGTGGGTAGAAGAAATTATTTAGATATATAGGCTCAAAATAAAAATATAGTCTAAAAGTAGACTTAAAAGACTTTAAAAGTCTTAAAGTAATAAGTCTTTAAAAACAGGAAATATGTGACATATTTAATTATGTGACATATTTAATTAATATGTGACACATATAAATTATTAATAATCCCTTGAAGAAAAGTTGGTCTCATAATCAAAGGCATAAATATTATTAGGGAAGAACATCTATTTTTTAAATTTATATTGGTGAGACTACATTCCTAACATTGTTTATTTAAATATCATCCCAGTTACAGTGATTGTATTCAAAAGCTCTTGATTCAAGATTCTGAGATAGCTTGGGAAATGAAAAAAGCCATTTGTATGTAATATAAAATCTTCATTACAGTGACCATTAGATCAGAATTCAGGATTATTTTTTTAATTATCTGATTGGGCCTTAAAAAAAAGCTGATATTTAAATACCCATGCCTGAGAAAGAAGAAATCTAAATTTTCTAAGATAATATAGAAGAAATAACTTTATTTTACATTAATACCTTTGTTTTCTATTATTAAGCAGAGGGATTTTTTTTTTTTTTAAGATTTCATTTGTTCGGGCACCTGGGTGGCTCAGTGGGTTAAGTGGGTTAAGTGGGTTAAGTCTCTCCCTTCGGCTCAGGTCATGATCTCAGGGTCCTTGGATCTAGCCCTGCATGGGGCTCTCTGCTCAGCAGGGAGCCTGCTTCCCCCTCTCTCTTTGCCTGCCCCTCTGCCTACTTGTGATCTCTTTCTCTCTGTCAAATAAATAAATAAAATCTTTAGGGAAAAAAAGATTTCATTTGTTCATTTGAGAGAGAGAGCACAGAGAGAGAGAACAAGCACAAGTAGGGGGCAGAGGGTGAAAGATAAGAAGTAGGCTCCTCGCTGAGCAGGGAGCCCAATGCAGGGCTCAATCCCAGGACCCTGGGATTATGAACTGAACTGGAGGCAGACAATTAAATGACTGAGTCACCCAGGCGCCCAAGCAGAGGGATATTCTTAAAAAAAAAGTATCACTTTCATTGCATCTAGGATGCTTTTGCCCTATCATTCCGAGCTTTCGTGTATAAGGAAATTTCCAAAAGAAATGTTGTCTTTGAGGCTATTTTGCATGTAAAGATTTTTTTCATGTAAGGGTTAAGTGTAAAGAACATGGTAGTGGTGAAAAGACAAGTGGATATACACGCTGTTTCTGTTCTACAAACATCATCTTCCTATTCACATTGGCAGAACCATACAAGGCCATTAATTCTTATTGAGATCTCCCCAAAATATATATCAAACTTTCTCTCCCATAGCAAGACACAGTATCTGAGTAAAATTACCAATTAAAATGGAGGAGTATAAAAAAGCACCCTAGGAAAAAATACTTATTTCTAAATATAAAAGAAAATCCCCAAAATAAAGAAACCCAGAAAGAATGCTTGGCAAGGAAAGAGTTAGCCTCAAAAATTGTGTGGGCGACAGGAATTGTTTTCCTGACCAAGGCTTATAACACCAGAAGTCTGTTTTCCTCTAGTGAATGGCATGAATCTCACAAACTTGGAAAGAATAGTATTAGCAGCAGCCTTACTGATCTGATCCAGAAGGCTTCAGAGTAAGACTCAAAGTGGAAGAGAAAAATGCGAATCCGTAAAATGGATATTATGGAGGACCACAGGTTTGAAACGAAAATAAGACACAGGGACAAAAGTGTCCAGAAATTATTTTGTGAAAATCATGGCTTGAAATCATACTTAGGCCTAGGATATATGGCATACCGAATAAAACTAAAAAACTGTAGATGTGGTAAGGTCTCAAAATGCACTTTTTTTTTTAGTCCTTACACGCCTCCAGTGGATGAGCTTAGGAATTGCCACAGATGTTCATGTAAGGAGTGCTCTGCACAGGGGAAGCTGGCCTGTGGGACAAGTGCGGATATGTTCCACTCCGCATGAAATTGCCCAATAGGTATCATTATTTTCAATTTACAGAGTAGAAACCTAGGCTTAGGTACATTCAGAAACTGGCTCAAGGGTATCTAGCTAAAAAATGATGAGGCTAGACTGGCTAGAATTGCAGGCCAAGTGCATCTGGAATTCATAATTTTAGAAAATCATAGGGAAAACTATACACAAATAGGCACACATATGTAATTTATTCTAAAGTAGCAGAGTAGGGGAAAATTATCTAACTTGCTTACAAAGAATAACACAGTGACTGGGAAATGTGTGTCATTGCATATCAGGGAGTTACCTATTAGAATTAAGATCCAGAAACGTAAAGATAGGAATTTATAGGATGCTAATGCAGGAGGGGAAATTCTGGAAAGAAGAGAAATTGCCATTGGAAAATAGGGTAGCTATCAAAGCGAAACATAATATAGAAAGTGGTTTATTAGTAATGAGTACAGGATGTGGACCAGAAGGAAGGGTTTCAATTATTTGGATTCCCTCTTGGGAGGAAGTCTAATTCTACTAACAATGTATTTGAGGGGAAGACTTTTTTTTTTTAAAGATTTTATTTATTTATTTGAGAGAGAGAGCGAGAGAGAGGAGAAGGTCAGAGGAAGAAGCAGACTCCCTGTGGAGCTGGGACCAGATGTGGCCCGGGACTCTAGGATCATGACCTGAGCTGAAGGCAGTTGCTTAACCAACTGAGCCACCCAGGCGCCCTGAGGGGAAGACTCTTATGCTAACTACTTTTCTGCTAAATTTGACTTAGAAGGTGGAGACTTTAGGAATGAAAGTTTTGAGGAACTTGAGAACAAAGGAAGCAAACGATAAGCAGAGTTAGGAAAATTCTGCAGACCAAAAATAGGAAGCCCTCCAGTTTACAGGGAGCAGTGGGCCATTACCCGGATACTCTAAGAAAATATACCTGAAGAAGAACATGAGAAACCAGAGATGAACTACTGACTCTATCATTGCAAATAAAACTATAATCAGAAAAAAGGAAAAGATACCTAAGGAAAATAATTTAATTTTACAAATAGCAATTTGGTATTCAGTTCTTTGGTATTTCAAAATGGAGATAAGATGAATGTGAATGACCAAATCAAGTGATAAGGTCTTAGAAAATGAGTTGATGTGTCTAAAGTCAAGACTGCTCTAAGAAGCTCCAAGTAAGAAAGATCTAAAAATGTTAGCTGTGTTCAGTTAAAAAAAAAAAAGAAAGAAAGAAAGAAAAAAGAAAAGAAAAAGAGAAAAGGTAAGGCCACCAGCTGAGGGAGAAAGAACTACTAATCTTTCTTGTTTATATTCTATCAGGGAAATTATCATCAAATTAGAACAAATAGAACAAACAATTTTGATAGAGGTTTAGGATTTACTCAGATTTCCTTAGGAACTGAAGTAAAAGAGGGATAAAAAGAAAGTTTCTCAATGATCCATTGCTGTCTGCTGTGTCAGCAACCTGTGAATACTTAGAGAAGAAAGTGGGGATTATCAGAGATACCAGGATGCATTCACTAAAAAAGAAGTTTTGTTTGTTTTTTGCTTATTAGACAAGAAGGACAAGAATATTTAACTAATAATGTATCTTAATTTGAATATTGTTTCTTACATAGCCTTTTACTATAACTTCTTGAACAAGGTAGATAAACAATAGTTTTATGATAATACAATTGAGTGAGTTAATGGTGGTCAATCATTCTTCCTCCAAGCAAATTTTGTCCTCTTTACTTGGAAACTCAAAATGCTATTCTGTGATTTCATTAAGGAAGTGGAAAACAACACTTTATACATCTATGGATAATACAAAGTTGTGAGGGAATCAAATAACTCTTCAAAAACATTTTGTTATGCAGTCACCCCAGATAATATACTATGTAACAGGAAACAATGTAAAGACCTACATTTAAATTTCAAAAATATCATTTGCATCAACAAAGGATAACAAGGCTTAAGAATGGTTCGTTTGAAAAGATCTATTTTCCCAAAACCCATAATCTTCAGTTACTTAGGAAAACATTGTACTTGATTGTTTCTGCTCATTTTACTAAAATATTTCTATTCTTCAGATACATTAAATTCATTGGTAAAACATCCTCTCTCTATAATTTGAAACCCTTCGATTGAAAATAAGTAAGACTTCTAGCTCCTTGGGAAACAAGACAAAGAATTATGCAGCACAGATAAGAGTGTGCACATCTTAAATAAGTTTCTTTCATAGCAATAATCCAATGTAATTTCTATAGCATATTTCCTGGGGATTTCAGAAGGCTCAAAGGATGTCACTTGAAAATGTCTGCTGGCACAGCAGAAAATGTAAATTAATTCCAAACATTTGTGAATAGCTCGGAACAATGTGATATAGAGCACAATTATCTTTCATATGGGAAAATATATTCTGGAATATGCCAAATGATTAAAAATTTATAGTAACATGTCATAATAACAAGGTCTTCACAGAACCACAAACAGAAAAAAAGGCACCAATTAAATTTCTCACCTGCCGGATACCCAACCGGTATGCAACAATCCGATCAACCGCATCAGGATTCATTTGTGTCCACTGTAGGCTGTAAGAATAAACACGATGTCTGTTCTGCCATACAGGATTGTAGGTATCGTAATAGAATTCTGGAGCATAGGCCTTTCCTAAAAATAGAAAGAGTGCTTAAATTTGAATGATGACATATGACAATCAAACATGCTTATTCTTTTTTGGCCCTTTTACCTCATTCTACCATGTGTCCCGAGAGTAGTTCTTCTATTTGAAAAGTCATTACTAACAGCTAATCAACTTTCTGGAGAATTTTGAGAATAGATAAAAGAAGATTTCCTGGCTGATTAGATGAACAGTGTGAGAGGAAGAGAAGAATCAAGCTCAACCACAAGTGTTTTGGTCTAAGGAACTAAAGAATGGAGTTTCCATCAACTGAGGTGAAAAACTATGGGAAGGTCAAATTTTGGGGGAAAACTTCAGGAGTTATTTTTTAACAGTCTGAATGATCTAAACAGAGACATCAAGTGGGATATATTTGTCTAGAATTCTAGAGAGGCCAGAATTAGAGCTATAATCTAATTAACCATAAGCATATAGATAGATTTAAGTTTAAAATCATGAGAATGAAGAGTCTCACATCAAGGGACTGTGAGGAGACAGAGAAGAAGACTAAGGCCTGGGGCACCCAGATGGGTCAATTGGTTAAGCTTCCGCCTTTGGTTTAGGTCTTGATCTCAGAGTTTTTGGATCAAGCCCTGAGTTGGGCTCCTTGCGGTGGGGAAGGAATCTCCTTCTCCCTCTCTCTCTACCCCTCCTCCTGTTTATGCACTCTCTCTCTCTCTCTCAAATAAATAAATAAAATCTTACAAAAAAAGGTTAAAGCTTGACCACTGAGGAAATCCAAGATTAAGACAGATGAGAGCAGATAAAAACTTCAGCAAAGCCTAAGATGGAACAAATCCATGAATGAGAGGAAAATAAAAATTGTGGCATCCTAGAAGTCAAAAGGAGTATATCAGCAAGTGAATGATTAATTCTGTCAAAAAAAAAAAAAAAAGCGAAAATGATAATTTGTGTTTATATTGTGTTTGGTCAATACATTTGAAATTACCCAAACAAAGACTTAACAATGACACAAGAACTTGGGCCAATAACAAAGAAGCTTTTATTCAGATTTAAGGGATATATTAAGTATATATTATGTATACTACATATATAAACCATCTGGTTTTTTGTTTCAGTTATCAAATTGAAAAGTGCACAGACCATTTGGAATTATAGATCTAACTTCTTGATATTCTGAAATATATTTTCATACCTTCCATTTTTTACCTATAAGTATTTATTTATTAAGTTAAATTAACAATATCTAAGGAGAACCTATAAAATGCCATATAGTCTACTAGGCAGTGGGGATCCAATGAATGAATATGGCCTCTGTCCTCATAGAAATTGCTAATATTTCCTAGATTTTTCAAATAGCTTTGTAATTTTTACTGAATGATGAGTTTATCATCCCTCTCATTCAACATCTTTTCTGTTTTTCTTTTATAAAATCAGGTTAAACATTAAATATCCTGCTGGATTTTTCCTCATAGGTTTCTGTTTGCAGGAAATTCTCTTTCCCAGTTTTTCATATTTCTTCATTAGTCATCTATCATTTAGTGGTTGCAGAAGAGATGGCTCATAAAAATTTCTAACAGATAGTTAAAGGATGGATTTTGCCCACGAAGAATAGAAGTGATAGTCTCTATTATCCCAGAGAAGTTCATCAGGAAAAAATATCACATGAACTGAATTTGATTTTTGGTAAGTTTATTAATGAAATTAAATACATCGAATTAAATATCTGAATTTTAGTAACTTTTGAAAAATTCTCCCACATCAGCATTGTATGTACTGAAAAAAATATTCTATGGATATTCATTCAGTTGAATAAAAATGGATTAAAAGGAGATCTCCTGCATAGAAGGAGATCTCTAGAAAAGAGCCATAACTTTCACTTTGTTTCTTTTATCTTGTTACGGTGTTATTCCTTATTACTAAATGATATCACAAATTCATGTCTACAACACTTAAGAGCAAAATCTAGATGAGAGGAAAATAATATTCTGAGTAAAGAAATCAATACCCAAAACATCATTGACAACTTGTACTTGAGACCAAATCTTATTGAGGATGTACATTTAATAGTATCCTAGATAAAGAGGTAGGGGTTTTGATTATAAATAAGCATCCAGAGACACCTAGGTGATTCAGCTGGTGAAGCCTCTGACTCTTGATTTCAGCTCAGGTCACAATATCAGGGTCCTGAGTTTGAGTCCTCTGTGGACTCCACCCTCAGCTAGTAGTCTGCTTGGGATTCTCTCTCCCTCTCCCTCTGCCCTTCTCCCCAGTGATGTGCCTGCGTACATGCTCATGCTTTCTCAATTTAGTTCTAAGCACCACTTCGTTCATAAAATAAATGATGCATTCAAATAGAGTAAGTAGAGAGTCGAGTCATAACCTGCGGCATGTTTAGCATTCAAAAGAACAAGCAAGTTTCTCAAAAATAGGCAGGCACAGTTTTTCTAAGACTTGAAATTTTATCACAGAGAAAGAAAATCAGACAAATTTTAACCGATCTAATGAAATAAGATGACTACCAGTGGGTGGATATTAAAAGGAAACACATTTAAGAATCTCTTAATCTCAGGAAACAAACTGAGGGTTGCTAGAGGGGAGGGAACGGGATGGCTGGGGAATGGACACTGGGGAGGGTATGTGCTATGGTGAGCACTGTGAATTGTGTAAGACTGATGAATCATAGACCTGTACACCTAAAATAAATAATACATTATATATTAATTAAAAAAAAAAGGTGGGGCGCCCGGGTGGCTCAGTGGATTAAGCCTCTGCTTTCCGCTCAGGTCATGATCTCGGGGTCCTGAGATCGAGCCCCACATCAGGCTCTCTGCTCAGCAAGGAGCCTACTTCCCCCTCTCTCTCTGACTGCCTCTCTGCCTACTTGTGATCACTCTTGCTCTGTCAAATAAAGAAATAAAATCTTTAAAAATAAATAAAAAAACAAATAAGTGAATAAATATTAAAAAAAAGGAAACACATTTTGATATTGAAATGTTCTACCAATTCTTTCTGAGTATGTAATGACCTACCTCGGAAGACTGTGATTTTCTCTTCACTAGAGATTTTTTGTCAATGCCTACCAGTCATTTAGCAGGACTGAGATGGGTGACTTTCCACAAGGTGGCCATTAAAGCACCTCTGAGTCTCAAGTCTATAGGGTGCCTACTGTTTATTGTACTACTTTAATTGTACAGAGCATACTAATTTATAAATTTCCATTTCATGTTTCTAATACCTGTAGTCTAATCCTATTTTTTTGTTGACTGCCAGGAGAGTAACTGGCTGTGTGTCATAAATGCAAATTGCCATAATTCAAGAAGTGATTGTTTACCTACATAAATACTTTTAAGGTTATTGAAGCAGTTTAACCTTGAAGGTAAAAAATCCTCATGGCTCTGTGAATAATAAGAATTTGCTTATCAAGATTCTTTTCAAGGTCATCTAACCCTTATTTAAGTATTCCAAATAGATCAAATTTCAGTGTAAATTCTATCATCTTTACATTTAATTGCAGACTATTATGAAGGCTTTCCAGTATATATTTTCCAGTATATTTTTAAAATATTTTATCTGAATTGATATATCTGTATTACTGTAACATAATATGTAATAATCTTTCATGGAACATCAGTATAGAAAATAACTTAGAGAAGATCTGTTCCAATATCTCATATGATAAAGAATTTTAGGAACAAAATAGAAAAGGTGATGATGTACAATAGTTGATATTAACAAATAATCAAATAAAACAGGCCCCATTAAAAATTGACTTTGACTCATAGAGAAAGTTTTATTTTAATTGAAGATTTTATTTTATTTAAAAAAAAAATTTTTTTTTTGAGTAGAATTGCAATACCTTGGAGTTAAAGGTGAAAAAGTTTTTAGATGGTGTGTAAATAATACTGATTAGAAATAAATAATTACTAATAAATAATTTTGAAGCACCTAGGTGGCTCAGTCAGTTAAGTGTCTGACTCTTGATTTTGGCTCAGGTCATGATTTCAGGGTGATGAACTCAAGCCTGAGTAGAGTTATGTGCTCAGCATGGAGTTGGGTTGCCCCTCTCCCTATGCTCCTCCCCCATGTGCTCACACATGCTCTTGCTCTCAAATAAATAAAATATAAAAAAAAAAATAATCTTGACTAGTTACAGTTAAATGTAGATATTATTTCTTATGTCTCAGAACATATTTTGTACTAAATCTGTTTTGGATTAACCACCAAAGAAAAGTGCTTTCTAATTTTATTTAAGAAATAATTCTTAAAAGTAAAAACAACAACAAAACCCAAACATACATACATTTTTCACTGAATCAGAACCAAACATATTTAGTATTTATACAACCATTTTGTAAGAAGCACACTGTAATACTAAGGAAACACCCTTATAATAATCTTAGGCTTTGTCAACCAAACATGACATCTGCTGGTTGAACACAGAAAGAATTCATAATACGTTTTTTTCTTTTTTATCCTCTGGACATTTTTTCCTTCTTCCAGCAAGAATGCCAAGAATTTTTTTTCTTTTTTATATTCTAGTTTCATTTTTATGCAATATTGTCCCAGTTTAAATCTTTTTAGACTAAATGACCTAGAACTACATTCATTATCTAAACTAGCAGATGATTTTTAGGTAAGTATATGGATCTCGGATTTTAAAATATTCTTAAAATATACATAAGTAAATTATTTAATTGTTCAAAATTTTAAATAGAATTTATATAAAAATACATTTATTCTATTTTGTAAATAACTTTTGAAAAGCGATTAAATTGAGATTTTAAAAAATGATTTTATGCATCAGCTAAAAGTTCAAGATACAGGAAGAAGCTATGACATGTCACTTTCCTGGTCTAAGAATGATAAAGTATAAAGGAAACTTAGATGCTTCTCTAAGCTTTAAAGCATGATAGAATTATTCCTTGGGGGTCAAAAAGCACAGAACTGAAAACCCAACACTGAATAAGAGTAGAGGGAAGAGGAGTGTTGTTGGTAATACCCTTACAAGTACAATTTAAGGCCCATAAGAGATGAGGTTAATGGGTCAGTGCAAGATAAGAAGGTGGAAATGAGGCTACTACATATGATCAACATCAGTAAAAATAGCTATCTCAGAAATAGAGTCTACTAGAAAAAAATTTCCCCTCACAAGCATAAGAAGATGACAAAAATATTTACATTAAAAAAAAATCATCCTTGTCCAATGACACCACTGGAGTACTTGAGTAAATCCAGTATCAAGTTACTTTTGAAAGACATGCTCTCAATTTAGACTACAGAGAATTTCTCATAATTAAACCTCAATGAATCTGAATTCAGAATACAACATTACTAATACACAAGAAAACGTTCAACTATGAGTGATTTAGAAAGCCAATGAATACCTGGATTAGTCTATAGATAATAGAAACATAAAATAGAATTTATAAATAAGTATGCCCAAGGCCATTGAAGGAATAGAGAATGATAAAGACTATGGGGCCTTCTTTGAAAGAATAATTAATACTCTCTTCTGGGATCAAAGGTAGGCTTTATAGGGGACATACTGACATCTTTATAGATCTAAAAGAAGAAATTGTTCAGACAGACAAGAATGACTTATGGAAGGATAAAGAAAAGAAATAAAGCATGGCCTTTGGTGAAGAAAAATGAATATATTATAGATAATATTTTAAAGGAATTATTTATTTATTTATTTATTTATTTATTTATTTATTTTTAATTTATTAGAGAGAAAGACTGAGAATGAGAGGAGAGAAGGTCAGAGGGAGAAGCAGACTTCCCGCAGAGCCGGGAGTCCGATATGGGACTCAATCCCGGGACTCCGGGATCATGACCTGAGCCGAAAGCAGTCGCTTAACCAACTGAGCCACCCAGGCGCCCCAATAATATTTTAGAAGTCACACAGGAACTAGAGTAACTATAGCAATGCAGTGACCATCTTTGCTACCAAACTCTGCACTTTTGAAGAACCGGGATGGTCTCATTAGCTGTTACCTAACTGCTAACATACTCACGCGCTTGAATAAGACAGGAAGAATAGGTCAGTGATAACTTATGATGTGTCTTGATATGATAAATGTTTGCTACTTATCATATAGTTCAATTATTCTCTAATTATTTTAACCAGTACTCAAATAAGAGAAAAGATTTTATAGTGTTATCTGATTTTCACTTCTCAGAGTAAACTCAGGGAAATCAATAAATTGAATGAGAACTAAATTAATAATCAAAATGTAATAATCAAGGAATTTCACAAAAACACACTTGCAAAGTATCAATAATAATAAATGAATTTAAAACTTTTCAAGTGTGTATTTATTCTCACAAGAAGAGTAGCCATAGAGATCCACAGGAATCTTAATACACTGATGATGCACTGTTTTGTTTTGTTTTTTTAAAGACTTTTAAAAACCACAAGAATCATAGCTCTGTGCCTGTATGCATTTTTAGTAGAAACTAACAGTCAAGTCACATTGTATTCAGTCAGAATCAAAGCCCAGCTAAGGCAGTAGAATGCTCATTATGATCTATTAGACATAATTTATAGCAAAAATCTATGCAACTCTGTCACTTCTCCACAAGACAGAAGAAAGAACTTGCAATCATTGGAACCATTATTATTTTCTCTTCAAAATAATTAATTTTGAGCAAATCTTGAATCTTGCTTTCATATTAAAAAGAAAGCAAAAGATGGGATGCCTGGGTGGCTCATGTAAGTGTCCCTCTTGATTTTGGCTCAGGTCATGATCTCAGGGTTTTGGGATCAAGCCCCATGTAAGGCTCTGCACTCAGCTGGGAATCTGCTGGAGATTTTCTCTCTCTTTCCTCCTCTGTCCCTCCCCACCTCAAATAAATAAATCTTTAAAAAAGAAAATTAAATACTTCTGTGGAAATGGGGATTTTTCTAAGTTTTTAATCAGGAATATGATATAAATCTACTTTACAGTTTTTAACTATAACAGGTGGGAAAGAAGAGAGTGGATTGGATGAGTAAGAAGCCCTGGGCAGGAAACCTGTAAGAAGATACTGTTAAAAGAAAACAACAACAAGAAACATGATTTGGGAAACAAAGAAAGGCTGATTAACTCAAAAATCATTGCAGATAAGCATCCAATTAGCACTTGTCCTGACTGGATACTATGGGTAAACTCCTAAATTTTCAATCGTCAGACACTCGAATGGACACCAGAGTTTCTAACTGAGATGGAGAATGACTGTATGCATCTCATCCTGGATGAGTGAAGAGTTGCATTACCTCCTGGTATCCTATTCTTCTGAAAGCTTAGTGTTTTGATTTTAAACGATGTAAAGATTAGTATCCTGGAAGAAGAGGTATAAGAAGCATTCAGAGAACCAAATAGGTTTAATTCTGTGAAGTCAGAGGAAAAATTTTTAAAAAGAATCAGTACACTCACTTGTGTTTCCTATATTTGATAGTTAATATTAGGCCTTATCTCATTAAAAAGAAGTAATAAATGAATTACGGCTGAATTGATGAATTCTGCTTATTCTCATTAGACTAGAAAGGCGGTAAATTAATATGAAGAAGGAATGAAAAAAATGGAAAATATCTAAGTAATACTGACAAAAGAAACTATTATATCTGATAAAGAACAATTTATCTTAGAATTAAAGTGAATGTTACAGCAGCAATAACTGAATGTCAAGAGTTCTTTCAATAGTGATAACTTGTCAATATGTGTGGGGGAGAAACAAAAACATAACAAAATTATACAGCTGTGAAGTCAATGACAACATCTCTCAGTTAATGATTTGTTTAGAGTGTTTTAAAAAAAAAAATGCAAGACATGTAACAATTTATAACACAACCAAATCATTTAAGTGAAATGCTTTTGTACTTGAGACAGAGAAATGTTTATTCATACTTTGTCTTCCTGTTTAGAGACAGTCAATACATTTTCAAATGATCAGTCATTGTTTGACATTATTTTTTTTTTTAAAGATTGTATTTATATTTGACAAGAGAGAGATCACAAGTAGGCAGAGAGGCAGGCAGAGAGAGAGGGGAAAGCAGGCCCTCCGCTGAGCAGAGAGCCCAATGTGGGACTTGATTCCAGGACCCTGAGATCATGACCTGAGCCAAAGGCAGAGGCTTTAACCCACTGAGCCACCCAGGCGCCCCGATATTATTTTTTTCAGTAATATTTTTTTAGACTTGAAGTAATGAGTAGTCTTTTACTGAAGTGCAGTTGATATACAATGTTACATTAGCTTCAGGTATACAATGTAGCAATTGCACAAGTGTATACATTATGCTATTCTCAACACAACTGCAGCAACCACCTGTCACCATACAACCCTATTATAATACTGTTGACTGTATTCCCTATGCTGTATTTTGTGTCCCTATGACTTATTTATCCTGTAACTGGAAACCTTTATCTGACATTCCCCATCACTTATTTTGCCCATCCCCCACCATATAGTAGGATTCTCACGATATGCTCATGAGATAACTTCATACAATTTATACCTTTATGAACATGTGTTAGTATAAAGAACAATAGTTACTACGTAATTTAAATTATGTAGATTCCAATGTTCTTTCCATAATTTAAAAAAGCCAGTGAAGGAAAATACTTAGACTTACATGCAAACTTTTAAAGTGTTTTTTTTTTAATTTTAAGATTTTATTTATTTATTTGTCAGAGATAAAGAGAGAAAGAGCACACAAGCAGGCGGAGTGGCAGGCAGAGAGAGAAGCAGGCTCCCCACTGAGATGCCGGATTTGATTCTGGGCCCTGGGATCATGACTTGAGCCGAAGGTAGACACTTAACTGTTTGAGCCACCTAGGCATCCCTTAACTTAGTTTGTTTTGTTTTTTTTTTAAGATTTTATTTGTTTATTTATTTGACAGAGAGAGAGATCACAAGTAGGCAGAGAGGCAGGCAGAGAGAGAGGGGGAAGCAGGCTCTCTGCTGAGCAGAGAGCAGAGAGCCTGGATGCGGGGCTCGATCCCAGGACCTGGAGATCATGACATGAGCCGAAGGCAGAGGCTTTAACCCACTGAGCCTCCCAGGCGCCCCTTAACTTAGTATTTTAATAGCTTGCTTTAGTAATGTAAGTTCATTTGAATATAATAACCTACCATATAATTCAATTTTCCTTTACAGATAGTTTTTAAATGACTAAATATCTAGAGGATATTTATAGAAATACCTACTTGGAAAATTATTTAATTATAATGAGTTCAAATTGTCTAAATATTTTTACTTCAATATCTGAAATGTGGAATGAACAAAAGACCCAATTTCATAAATTCTTCTAAAATCATCTTCAAGTATTAATAATTTAGCCTTCTTCTTAATCTCTAGGAAGGCAGAGGCCATTAAAATGATAGCCCAAGAAAATGGCTTCCAGGGCTCTTTGCTAAATGAAAATGATGATCAGAGGCAAAGATGACAATTTACCAAGAATCCTGTGATTGGTTATTAGGAATGAAATAGGCAACCAGGTAGGGTTTTC
Source organism: Nasua narica (assembly GCA_028533885.1). Lineage (NCBI taxonomy): Eukaryota > Metazoa > Chordata > Mammalia > Carnivora > Procyonidae > Nasua > Nasua narica. The sequence continues at coordinate 80,882,883 of CM052797.1, forward strand.
AGAAGTAATATGGCTGAATAATTAGTTCTTGCAAAAAAGGGTATGCTTTACCAAACCACTAAATGCTCAAGCCACATGTATCCACATCAGTAGGTAATGTGATATGTTTTCCATTGTAAAAATCCTCCCCCAATTTAAGACTCTAATCAGAGGAGTTCATAATTTCATTTGAGCAGGGATCTGCCATACAAAGTCAAAATTCTTTATTAATACGATAAAAATTAATAAATATGGCATAATCATCAAATATTACTAATAATAGATCCATTTAGTTACTGCCAAGGACTCTTTCAATTAGGTTTTTGGTTCTCAAAAACAGCAATTATTTTAAGAAGTTAGTTGGGTTAGAAAGCTATCTCTAGAGATTCATAGTGGATCTGCATATGCAATTTATTCTATTTATATTATTTGGTATAGTCTGTATAAAATACTTATAGCACTGGGGAAATAGATTTAAATAAATATTAATTTCTTACTGTATCCCCTCCCACAAAAAGAAAAAAGGAAAAAAAAAGTAAAATAAAACTCTCTAGGAGAGTTCCATACTTGGTTTCATTATAATGGTAGAAACATAGGAAACTGGGGCATCTGGGTGGCTCAGTGGGTTAAGCCTCTGCCTTCGGCTCAGGTTATGGTGTCAGAGTCCTGGGATCGAGCCCTGCATCGGGCTCTCTGCTCAGCGGGGAGCCTGCTTCCGCCTCCCTCTCTGCCTGCCTCTTTGCCTACTTGTGATCTCTCTTTCTCTCTCTGTGTCAAATAAATGAATAAAATCTTAAAAAAAAAACCCATAGGAAACTGAAGCAATTTTAAAACTCAACTAGACAAATTTAAATGAATGCCCATTTAGTTTCTTTAAACTTTAATGAAGCTATATTTCAACATAATTGAATCACCTCTGACCTAGAAAACAAAATATTTATATAAGTAGTTATTGGCTTATACATCAAATATATATTATTTTGTGTAATATAAAATAAATGTATATTTACCAGATAACATTTCAACTTAAATGGATAACAGCTTTAACTCTAAAATTCGCAATGTACTTTGCCAGAAATTATGCAAAATATGAATAATATTTTTTTCCAAACAGGTTTAGATTAGGGTCTGGCCCAAAAATTTTAAAAGATGACTTGGATTTGATGAAACCATCAGCTTTCACATTTGGCACATAAATAGGAAATTGCTAAGGGTGTAAACAAAGTTTGGAAATGAAACATATATCTTATTTTACAAGGAAATATCTAAATAAATGTTATATGTATAAAAACCACATGTTGGGAGTGCCTGGATGGCTCAGTTGGTTAAGTGTCTGCTTTTGGCTCAGGTCATGATCCCAGGGTCCTGAGATCAAGTCTTGCATTGGGCTTCTTGCTCACCGGCGAGTCTGCTTCTCCCTCTGCCTCTGCCCCTTCTCTAGCTCGTGCTCTCTCTCTCTCTTTTTATCTCAAATAAATAAGAAACCAATCTAAAGAACCAAAAACAAAACAAAACAAAACAAAACAAAACAAAACAAAAAACCACCACATGTTCTAAAGAAAAATAATGTGGAGAGGTCCTCCTGAAATAAAGATGGCTGATTATTGGTAGAGGAGAGACATGTATGAAGAGAAAGGAGAAAAGGCTCTGTACTTCAGTTACTTCCTTTGTACACCATAGAACCTGCCCACCACCCTGTCCAGTATTTGAGACACCTATGAAAATTATACAGCTGGGGCTTATGTTTAAGAGTTATTTTATTATAATTTACCACTACAATCAAGGACTCTTGGAGCAAGAAAAATTTTAAGGAACAAAAATTTTACCTCAAATTTATATAGGAATTTACAGTTTACAAAGTACTTTCACAAATATTAACTTATTTTAGTCTTCAGTGAGTTTGAGAAGGGCAAATATGCAAAGGGATATTACTTGGCTTGAGCTGCAGATCTTGAAAGTTAATATGAACATCATAATTACTTTACTAATGCAGACTACTCTCCTCGCCTGGTTTGCAGATCATCCCTCAAAAAGATCCAAACATTTTGTGAGAAGGAAAAGGGGTTACACCATTCACCTAAATATACAAAGAAAACTGGCCTTCAAACAGGATCTGATTGCTACCTTCCTCAATGTATGTTATTTTAAGAACAGTAGGATAAAATGAAATAGTTAGAAATCTCTCTTTTTAGAAACATTGCAGGAAATACTCCCAAGACAGAGAGAATATAAAACTATTTTTGCTTTGTTTTACATTAAAAAAAATTTCATTGATACATAGTACATGTCAATTGTCAGTGGGTGACAGTAACACAAGGTCAAGGTAGCATCTGGAGTGCAACATTTGGCTATGCCACAATAATGGATGCAGATTGATTTTGTGCTTCTTTTTTCTACTGGTAGTAAAGGCCTTTAGAGTATTCCTTCAAGAGTTATAACACTTCTTTCATATATTACAATGATGTCTATGAATGATCTAACTCTAGAATAGATACTATGTATGGTGGCATAGGGAGCAGGGACATAATTGAAAATGCAGAAGAAATTGCATAGATATCATTAAATTTCACAACACAAAAGCAGATTTAGAAATAGAAAATGATTAAATGTGCATGGGTCCAGTCTCCGGGATAAACACAAACTTCCTATTTTGCACTGAGTGTACCCTTGTTCTCTGACCAATTTTATTTCCTTGGCTCATTCTATACATCCTACACCTAAGAAATACTCGTGGAGAATCAAATTAGGAACATATCTAGCAACGATTTATTTAGAAAGTCAATTACTTATTCTTATATGGTCCAGAAAAGAGACAGAAATACTATCTATATTCCCCTTCGATATGCAAGAAGGGCATTTATGAGCCAATATATGGAAAAACCAAAAATCTGTTTATATACTACATCCATATTTTTATAAGGTTCCAAATTTTTCCTTTGCTTTTTCTGGAAATCCCTAAAAGACTTCTCATATGTAATCCAAAAGCCAGTTACTTTAGGCTTTCTTGCCCTTCCTTTCTTATTCCAGCTTCCATCAAAGAAACAGTCAGTTCCCTTAAGGTTGTGTACACTGTGGGGGAAATTTTATGAGAATTGGAATTATATAACAAACCATGTGTGAAACAAATACCAATGTATAAAATTTGCAATGGAGTGTGTCTAAAAGGGAAAAAAGTCCCCCTGATGGTGTAATACTAGAGATCAATTTTTTTTCCTTCGGTCTTGTAATTTCAGACCCTAAGGGATTTTTTTATTCTCTTCATATACCACAAATACTTCTGGAATAATAACCTCCCATGAAGACCCCACTGGGGTCTTTCTATTCATAATTTTGTATACGTGTTTCTAGTGTTCTTCTACTTGGTCACAGAAAATATTCCAATCATAGCTTCTAAAATGTTAGAAGAAAGCTTAATCTAGGGAATAAAACTGTTCTTTTTTGGGGTAAGGGATAACTGATGCTTGATCTCTCCTAGACAAAAATAAGAGTTTTTAAAGCACTTCTTTTGTTAGGTTTCACTGTTTGTCGTCACTCACTACGCTAATAAACTTGCATGCATTATGTTTTTAAAAATGCACAATCCACTGCAGGATGAGAATATTCTTATCAATTCTTATCATTTTCTTTTTACAAAAGATTAAAATGAAGATTAGAGATCTTAAAGAGCTTGCCCTATAGGAAGCAACTACCCAGTAACAGAGCTACATTATGAAATCATGCGATCCAAAGCCCCTTTCTTGTTCCAAATTCCAACGTCCCTGGAAATGGTCGCTCACAATCAAGTGTGCCTGGCTGACGGGGTGAGGGGGCTAAAATTCAGGCTCTATTCCTCTTGCAACTGCTTCTGCGGTGGCATAGAAGCCTGTTTGTTCAATGAAGGGGATTTTTCCCTAATTCCCTACACACAAATACTGTACAGGCTGATGGATTTCTGGTAAGATGTCACTTCAACTAATCTCAAAAGTATCCTTGCTTTCCTACTCCATCCATTGTGAGTAAAGAAACTGAAATTACAATTTACCCCTGGTATTCAACCAGATTTACCGTGATATATAGTTATCTGAGAATATTATCTATTCAGGGCTTCACAAAGATAAGGACTGACAAAATATAATGAGAGCTACTTTTATTTTATTAAAGATTTAGTTCAGGAATAATGAATATACAATAAGCTGCAAATAAATGTATTCATTCTTTCCTAAAGCTATACATTCCTTAAAAACTTAATGGCATCAAACACTTTAAAGCCTTGTGTTCATGTAAAGGACCATTGGTTGGGGCGTGCACATGGAAGGGGCACAGATGGATGAATTGACCCAGTGGCTCTCAGGCTGAGACAGCTGAATGTTCAATGGCATACTTATAGACCACATTAACTTCTTGGCAAGCGCTGTTGCTGCACATGTGGGTGGTCCATTGCTGAATATGAATGTGCTGAATACCATTTAGGCAGGGAGCAAGAGGTGTTCAAGTGAGTTGGAGAGGAGCCCAGAAGGTATGCTGCTTATCTTCTAGGAACATTTATTTTCTCCAAAACATATAACTTGAATTAATAAAGTGGATTTAGATGTGAATAAAGGAAACTAGTTATTGAAACTGAATCACCGTGCCTCTCTAAGAATAACTAAAAGATCTGTGAATATGACTCCTAGCACAAGAAAAAGATTAGAGCACAAATAACTGTTCTTACCATATTGCTAAGAGGCACTGGTCTGGATCTGACCCCAAAACAGGTATCTGCCTGCAGTCAGATCCTGAAGCTTCTAGTAACTGTCATATTGGAGTTCTTTTGAAATAGACAAAGTTCATTAGAATGATGAAAGAAGGGGATTTCTTAAGTTATGCTTACTTAAGTCATGTAAAACTGTAAGACTTTGGTTTTATCCTCTGGTCTAAAACCTGAAAGGAATTTATAAAAAGAAAACCTCTATTGACTTTTTCAATTTAAGGCTCTGTCACAAAATCTCTCCTGAGAAAGGATGATAGATCAGTTTGTGAGCCATCATCTGTGGAATCTCCTGACCACTTTAAGTCTGGTTTTTGGCATGCCTTTGGAATGAGTTTTGCACTGTTCTCATCCATTAATCATCCCTTCAGGGTGATAAGCAGAGGCTAGATGCTTAAATGGGCACTTGGAAGTTTGGGAGTTGGCTTGGATTCCACTGAACTAAAAAGCCCTTCGATTCTTCCAAAGATTGGTTTTATTACCACCCAATAGCTCCTGAAAAATCCAACTGTACCTAGTGCTAAAGAGATCCTTTTATAAGGGCCTATTATTTTCTTAGTGATAGAAATACTAAACATATAACATTCACATACATATGTGTCATTTCTACATTTGGGTTTCTTTGTTTTATTCTTCTCTGGTTGCCAGTAAAATTATGAGAACTCTTCTCTTTCAGGGGAAACTATTTGTGACTTCAGACTGTTTCTTATCCTCTGCAAACTTGATCTAATACCTGCCTGAAATAATATCAGGAAGCTGTGAGAAATAGTTTTGGAATCCGACAGGCTAACCTTGTTAGGTTATCTCTGTCTTCCCTTCATTCTACCCAACAGTCACCATTTTGCTTATAAAATGGTAATCTTCCAAAAATCTCAAAATCTGATTTATACCACTCTCATTTAACTTTTATATATGACCTTTGTTACCAACATATCAGGTTGTTCTCTATTCTTAATGTACAGCCACTATCTCTTAAAGTAAGGGACATAATTGAGAAAAGATGATTGTGTTTATCATGGGGAGGGGAAATCTGTGAAAATAAACAGTTTAGTGTCTCCATCTAAAGAAGAGTAATTTAGAAGTTAGTGGAGGGAAAAGGAACAAAGGATTTTTGAAGAACAATCAGTTTTTTTGAATTACCTTAAATATATTAACATATGATTAGGAAAATTATACCTATGAAAACATTAAATAGAACAAGCACCTTAATATTATAAAATACCTCCCATTCTCAACCCTATCTTAGTTGGCAAATACCACTTATTTATTTGGTAACACTTAATTGAGGTATAAGTTACATAAAATAAAATGCATACATTTTAAGTAGAGATTTTGATGAGTTTGGAAAAATATGTATTACATGGTAATCACCATCCCACTCAATATATGGGCAATTTCCATCACTGCAAAAAGTTACCTCATGCCCCTTTGTAATCAATCAATTTTACTCTGTCTCAGCCAAACAGGTATCTAGTTTCTCTTACTAAAGGTTAGTTTTGCCTATTTAGGAAATTTGTATAAATGGAATCATAAATAATGCACCTTTTGTGTCAGGTTCTGACAGAAAACATATTTAGTGAGTTTTTGAAAACCATCCATCCGTATATTATGTTTATCAGTATTTTTTTACTATTTTTCCATTTTTATGATTGAATATAATTCCATTTCACGCGAAGATTGCAAGTTGTCTATCCATTCACTTGTAGATGGATATTTGGATTGTTTCTAGTTGGAGGCTATTACAAATAAAACTGCTATTAAAATTTGTGCAGAGTGGTGCCGAGGTGGCTCAGTTGGTTAAGTGTCTGCCTTTGGTTTGGTTGTGGTCCCAGGGCTCTGGGATCAAGGCCCATATCAGGTTCCTTGCTCATTGGGGAGTCTGCTTCTCCCTTACCCTCTCCCCCTTCCCCTGCTCATACTCTTCTTCTCTCAGATAGATAAAATAATTAGTAAGTAAGTAAATAAATAAGTAAATAAATAAGTAAATAAATAAATAAAATTGATTTTTTTAAAGAAATTAAGTTTGTGCATTATTTTTATATAAGCATGCCTTCATTTCTGTTGGGTAATCATCTAGGAATTGAATTGCCAGATTACTTGGTAAATGCATATTTAAATTTGAGAGGCAGATGAACAATTTTCAAAAAAGTCATCTCATTTGACATTCCCAGGAGCAGTGTGTGATAATTTCAGTTACTCTACAACCTCAGCAACACTTGGTATTGTCAGTCTTTTTAACTTTAGCCATGATAACATGTGTGTAGTGTTATCTCATTGTGGTTTAAATTTCATTTCCCTGGTAACTAATGATGGCAACCAGTTTTTATACAATTATTGGTCAACTATATGCTCTTTTGTGCAGTGTCCATTCAAGTTTTTTTGTTAATTTTTAATTGGACTATTTGTTTTACTATAGAGCTTTAAGAATTACTTATATGCTCTGGATACAAACCTTTTGTCACATATTTTCTTCTAGACTGTGTCTTGCCTTTTTATTTCTTAATGATGTCTTTTGAAGAGCAGAAAGTTTTAATGACATCTGATGTATTATTCTTTAATGACTGGTGCTTTTGTTTACTTTCCAATAAATCTTTGCCTCTCCCAAATTTGCATAGATTTTCTTCTATGTTTTCTTCTAGAATTTTACAGTTTTAGTTTCCTAAATTCACATCTACAGTCTATCTTAAATTAATCTTGTGGACAGTGTAAGGTATTATTTATGACTTATTTTTTCCAATATGGATATCCAGTTCCAGCACAATTTATTCAGAAAACTGTCAGTTCTGCAATGGATTATGTCAGTGACTTTGAAAAACTCAGTTGACCTTACATGTATCATATATGCAAACACCAAAGCCTATTTCTTCATTCTCTATCTTGTCTGACTGATCCTTCCTTGTGTTTATATGAAACTCACACTATCTTGATTGTTGTGGTTGTATAGTAAGCCTTGAAATCAGGTAGTATGAGATCTCCAACTTTATTCTTTTTCCCCAACAGAGATCTAACTATTGTTGGACCCTGGTTTTCCAAATAAAAACTAGAGTAAGATTTTCAATTTCTATTAAAAAAAAAAGACAAGAAAAAGAAAATGCTGGGAATTTTGTTAGGATTGCATTGAATCTATAGATTAACTTGGAGAGAATAATCATCAAAATAATATTGATTCTTCCATTCCATGAATGTGGTATATTTCTCCATTTCCTTAGGTCTTTTTTCAGTTCATGGGAATTTTTTTTATTTTTCAAGGTATATCTTGCACATATTTTATCAAACTTTCATATTTTGATGTCATCAGAAAGGTGTTTTTCATATTTCAATTTCAAATTTTTATAGCTATTATACAAAAATGATTTCACACATTGTATCTTTATACAGAACTATGATTGATTTTGTATCCTATGCCATATTGTTAAATTATCTATTAATTCAAGTAGGATTATCCACAAAAATAACCATATGATTTGAGAATAAAATTACTTTTACTTCTTCCTTTCTGGTTTTTATGCATTTTATTTACTTTTATTGTGTTAATACAGTGGTAGAGACCTGCAGTATAATATTTGTGGAGGATAAGAATATATTTTTTAAAGATTTTATTTATTTGAGAGAGAGAGTAAGCACAAGGGGAGGGGGAAGGGCAGAGGAAGAGGGAGACTCTGCACTGAGCAGGGAGCCCAACATGGGGCTCAATTCCAGGACCCTGGGATCATAATCTGAAACAAAGGCAGATGCTTTACCAACTGAGCCACCCAGGTGCCCCAAGAGTCAGTATTTTTGTCTGAATCCCAATCTTAAAGGAAAATGTTTAGTCAGCATATTATATAGCTTAGTACGCATTCCCTGTGCACATGAAATAATGTATAGTTCACAACTTTGGGTATAATGATCTATAAATGTCAATTAGTTTAATTTGCTTGATAATATAGCTCAGATCTTCTAAAACATCAGTGATTTTCTGTGTACATATTCTATCAATTATTCATAGATAGATGTTAAAATCTTCAACTGTAATTATGGAATAGTTATTTCTCCTGGTACTTTTGTATTTATGAATTTTGCAGCTCTATTATTAGATACAAACACATATTTAGAACTGTTATGTCTTTCTGTAAATTCCTCTTTTATGATTTTTAAATGTCCCTCTTTAACAACTTTTCTATGTCTTTTAGTCTACTTTGATAATAATACAATCATGTCAGCTTTCTTGTCTGCTGTTTGCATGTTATGTTCCTCCATTCTTTTCCTTTCTGCTTCTTTGTGGCTTTGTATGTAACCTGTGCTTCTTGTGGACAGCAGGATGCATTTTATAAAGAACTTTTTTTTTTTAAGCCAGTCCCATGATTTCTGATAACTAACCGGAGTGTTAAATTCATTTACATTTAATGTAATCTTTGGTATAATTGGGTTAAAGCCTACAATCCCACTCTTTATTTTCTTTGTCCCTTTGATGTTTCTATTGTTCACATATTACTCTTTTCCTATGATATTTTGAGTAAACTCAAGTACATTTTCATTCCTTTGATCTACCACTTTTTTAAAAACCTTAGAAGTTTCTGTATGACTAAAACTGTGTAACTTTTATTGATTCTGTTTAAAGCCAATATTACAATATTTTATATATCACACTTCACATTTCATAATTCTCTGAGGTCCCTATTCACTTCTCACTGCACAAATGTTATAAATTTAGAACCATATAATTCAAGTTTTCCCATCATTTATGCTATTGTTGTGACATTTTAACTCTAAATATATTATAAACCTTAACTTAATAATGTGATTATTTTTGCTTCAAACCAAGGATTGACAGACTTTTCCTTAAAGGGCTAGAGTGTAAATACATTAGGCTTATGACCTATAGGATTGTTGTTACCACCACTCACTCACCTCTCCTGTTGTAGCATGAAAGTAGCCATAGACAATACATAAGCAAGTGGGAAAGGCTATGTTCCAATTAATCTTTGTTTACAAAAAACAGTTGGCTGGTCTCCAACCTATACTTTTTTGCTAACTATTGTTTGTATGGCTGTTTATTATGGAAACTAGAAGAAAAAAAAGAAATATAGTTTTTTATCTTTATCTACTTATTTCCTGGATCTGATCCTCTTCATTTCATTTTTTCCCAGCTTTATTGAGATATAATTGGTATACAAAAAAATTTCACCTTATTATTATATATAGTTTGGTAATTTAGGACATAGTATACCTTGTGTTACCATCATCATAACCCAGGTAACAAACAAACATCACTTTCAAAAGTTTCTTTGTGTGAGTGTGTGTATGTGTGTGTGAGTGTATGTGTTAAGAGCCCACAAATGAACTCACTCATATGTGTCAACTGATCTTTGTCAAGAACACATTATGAGAAGATAGTCTCTTCAATAAATGATGTTGAGAAAACTGGATATCCACATCCCGAAGAATGAAAATTGAACACTTGTCTATCCCATACATAAAAATGAACTCAAAATGGATTAAATATTTAAATATAAGGTCTGAAACCATAAAATTCCTAGAGGAAGCATAGGAGGAAAGAGCCTTATTTCTTTTTATAGATTCTGGTGTCCACTGATAACCTTTCCCTTTAGTAAGAAGAGTATCCAAAGGATACTACTATCCTTTAGAAGAGTAGTTTTGCTGACTACTAATTCTCTAGCTTTCATTGTTCAGAAAAATACGGTTGATGCTATGTTTTAAAGTATGTTTTTACTGAATATAAAATTATAAAATGACAGTATTTTAAAGAAGTTTGAAGATTTAGAGATGTTGTTCCATTGTCTTCCAGCCCACATTGTTTCTAATGACAAGGTAACTGTCATGCATATCATCAGAGTATCATTTTTTATTTTGGCTGCTTTGCAAATTTTCTGTCTGGTTTTCTGAAATTGGATTAGTGTGTGCCTAGGTGTGGTTTGCTCTTTATTTTTCTTGCTTTCTATATGATGATATACATGGATCTGTGGGTTTGAAGAATTTTTTTTGTCCCATTTTCATTCTCTTCTTTTAGAACTTCAATCACATCCATTTTAGACCATTTTATATCATCTCCAGGTTTTTAATCTCTTTTCTTTAGTCTTCATTTCTTTTTCTACCAGATTGTATCAGCTCTTTCAATTTGTCTTCAATTTCACTGACCACTCTGACTTTTCCAGCATGCTGTTAAGCCCATTCAGGTAATTTTTCATATCAGGTATTGTATAGTTTTAGTTGCAGAATTTCCATTTGTTTCTTTATTAGAGGGTTTTTCTTCTCCTCTGCAGAAATTTCTTATATCTTTGCTCACAAATATGGCATTTATCTTTAAATCTTAGAGCATATTTTCCTTGAATACTTAGAAATTATTAGTAATAGCTAGTTTTTGCTAGACCCAACATTTGGGCTATCTCAGAGCTCCTTTTTAATAAACCACTGGTATTCTTTCTTTCTTTCTTTCTTTCTTTCTTTCTTTCTTTCTTTCTTTCTTTCTTTCTTTCTTTCTTTCTTTCTTTGACAGAGAGAGAGAGAGAGATCACAAGTAGGCAGAGAAAGAAGGGGGAAGCAGGCTCCCCACTGAGCAGAGAGCCCGATGTGGGGCTTGATCCCAGGACCCTGAGATCATGACTTGAGCTGAAGGCAGAAGCTTTAACCCACTGAGCCACCCAGGTGCCCCAGACCACTGTTATTCTTAACTAAGAGTAACATTTTCCTATTTTCTTTACGTGTCAGTAAGTTTTATTGTTTATTGAGCATTATAGTAATAAATTCTAATTGTTATTACTATACTATTAGTAATAAATATAACATTACATATTATATGACATTAAGTATTACAGATAACTGGACTAAGCTCTCTTCCTCTGAAGAGTGTTTATTCTACTGGGTAATTCAGTTACCTGCCAACCACTTGATACTTTTATATGCTAGCTTTTTACATTTTATTGGGATGAGATCAGTGGAGAACGTAATGTGTTTCCCCAGCTCTTCTAACTTTGTGGGATTTGACTTCTAAATTCTGCCCGCTTAGGAGTCTTATCAGGGCTTGGTGTTAGCCTTTGTTAGGGAGTATCTAGGTTAGACCCTTTCTCTCAAGCATGACCCTTATTTCCTAAGGCTTAATCATCCTGATATCTTACCAGGATGTCTGGAATTTTAAGGAGCTATATATTATTTTGCTGAAATCCTAGCTTCCTCCAGCACTGCTTGAATTCTACTACCACTTTTCTACTCTGAACCCAAATAGCAGAAAATGCTAAGCCTCATATAGTTGCACCTTGTCTGGGTAGCCCAATCCTCAGGTAAAGACTATAGTAAACAGTAAAAAGGCTGATCCTACTCATTTTTACCAGGTAACTTTCAAGAGTTTAGCAAAGTTAAATCACAATGTTCAATGATTTTTAAAAGAAGATGTGTTATATATACATATATATGTATATATAATATACATATACATACATATACATATTACATATACATATACATATTACATATACATATATATATATATATGAAATGTAATATCAATCTGTTATAAAACAAAATAAAATGTCACTTTTGCAACATGGATGGACCTAGAGGGGAGATAGAGCTAAATGAAATAAGTCAGTCAGAGAAAGACAAATACCATGATTTCCCTCATATGTAGAATTTAAGAAACAAAACAAACAAAAAGGGATAAACAAAAAACCAGACTCTTAAATATACAGAACAAGCTGGCGGTTGCCAGAGAAGAGGTGGGCAGGGTGGTGAGTGAAATAGGTAAGAGTGCACTAATTGTGATAAGCAATGAGAAATGAACAGAATTGTTGAATCATTAATTGTATACCTGAAACTAATATAACACTGTATACTAATTATCCTTCAACATAAAAAAGTAGGAATTTTTAAAGACATGGGTTGTATATAGTGTGTGTATTTTAAAGACATGGTTAATATATGGTTAAGTATATGATGCTGCTTAAATTAGAAATGGAAGAAAATTAGTATAAAGAAAAGAAATGACAAATATTCTATAACATATAAACAGAGTCAAAAAGTGGCTCAAAACTTTAAAGTCTAATTTAAATAATGTGTTTAATTTAACCTGGATGAAAATTCACATATGAAATTTAAATTTAAAAAATTTTTCTTCTCTTCTTATGGCTTCATTCACTTACTTCCTCATTCATTCATTCATTCATTCATTCATTCATTCAACCAGTGTTCATTTGTAATATATGCTGAGCCAGGAACTCCTCAAGGTGCTAGGGGGAGGACTTCTATTTATACTTTTGCTTCTATTCTTCCATCTCTTAAAATTTCACATTATATTTGTATTCTCTATTGCTGCTTTTTGCAAAGGTTTCTAAACCAGATATTCCATCTAATCTACTCATTCTTAGGCTGTGTCTATTCTGTATATTTAATCTAGTCATTTACTTATTTTAGCAATTACATATTTTATATGCATTATCTGTCACCAAGCAGTTTTTCTTCACTGCTAGTTTTCTTCCTTCTATTTCTTATATCATCCCTGGTTTCTCTGAAGATGTTTTGTAGTATTTAAAATAGCATTGGTTCTTATTATTCCCATCATTGCAAAATGGATTATTTTGTTTTCTTTCATAATAATTTTGTTTTTGATTGTGCATATTTCTTTCCCCCTAGAAGACCTCTAACTACCTTGTCTGATATCGCCTATAAGGGTGAAATAGCCTAGTTGCTTGTTCGTGCTCCTCTCGGGAGGGGAGGGTGTTTCACGACAGAGAGATTCTGGTTTCAGCATCGTCCCATAATTCTCTATCTTTCCATCCTGGTCCTCCTCAGGGATTTTCTCCCTCCACTATCCCCAGTTTCCAGTATCTCAATTCCAGATACTGTCTTTGGGGAGTTTAAAAGGTCTGGGGAGGGAAAGAGGAGAAAGAAAAGAAGAAATGCAGAAGCCAGCCATCTTGGCTGACCTCATCACTCTACACTGCCTACCCCCACCAGGCTCTAGTTATCCTTCTCAATTTTCCCTCTAGTGTTTCAAGTCAGAGTCTACTATTTTGTCCTACGGTAATGTCAGGTAATAATCCTTCTAAAATAATATACAAAGGGAGAAAAAAAACACATATCACCTAAAATACAAAGTCTTCTCTCAGATTAGCTCCAAAATGTCACTGGCTTCTACTCCAGCTTGATTGTCTCATCACACATCTGTCTCTTAACCAGAGCTCAGGTGCATACTGATTACTGACAATGTTTCTGCAATCAGTCATCCTTTCTCCCCAACTTTTTTTGGTGGTATTTTCATTGTTATGTTACCAAGATAGAAAGCAATAAGAGTTTGCTTACCTATGGCTAAATCCGAAAAACCACCTATGTTAAATTTATATGATTGTACTATTCTGCTTTTAAAACACTGTCGCACTGATTAACTTATTTGGTACTCCTAAAATTATGTTTTATGGGGAGCAGGTCTTCCATTCTATAGACAAAGGAGCCATGGCCACAAAAAGTTCAATGGCCTACACAAGGTTGAACTGTTAAACATTGTTAACACCTGTCAGGCAATGAAGAACTGTCTTTATATAGCTACCAAGAAGGAACGACAGTCACACTCACAATATATTATCCAAAAAGCTTGCAGACCATGAAAGTTTGTTTTTTTTGCTCCTTGCTATAATCTGATACTGTGATTTCTGACATGGTATAGCATTTATGATTATGGCAGGCTGTATTGGCCTGCATGGACTGCCATAACAAAATACCATAACCTAGATGGCTTAAACATGAAGCCATTTATTTTCTCACAGTTCTGGAGGATGGTAGTTCAAGATTAGGGCACCATGCATAGTCAGTTTCTTGTGACTGCTCTCTTCCTAACTTACAGATAGCCATCTTCTCAGTTTGTTCGCGCACGAGACGAAACAGCAAGAGAGTAAAGTCTCTGCTATTTCTTCTTATGGGGATACTATAATACCATTATGAGGACTCTACCCTCATGACCTCATGTAAACCTACTAATTTCCCAAAGTCCTCATCTCCAAATACTATCACATTGGGGCAGTACATGTATATGGGGGAGGGGGAGCTGCAACATATGAATTTTTGAGGATAACAATTCAGTCTATAGCACAAGTCATCCCTAGTTTGAGTCATATCCCATTTCTAATTTCATGTAGATGTTTACCTCTTTCTTTTTTGGTTCCAAGATGTGATCAACTTACTCTATCTAGGTCAGTCTCTCCGCTATGCTTCCCTTCTTCTACCCAGGGTCAAATTTTCTGACTTTGATGTTTAACTCTTTCAAATCTACTTTAATTTTACTAAATTCAGTTAATTTCCATTCTTAACAAATTCTTTACACCCTAAAGAAAAAAACAAAGCAAAACACACATACTTATTAGCTTGAACTTCCTCTCTCTGGTCTACTAGACTAGATAGTATGTTAGAGTGAATAACGGTGTGTGTCATTCAGAAATTAGTGTATCAGATGAGAAGCACAATTTTCTTAGTTTGTCTACATTTTAAACTATCTGTGATAAATGAAATGTAAGTGAATGAAATCTATCTTAAATTGCTCTTTTATGTTGCAACGTTTTATTTTTTTGGTCCAACAATAGGTTTTTGATGACCACACTGCTTTGAATCTTTCATTGGAGGAATTATATGTTTTTAAAATTAAGAAAATGAGTAATTAGAGAATTTAAGGAAGCATCAAACTTCTGCATCAAATACAATAAAAATTTTAATTGAAGTTTTTCCTTAAGTGTAATGTGAAATATAGAGTACTCATGAAATGTTTACTAGAGGAAAAAAATAAAATTTGTCTAAAATATTGTGTAAATTAGATCCCAGACTAAAGTAAATATTTTGGTACAATTTTTGCTTAGTGATGGCATTGACTTCCTTAATTAGTATTCAAATTTTTATGTCTACTTTTTCAGATTCAGCATGGACTCACCTACATTTTATCTAGCTTAATTATTAAAAAATTCCCTTATCACCACTAATAAAAGAGACATTGAGGTGTGTCAAAAAGAACTTGAATTTACAATCAGAAGACATACATTTTATTTTTGGCTTCCTGAGCCTTTGTCAACCAAATCTGTCAAAGGAGGGTGATGCCACCTCTTTCACATAATTCATAGGATTGTGTGAGATGGAAAAGATACAAGTGGAAACAATTTATGCTCTATAGAATGCTACATATTAAGAGTTGTTAGAATAGAACTTGCATTTTCTGCTCTTTAAAAAATAGCTATAACTCGGGGCGCCTGGGTGGCTCAGTGGGTTAAAGCCTCTGCCTTCACCTCAGGTCGTGATCTCGGAGTCCTGGGATCGAGCCCCACGTCGGGCTCTCTGCTTGGCGGGGAGCCTGCTTCCCCCTCTCTCTGCCTGGCTCTCTGCCTACTTGTGATGTCTCTTTCTCTGTCAAATAAATAAATAAAATCTTTAAAAAAAATAGCTATAACTCATAATCTGGCTGAAACATTGAGACCTATGTTTACCTACTATGATAAATAAAACTTTAATGAATTTAATAAAATTCTGCCCTGAAAAAATTTGACTTTACATGCAAGTTTCTTATCTTTTAGAGTTATTTCAAGATTTTTTTAAAAGGTTTATTGATTTATTTATTTAAGAGAAAAATATATATATAGAGAGAGACAAAGAGTGAGCACACACGGGCACAGGGGGAAGGGTGGCAGGAGGAGGAGGAGAGGAATCTCAAGCCGCCCCATGAAGGAGCCAGAGGTGGGGCTCAATCTCGTGACCTGGGGATCATGATCTAAGCCTAAACCAAGAGTCTGACATTTAACCTACTGAGCCGCCTTGGTGCCCCAAGTTATCACAGGAAATTGTACTAGCTATTTTTCCAATTTCATTTGCTCTTACTTCTGATTGTTGTTAATGATTTATACATAATCTTATATTGCTCATTTTTAAATATTCATAAGAAATTAAGTTTCTAGCTGAATCAAACAAACATATGCATTGCCAGAGAATATATTTTCTATCTGGATGGTATGTAATTCAATCTGACATTAGAAAACAAGAATAATATTTTGTATTTTGATTTAGAGTCAAAATCTGATTTTGTTGTTATTTCTTCCTGTTCATTCATCAAAACTAAGCAAAGTTAGAATCCTCTAACAATATTTCCTCCTTTCTTGGGCAACATTATACCTCCCAGTCAACCTGAATTTGGGTTCACTGAGTGATAACATGTACTCCCTTTCATAAAACTGTCTCGTCTTTGCGCTATTTGTTCTCTAGCATCTAATTTTAGTTCTGTGTCTGACCTACTATTACTAAACATGGATAAAATAGTAGTACTAATATGTAAATCTGAATACTGTAATATATCAAAAAGTAAACTGTGCATAATCCTAGCACAAATATTTCCAAACTGGAGGTAAAAGTAACAATCAAAGGCAAATTTTTGCTTGGTAAAACCCTATTTGCCATGTTTATTTAAAGATACTAAGTTGAAGGCTTTCTTTAAATATTGCCATAGATAAATCAGTTAAGTTACCTGCATATGTAGGCTGTATTAAAAACAAGAAACAAAAAACAAAACCTCCTTGTAGCAGAAAATGCTGGTATTTGTGGCAGAGAGAACCTACACTGACTTCCAGTGATTCTTACCTCTGGTTTTCATGTCTTTGTGTGTAATTCTTTCCTGCTGAAAGTGGGAAGACTGATGGGATGTCACTTCAGTAATTATGTTATAATATAAAAGATTCCATCTTAACTGACCTCAGCTAGAGATTCTTCTTACTGGCCTGATGAAGTAGACATCCATGTTGGGAAGCACACATGACAAAGAATTACGGGTGGTCTCTTACATGCAGGATCTTCTAGGACATGAAAGTGGCCTCAGCCAACAATGAGTAAAACACTTGGGTCCACTATCATACAACCATAAGGAAATTAATTCTTTTAATAACCTTAATAAAGTTTGGACATAATTCAACTTCCTGTCTGAAAGTGAGCCTCCAGATAAGAACATTCCAGTCAACACTTTGATTGCAGCCTTGTGAGACCCAGGACAGAGGATCTAGCTAAGCCATGTCTGACTTCTGACATACAGAAATTGTAAGATTATAAATGTGTGCTGTTTCAAGATGCTCAGTTTGTAGTAATGGGTTAGGCAGGAATAAGTAACACAGTATTCTCAATTCCACTGCTCATCAACAGAGTATCTTAAGTCTCTGATTACAAATATTCTTGTCGTTCAAATTATTCTAAGATCCCAATGGCCATGGTTCTTGAAACGTTGCCTATCAGTAATGATGTTAAGTGTTACAGGGATAAAACCTAGATTTTCTTTGAAAATCTCCATTTAATTTCATTGCAATATTTCCAGTTAAGGCAATTTAAAATACATATGAGCAAGTGTGATATAATCTTGGAATATAATCTATACTCCATAGTCTTCATTGAAGATACACCAATAGGTCTGCATTGTCTCCAACAAGATGCAAGCAAAAAGGGTATCTAAAAAGTACTACTTTTTCAGGAAGTTTCCTTAAAAAGAGGTAATTCACTGAAATGTAGAGGTAAAGCTGGGAATTCAGTAGCAATTAGGGCTATAAGGTGTGCCATCTATTAATGATGATTGAGCAATAAGATGGAAGAAACCTGAATCCCTGAAGACTTTGTGGAAGAGACATTATGTTACTTTCTGAAATGAAACTTCAAGGTTTAACCTGAGCATAATAATTTCCTATCTTGCTCAAATCATGATTACTTGGAGTTTTACTGATACTTTAACAATAACATACATAATTAATTTACGAATTATAAAATAATATAGTATTTCAACCTACACATCTCTAGTTGGCTGAGGGGCAAGGCCCAAAATGACCCTAGTAAAGGCATACACAAGGATCACCATAATCTAGTAGAGGAATACACAAAGGACTAGTATTTAAGAATAACGTCATATGTGGGGCACCTGGGTGGCTCAGTGGGTTGGGGCCTCTGCCTTCGGCTCAGGTCATTATCCTGGAGTCCCGGGATCGAGTCCCGCATCGGGCTCCCAGCTCCATGGGGAGTCTGCTTCTCGCTCTGACCTTCTCCCTTCTCATGCTCTCTCTCACCCTCTCTCTTTCCTAATAAATAAATAAATAAAATCTTTAAAAAAAAAAGAATAACGTCATATGTAAACAAAGGCAGAGAGTTTTGAAAATGTGTAATGATTTGTTGGCAGGCAGCATGATCTAATATGACTTGAGTTTGGAGTAATTGGTAGGATTGAAGGAGAGATGATTTATATATTCTATATGGGATATTAATGAGTGGTTTGAAAATTCACGACAATGAATTTATGTATCACCTATAGGCCATGAAGATCAACATTTTCCACTAAGAGTTAAGACACACTTTCCAGGAAAATAAAGTCCCACAGTATGGAAAAGGGACTGAAAGTGAAAGAGGATGAATATTCAGATATCAAATAAAAGGTTACTATAATATCCCAGATAAGAGAATATAAGGTTTTACAAGTACAATATGGATAAAAATAAAATGATAGACTCAAAATACCAAACAGATATAAAACTGATAAGACTTAGAAACTTACATGACGGTGAAAGATTTCTGGGAGAGAGTATTTACTATTCTATTTCCAGTGTCTACCCTAGTACCCAGCAATAGTAGTTACACAGTAAATAATTGTTAAATATTTTCCAGATTGCAAAACTTTCATCACTAAGGAGACAATACATATAAGTTATTTTATGTTCAATTATATTTTGTAGTAATGCAATAAAAATTCTTAGAGAGTATACATCCACTGTTACCTATTAAAGAAGACAACATTCATTTAATAAGTTTCATTTAAAAGAATCTAAAACTGTCCCCATTGATCAAATTCTTAAATGGTTTATAAGTCTACATTTTATATAACTGTGTATATATACTTCCTGGACCTTGTAAGACTCTCCATAGAAAAAAAAGATAAATGGTGTTTGGGTTCCTACCATTGTTCACAAAGCTTACTTAAGCCATAAAACAAACAAAATTATGCTTATCTTTACCATAACAATATTAGTAAATAAAAGAAATAAAAATACACCATATTTTGTGGTATTATAGTTAATATTTTCTAACACAGACAGTGTGCTACAAGCTAGACTGTTCACTTCTCAAAACGTCTTTGCTTACCTTCTTTTTCCTTTATACAAAAATATTCTCACACCCTGACTTCTCAGTAAACACAACCCCACTCATCTCCTTCCATACTCCCACACACATCACACACACATGATATATACTGGGGAAGGAGGTGTGAATTTTTTGGCTTTCCTGGAAACTAAAGTAAATATAAATGTGAGGGCTGCCACTGTCTTTAAGTTCAATTCTGTACATTTTGATGCATAGTGAGATCAAGTTCACTTTTGGGTGACTGTATAACATTCATGACTAGTGGAACTGTGATCTTGAATTTGGTAAAATAGTTATAATAATAAAAAAATTTTCTTAATTTGGCTGTCAGGAAGGAAACAGAATTGTCTTCAAAGATCTGTTTTGTGGATAAAGAATATATACCTTCTTGTATATATCTTGTTCCTTAGTTCCCTTCAAAGGGTTTTGAATTTGGGGAAATTCATAAGGATTTCTAAGTGTGATGTGTTTTAATAGAAGAAATAAATGTGGTTTTGAAGTTTCTTCCAGACCTCTGATTCTATGGAATCATTGATTTCTTTGTACATTAACTCTTGAACAACAGATATTTGAATTTTGTGGGTCTGTTTGTTTTTAATTTTTGTTTTTGTTTTTAGGGCTCGATCCCAGGACACTGAGATCATGACGTGAGCTGAAGGCAGAGGCTTAACCCACTGAGCCACGCAGGCACCCCGGAATATATCCTTTTAATGTATGTCTAAAACCCCAGCTCAAAAATCACATAGATTATAAAATAATTTACATAGTTACCTAAGACTTAATAGGTTTAATATTTCTTTTAATATACTCTAGGATAATGACATCAAAACATACTGATTGACACTTCTAATTTATTTTATGCCAGATACAACTTTATTGCTTTCCCTTTGAATATTTGCAAACCAAAGGCCCTTTGAATATTTGCAAACCAAAGGTAAGCCAAGGACAAAATTGAGGTCCACCACACATACAGAGGTAGTAAATAAATAGGAAGAAGTAAAACACTCTTTCTACTATTAAGAAAACCAAAGCAGGTATTGGTTAACAGGCACTTTTACACTTCCAGAAGAAAATGTATATTAATATTTGCAATTTGATCTAAAAAAGCTAGTTAAGATTTGTCACTTTATTAAACATTCAAAATAACCAACCTCTTCACCAAATCTTGAATTCACATAAACCGCTAATTTCATAGGCACATAAACTGCTACTGCTAAAATAAATTTGCCTCTGAAAGAAATGAGTAGCTCTAACTATAGCAGACAAGTTACTCATAGTGTGTTCCATGGATTTGCAAAATACTTTCTTATTTTGACTCAGCCTAAGATCCCTTCATCAAAAACATATACAAGGTGAAATACTTAAAATCTTACCTGTGACAAGAAAGCTGCATCTCCCAGCTCCAGCTTCATTTATGATGCTACAATTATAAACCCCATAGTTCTCATTGGAAAGACTCTTCACCGGGTATTCTGTGTACTCTTGAGAGTCAAACTGACCCGTCCGTAATAATTTATTGCCCAAGCGCCACTCATAGGTCAGCACCCGTATTGGATAGGCTCTCAAGACCCGGCAGCTCATAGTAATACTTCGGTCTTGTCCTTGCCGGATCTCCAGGAATGCTGGTTCCACAGCAGGAGGATCTGTAGAAGACATGTTAAAACAGATGAAACACATGGTTCGCAATAAGCCAGGGGCTATTCTTATTGTGACAAGCTATTTTAAAGAACACATCTAGCAACAGGGAAGGAGTCAGAGGTGGGTGGAGAACAAACCAGGAATTTCAGCTTGGGATTGGAAATGGGAAACATCACTTACTGACTGTGGGCAGTGAATGAGATTCATTGCTTTAAGAAAACATTTGTAGGTGAAGGTAGCAGAGTTCATTTTTTCTTTCTAGCTACTTTCCAGAACAAAATATCATGACTATGTTTGGTTTATATTGTCAGCAACCAACTGACATTCTTGGTGTAAAACGCAGAATCTCCCAACTAGCATAAGACTTTGAAACAGATAAAGCCATAGGTTCAAGTCAGTGAATTCTAATTATTTCCAGTTTGACTTCTAAGTATCCATTATTTAACAGAATAGGTAACACAAGTATATAACTTATTTCCTAAATTATTTGATCTGAACTTCTTTGACTAAAAGTCATAATACTCATGTGTCTTAAGCAAACTTTGCAAATTATACCACGGGTGGACTTGGTTTCTAACTCACTGCAGTGACTCACTTACGTTTTAATTGTGATTGTTTTCCATATAATAAAAACGTGCTACATCACGCACCTAACTTTTTTGTACTTGACAGAAAGATTTCTATAAAGTGTTACATACTTCTCTCATTATGTAGAATATACAAAATATAAACCTTTTCTTAATGATTCCCAGTAGTTAAAATAAATAACAATTACTTCCTGGGCACTAATGTTGGTGTTCATTTCATCAAATAAGCTAGGCAACCACTCAGGATTTCACTGCATGGCTCAATTGCATCCTTGACTAGATGCGTACGACACCCTCTTGAGTTGTGCAGTATAAAAACCAAACAACTCTACTTGGCATCCCTTCCATCAAGATGCTAAAAGGTTTTGGACTGCCACACCAAATGTGCCCTCCAATATTCTTTACATGTTATTCCATCTACTTTTTATACTATTGCTGTCCCTTCTCATTGCTAATCTGTTGACTGGTCCTTCTTGCTTCTTTCAATAAATACGTTTAAACTATCTTACTTTCATTTTATTCATAAATTCAATTTCTGAGCTCTTTCTATATAAGTGCTAAGAATTTTTAAAAAATGAATGAGAAAAAATGCAAGTAATTTATGATCTAACACAATAGGCAGATATTAAATCACAGATTTACAAAACTGAAGAACAAAAAACAACTCTCAGGTAGAAAGTAAAGAAGTGAATAACACTATGCGAATTGACTAGGCAAGGCATTTCAAGGAATGTGATACTTGAGCTTTATCTTCCAGGATACATAGGAAATGGTCAGGTGGGTAAGAAATAAGAGAGGACATCCTAGGTAAGGAAATTAATATGCACAAAGGTAAAAAGATAGAGAGGAGAGGCCATTCAGAGAAGTATAAATAAATTAGCATAGTTGGTGCACAAAAGGTACATGAGAGCTCCAGAGGAAATAAAGATGGGAAGAAAGGGACTCTATTTAAGGATTCTTAAATGTCATGTCATGGAGTTTGGGTTTTATTCTGTTGGTACTGAGGATCATTAATTTTTCTCTATTGTACCTCATAATCCCCTTCATTTTATTTCATCTAACCCCTACCCCTTCCTCTGTCAACTCCCTGGTTTCTACATCCATGAGAAGTCCTTTTCTGTTTTGTTTGTCAGATTCCACACGTAAGTGAAATCATATGGTATTTGTCTTTGACTTATTTCATTTAGCATAATACCCTCTAAGCCCATCTAATTTTTTTAAATGAAGTATTGACTAAACCCATCTTTCAGAAAGAATATTGTGGTGGATAGGAGGAGCACAGACCTCTGGGGGAAGAGTCTGGTTACAGAGAAATTGAGATCATCATTGCTGAGATCCTGAACTAAGGCAATGTCAGTGAAACCACAAATGATGTTTCAGATAATGAGGTGAATAACGGTGTCAGTGATGAAGATGGAGAAAGAAGGAGGGGTAGTTTAGGGTACAGTGGACATGTTGAACTTGTGCACCTGCTAGTCACACAGTAGGGATACCTAGTTGGCAAGTGTTTCTCATTTCCAAATATATAGGTTATTTTTTATTATCTCTTCTTTCTGATTTTTTCTTAATTAAATCGTGGTCAGGCAAAGTAGACCATATGCTTTCAATCTTCTAAAATTTGTTGAAGCATGATTTATAGTCCAATATATAACTTATTTTTGTTCTATGCATGCTTGCAAAGAAGGAATAGTCTGTAATTTAGGGACGTGATGTGGTGTTGGGACAAGGCTGACAAATGAGTTGTCCAAATCATCTATGTAGTTGTTGGGTTTTTACCCCCCTTATTCTACCTGAATTAATTTAGAAGGATGGTTAAACACTTCCAAAAGGGTGGTAGTTTGAAAAAAAAAATCTTACAGTTCTGTCTCCTTTTTGCTTTACATATTTTGAGGTTATGCTCCTAAGTATATACAAATTTAAAATTTCTTTATTTTACTGGTAAATTGAAGTTTTGTCTCCTTTTTTGCTTTACATATTTTGAGGTTATGCTCCTAAGTATATACAAATTTAAAATTTCTTTATTTTACTGGTAAATTGAAGTTTTTATCATTTTGCAATAACCTTCCTATCTCTATTAAAGTATTATTATTTAAAATTCTATTTTGTCTGAATTAATATAGCTACCCCTTGACATTCGCTTAGTTAGTAGTTGTATGTTATGTTTCTTCCACCCTTTTAAAGTTCCATTGTCCTTATATTTTACAAGCATCTCTTTTAAACAGCATGTGGTTATAAATCTATTTTTTCAAGAAAGTCTGGAAATCTTTTTGTTTTACTGAGAGCATTTAACACTCTATTTACATTTACTATGACTACTGATATATTTGAGTACAAATGTACCTTCCTGTTTTGTACTTTTTATTTTGTTTTGTGATTTTTTTTCCTTTGTCTTCTTTCAGATTTATGGATTACATGATTATTCCAACCCTTTTCCTGCTACTAATTTTAATTTTAATTCTCTTTTCTCTTTTAAAACCTACTGGATATTATCATAATGTTATACCTGCACTATTTTTTAGAATTGTCCAGATATATGCTACTCATTTGCCTTTAATTCCTTCTTTCACTACATACCCTACAAATCCATGATCACTTTCCAACTTTTATCTAAAGTACATCATTTAGAATTATCTTTTGTGGCTTTTCTGATCTTCATTTTCTGAAAATATATGTGTTAACCTTATCCTTAAAAGATGTTTTCCTTGGACATAGGATTAGATATTGGCAGTTATTTTCTTTCAGCATAGTAGTACATTGTTCTACCATTTTTACATGGCCATTACTGCTGTAAGCTCAAATTTGAGAAGCTCAAATTTTCACACTTTGAAGTCACTGTGTTTTTTTTTTTCTACAGCTACTTTCAAATGTTTTTACCTTTGATGTCCTACAGCTTCAATATACTGTTTTCAAGTAAAGATTTCTTTGTACTTAACAGTTGTGATTTGATGGGCTTTTCAAACCTGTTGATTTAAGTTTGATATCTTTCATCTAAGAAATTTCTGGGAAATCTCATCATTAACTCTTAAATAATACCTGTGCTCTTTTCTTTCTATCCTCATGAGCATCTTTTGCATTTTCTCTTCTATGTCTCTTATACTTTCTTCCAAGTTTTCCATTTCTTGCTTTTCAAGCATTGTATTATGAATAAATTCTTCTGAGAATGCAAAACCCATCCACTGTGTTTTTAATACAATAATATAGCTTTCATGTATAACTGTTCTGCATAGTTCTTTTGTATACCTGTTATGCCATTACTTTTACACTTTTTCATTACCTGCAAACATAGTAGGTTTGTGTCTTATTTCTTTAAACAAAGTAATTGTTTTATACTGTCGGACATTTCCAATTATGCTTTTAAGGATGTTTTTCTGTTGGTCTTCTCTCAGGGTAACTTGTTTCTGTGTACTCTTGGTAACTTTTGAGTATGTGCTATTCATTGTTCTTTAAAAAATTTATGTTCTTTTAAAAATATGTATTTAAAAATAAATTCTTTAATGCCTAAGATGATGTTTTTTTCTTCTAGAAAGATTTGTGTCTATAGGCAGCTATTGATATCAATGTCTAGTATCACATTAATCTAAGTCCCGGGCTTAAGGTGTTACTTTAATCATCCAGGTGATATGAATTTGAGTTAAAAATCTAGGTAAGAGGCAGTTTGTGATGATAATGTAAAGTATGTATTCCCAAATCATCACTACCCTGCTCACTTCAAAGGCAAGTTTCTTAGAAGTAAGAATGTGTATACTGGGTTTACTTCTACTTTACTCTTACCCTATGGATACAGTCTTTTGAGTTCCAACGTCAGAAGAAAGGCCATCACAACTGAAGCTCAAATTTGCCCTTGTCAGCAAATGCCCACAGGGCAAAATCAGCCTCATTGTCCTGCTTTCTTATAAATTTGACATTGTATTTTTTTTTAAATAACTTTTCCCCTTATTTTTTCTTCATCTTGACTCCATCTACTAGTAGTTGCAAATTTTTTTTAAAGATTTTATTTATTTATTTATTAGGAAAGAGAGAGAGTGAGAGAGAGAAGGTCAGAGTGAGAAGCGGACTCCCCATGGAGCTGGGAGCCCCATGTGGGACTCGATCCCCGGACTCCGGGATCATGACCTGAGCCGAAGGCAGTCGCTCAACCAACTGGGTCACCCAGGGGCCCATTGACATTGTATTTTTAAAATAAACATTTTAATGCTTTTAATAGTAGTTTTAGAGACTTCCTAGCATTTTTGGTTATTTGCATCAGAAGGATGATGAAGAATATTTTGTCTAATATATGCCCAGAATCACACACATGTCTCTGATAACCAAGTGGAAATACAGATCTAAAGCTCATAATGGAGGCCTGACTGCAGGGTATGGTTTTGTTAAGGTAGCTCAGAGCAACAGCATAAACAAAGACAAATAAAATACCAAATTTGGATTTACTCCTGAATATAGTCACTTATGGTGTTAGAGGAAAATAAAAGCTACTACAGGAGAATAAACATAAATATGCAGAGAGATATGTGGATCCAGAGAGTTGTATTACAAAAATTAAAAGATTTAAATGCTTTAAAGAACATGAAGTAATAAAATGTGCCAAATGTTAGCAATATACAACTTTAGATTAAAATATATATATTTTGACAAGTTTAATGATCATAAATGATTATAGCAACAGTATTTTCTGTGCGGTATATATAATGTGTGTTGTAGATTTTTGGCATATGAAGAGATGGCTAAATAGTAGAGATCAGGAATGACATCTCTTTGCTCAATAATATTGTCTATGATTAGAAAGGATACTTATCTATTAATTCTACCTTCAAAATACATCAGGAGTTTATACATTTCTCTCAATCTCCACTGCCATTATTAACTCTCACGTGGACTACTTTTAATGTCCTGCAATAGCCTTCTACCAGGCCAATGTGCTTCCTTTTTTGACTTCCTATTTCTTGGATATTGGCCACATATTCTTTTATAAGAGAAATCACCTGTTATTCCCCTGTTTAGAACACTTTATTGACTCGCCCCTGCTTATTAACCAGACCTACAATAGTCCTGCATGTTCTGGCTCTGGCCATATTCTCAACCATTCTTATCTTAGTTATTCTCTTTCAGAAACATAGGCTTTCCTCCTATTTTGCATGAGAAGCCCTGTCTGGATTCTAGACTTTATTCTTTCTTCCCCGGATGTTCTTTTCTTGACTTTTTCCATGGTTGTATGATTCTCATTGTCTATATTTTACCTCTTTAGAATGCCCACCCTGGACTAACAGTTAGTAATGGATCTCTCCTACTATTAATAATTAATTATTGCAGAGGAAGACCATTTGTTCGTATCTAGTTCATGTAAGTTCCATTACAAAGGGACTTAAAACTCACTCTCATTGCACATCCTCTGTATCCTCTGTATATCAAGCATTACAGATAGTGCCAGATCATTACTGAATGAAAAAAAGAAGGAAAGAACAAATGAATGATGTAAAAGAGTAAAGACATCCACAAGATCTTCAATATTCCTTCCATCAAGACCTGGGTTCTATGTCTATTCTATGGATTCTGTGTTTACTTCAACCAATAAAATAGATCAAAAGTAATGGTCCATCATTTTCTAAGCCCAGGCCATAGGAGACTAGGAGTTTCACTTTCTATCTCTTAAAATACTTATTCTGGGAGCCCAGACCCATGAAATAAGTCCAACTCCCCTACTAAAGAAACCATCTCAAGAGGCCCTGAGATTATACTGAGAAGGAAAGGGCAGTGTTAAAGTCAGCCTTCCAGCCATCCCCTGAACCAAGGTTCCAGACATGTGAGGCCATCTTCAACCTCCA
Source organism: Nasua narica (assembly GCA_028533885.1). Classification (NCBI taxonomy): domain Eukaryota; kingdom Metazoa; phylum Chordata; class Mammalia; order Carnivora; family Procyonidae; genus Nasua; species Nasua narica. Next base: position 80,910,749 of record CM052797.1, read on the forward strand.
ACCAGACCACCTGCAAAAGACCACCAAGTGACCCAGATAAAACCACATGAAACAGAGAGATACCCCAGGCAGGTTCTCTTCAAATTTTGGACTCAGTATAATTAGATAATCAGATATAATAAAATGTGATTATTTTAAGCTTATAGTATCAGAGTAGTTTGCTACACAATAACAGATAACTGACACAAATGCCTCTGAACCTTCAAAATTCTGCAGTATGATATTGAATAGATACTTGGTGGGTGAAATGACAAATGACAAATGGACAGGCAATGGGAAGAACAGTTTAAGCAACAGATCTTGGGATCCAAGTTGGCTCCAGAAGGAAATGAATTCAGAAGGAAACTAATGGGGGAAGACAATCAATGGATTGAATTACTAGGACAATTTAAAACCCTGGAAAGCAAGTACACTGAGAACAAAAGGAGTCAGGAGGTCAGAAAGTTGCAGTTGATAAACAGAATTAGTTGGAATTTAGTATTTCAGAGGTAGGGAAATTTGGAGTGATTATAAGATCAGAGATATATTCACTGGAATGCAAAGCTGAAGCAAAATAGAAATTAATGATATGAGAGTCAAATGCAAATATGTTAAACGAATACACATTTACTCTCGTTATATTTGTATTTGTCTAACAATGTTTGCAACTGCTTATCTTTCTTCTTATAAATTTGTTTTTAAATGGCAAAGGTCAAAATATAATTAATTATACTTACCAGGGCAATATCCTAAAATACATATTTACTTTTCCTATGAATGATTTTCTGTGAGAATTCTTCGAATGTACCTGACCTACTAGATTACTTCAAATAATGGATTTTTTAGACCCCCACTTTATGTGAATGTGTCATTCATCCAAACCTAGAAGATTCAGTCCACTCATTTATTAACAGCCTATAAAAACATCTGACAGTGTTGGGTTAAATCTCTTCAAACACAGGGTGCTTTCATAAAGTTCAAGAGAGTCTGAGTTGAAAAGTATCCTTAAATGAAAGTAATCGTTACTGTTATTTAATAGAATGCCCAAACTAATTGGATTCTGGGGTGGTTCCTTAACCTAAAAATAAGTGAGAAAATGTGAAACTGAGCACACTCACTATAATCCAGTTACATTTGCCTATGGAAAACTTCTGTGATATAAGGTTCACTTTAAGCAAACTGAATATTAATGAGCTCAGCATTTCATTCCTTGGAATACCCAGTGAGAAGAGACCCACACAGTTAGGATTAAATGGTGTAGTGTGAAGACTTTATGATGAAAAAAAGCTTCAGATGTGAAAAAAGTTAAGAGTTCACTATTCTGATAAAATAAGTGTTTCTTGGTATAAGAGTTATTCAGTATGCTTTACTATGAAGCATTTAATTTTAAAAAACTGTAAATAAAAAAAATATTGTAAGAAAAATATCTACTTAGTTAAGAAAGACTCTTTAGGAGAAATAAATAGGTGATTGTGTTCTGTTCAATTGAACAAATTATTCTAAAATTATACCATTATATTCTAAAAGTATACCATTATATTATACTAAATGTCTTTACTTATATTAGTAATCTCTGGTTCAAAAGTTTCCTTGTTAAGCCATCTCCCTACATATATACTGAAGGGCGATGGTAATAAAAATAATAATTATAAATGTTGACATTGAATATTTACTAAGTTCTAGGTACTATGTAAATATGTTCACATGATTTATCCTTTTATAACAGTAGTTCATTTTATAGAAGATAGTGAGGCACAAAGAAGTTAATCAAAGTCACCAGGCTAACAAGTAGCAGAATAAGGATTCGAAAAAGCCAATCTGACTCCAGAAAATAGCTCTTAACTATAACCTATACTTCATTCTTTCCAATTACAAATATTACTAATGTTTCATGATTTAGTGCTCTCTCACAATATTTCCTTTGAAAACATTGGCTATTAAGGTTATCAATGAAAATAGACATTGGTCTCTTCACACTGTCACTTAGAAAGCATAAACTTGGATAGATCAAAAATGGAAATCATGTTTTATGGAAAGCATAAATGCATTGCAATACAACTGCTAGGTTAAAGAAAAGGTGTTGTTAATGATGGATTTCAAACCAGATTTAAAATGTAGTATATATAACAAAGTACTACATATAAATGAATTTCTGTATTATCCATATATTAGTAAATATAATGAGTGCATGTAGGAGATTAGCCATCTAGAGGTAAAGATGTAACATTTTAAAGTTATTAAGGATTTTGATTGGAATAAAATATTAAGTATAAAGTGGTCACAATTAATTAGATTTTTAGTATTTATTTTTCTTGTATATACTGGTTCCAGATGTCAGGCAAGTGTTCCAAGTAGGGTCTGGTTCTAAATCTTTAAAACCATAAACAAATGTCTAACTTATTTGTAGAGTAACCCATGAAAACATGCAACTATAGAGAAATGTGTATTAGTGTTTATTTCTTAATAAGGGGATCAGAAATGAGTTCATGATTTCTTTTAACACTGTGTATGAATAAAATTTTACCTCTATTTCTTAAAAACAATTGCCAGGTTCTAATGAGCACCAGAATTGTAAACAAAGCAATACCTTTGATTTACACAAGTAATAAAAGACATTTAAGTATATAATAAAAAAACTTTCAATTTTTAAAATTGCTAATATAACCCATTTTTAAGTCTTTAAGGGAGTGTAAGACTATGGATGTTAAATATGCATAGGACTATCTTCAGTCTTACTTATAGTTAAAAAAGGAAAATAATCATCTGGAGAACTTCCGTGTACATATGATCTTCATTATTTAATTTTTAGAGAGGTCACTGCTAAACATGTACACATCAGTGTCTTTTCTTCTAAAGCCATTTCTGCTCAAGTCAAATACCTGTCCAATGAAACATCTGTCTGTTCTTTGGGGTTATTTATGGAGATGTAGGGAAATTGTGCTCTTAATACTTTTTTTTAAAGATTTTATTTATTTATTTAACAGAGAGAGATATATCACAAGTAGGCAGAGAGACAGGCAGAGAGAGAGGGGGAAGCAGTCTCCCTGCTGAGCAGAGAGCCTGATGTGGGGCTGGATCCCCTGAGATCATGACCTGATCGGAAGGCAGAGGCTTTAACCCACTGAGTCACCGAGGCACCCCTTAATAATAATTTTAAAAAATCCAATATTTAGTTGGAAAATCCAGGAGTTTGAGTGTTAAGTCAGTGAATTAAACTCTTCTGTTGTCCAATAAAAATAGTGAAGTTGCTTCTTTTATTGTAGGACAACTTCTCTTTCTGTGTCTGTGTGTGTACTTCTCTTAAATCTTTTCATGGTCCTGCAATTATATCCATCTTAGTGGTAAGGACACTAAAATTCAAAGATGATTGCAGGTAACCTGTTTATGCACTGAGAAACACCAAGCATATACGAACCCAGGCCAATTTACCTTCAAAATGTTAGCCATTTAGACTTTACCATGTGATTTCTCTAAGCATTATGTTACTACAAGGATATGGATTCAAAAGATCCTTATTTGTATCAATCAAGCACATAAATAGAAGATTTTTAGATAATGCTGGGTACATGATGATATATTAAATGGGGATTTAATGAAAATGGATAAAAAAATAGCTCCTGTTAACATGCAGTTTACAATCTTAGTATAAGATTAGTATAGTATAAGACTAGTATAGTATATTAGTATATTAGTATAGTATAAGATTAGTATAAGATAGTATAAGGGAATATCTTAATAAGTGTAAGTAAGCACAATTTAATACGAACAAGCAATATATGAGTTTGTATAAGGCAAGAGCTGATTAATTGCTGTAGTATAATGGGAAATATATATTTGATCTTTGTTCTTGATTCCTGGCACGGAGTTACTAAACTCTTGGAATTTCCTGAGTGATAAGAGTATCCTTTGTTATTTATGACAAGCGCCTTTCAAACTATACAGAAACTTGTGCGAATGAAGTGAACCTTAACCAGCCCCTAGCTAAAGATGTGGGATGTGGGCTGGTTTCCAGAAAAATTAAGGCAGGATTAGAAGATTGGAACTTTCCGTTCCATTTCCTCACCTCCAGGAAGGGAAGAGAGGCTGGAGATTAGAGACTTTGTTCAAGTACTACTGGCCAGTGATTTAATCAATTATGCCTACATAATGAAACATCCATTAAAAATACCTCAACAATGGTATAGGGAGCTTCTAGGTTGGTAAACACACTGAATGCTGGAAGAGGGGTGCCCATGCAAAGAGCAAGGAATCTTTCCACTACCCTCTTCCTCACCCCATACCTTGCCCTATGCATCTCTTTCACTTGCTGTTTCTGAGCTACATTCTTTATAATAAACTGGTATATTTAAGGAAAGTGTCCTCCTGAGTTCTATGAGGTGTTTAGCAAATTATCAAACTTAGAAGGAGAGGAGGTCTTGGGAAGTCTCAAAATTATAGCTGGTTGGTTAGAAGTATGGGTGGCAATTGGGAATTGTATCTGGTGTCTGATATGTAGCTAATCTTGCAGAACTGAGCCCTTCGATAACTCATGGGATCTTCACTAACTCCAAGCAGTTAGTGTTGGCATTGAATTGAATTTTGGACCCCCAGAGGTTTCAAAGAATCAGAGGACTGGTGTTGGGAAACACACTACTTATTTGGTGTCAGAAAGAATAAGAGAATTGCTAGCCAAGTCTTAAAATAAGTCCAAATTAATTCAGCAGAGAAAGATATGAAAAAAGATGGACTTAGAAAAAGATACTGGTAAGGTTGTAGGGTTTGACTAAGTGTATATTAAAAAATGGAGATTGAAACAACACTTTTATGATTAATCTACTCTGTGTGGCTGTGCAAGCACATTTCACGTACTAATGACCTCATTTAACCCTTAAAACAATCTTATTTATTTATTCATTTATTTATAATTTTTTTAGAGAGAGAGTGAGAGCACATAAGCAGGAGGGGCAGAGGAAGAAGGAGAGAATCTTAAGCAGGCTCCCCACTGAGCACAGAGCCCAACTTAGGGCTTGATTTCAGGGCCCTGAAATTAGGACCTGAGCCCAAATCAAGACTCCAGTGCTTGACCCAGTGAGCCACCCAAGCACCCCCTCACCACAATCTTTTAGAGTTATATTAGGATCTCCATTTTACACACGAGGAACCTAAATCTGGGAAGTTACATTCTGGACCATCCCACACAATACAGGTGACAGACTTTAGATCCAAAACTGATTGATTTCAAAGTCCGTGTTCTTTCCAACACGGCAACTAGAGGAAGCAGTATCAAAAGTAAATTACAAATTAGTCTTTAGCATATGTTAGTCTCAGAAGTTGGCAGAATAGGAGAATGTAGTTTAAAAACAAAATTGTCTACCGCATTTGTAAACTATTGGCAGGAAAGCTACACCAAAGATTTGGTGATACACTTTACAAAATTAATTTTTACCTCTCTCCACAAACATTGAGATTGTTGGTAACTATTACCTCACATCCTTAACGGTTTTCTCTGCAAGATAAAAATTCTGGAATTACACTGCATAATTATTAAATTGTTATACTATTGAAAATATTTGTATATTTGTATTATCAATATAAGGACATGATGGATAATTTTTAGAACCAATTGCTGCAATTGCTTCCTCATAACAAAAAAAGAGTACTGAGTATACTCAGTACTCCTGTTTTATGGAAACTTTGCTTTATAAGATTAATAAACACTATTTATTATTTATCCATACTGTTTCTAAGTCTAAAGGAAAGTGAAGTATAAACCAATTCTGGATAATTCTGGGTAATCTGGAAGTTTCTAAAAATAAAACTGATTTTAATTTTTTGAATATTTTCAATTGATGAAATTAGCCCTAAAATCCACTCTAATTTTTCCTTTACGGCCTTTTAGAGCTTAACTGTGTGTCCACATAACTGAAAAAGCTGGTTTCAAAGCTAAAATATTTCCATAAAGGCTGGAAACTTGACTCAGAGCAACAAAGTCAAATAATATTTGAGATGGAGTCCTTAGTGAAGAAGCAGAAGAAATGTAAGAAACTAAATCCTCAAAACCTTGACCCTTTCTGTCCTCTGTATTTATTAATGCAAGGGATATTTCAGAAACATAAGCAATAAGGATCATTTTAATAGAACTAGCCTTATAATTAATTCTAAGTCAACCAGGAAGGCCAATTAAGCAGAACAACCTTCTCAGGAAAATGAAACTGCTATATCCACAATTGGTGCTGATGTCTTATTTACAATGCATAGTAAATGACAAAAATAAAGTGACTGAATTTGACAGGTTTTGAATCTAGACTATAGATTATGCTGTCATGTAACTGTCCTTGTGTTTTAAAAATTGATATATGTTATACCAGCTCAGTTTCACAATTAGTTCAGTTTAAAATAAACCTGAATACAAACAGAATCATTTCTTCTACTACCACCTCAGAATAAGTTTTAGGACTGAACAAACTGAGGAACCCATCTAATATTTACTTTTATTTAACAGAAGAAGAATCTGCATTCAAAGCTACAGCAGCTTACGAATGATCACAAAGCCAATTCTTAAAACTTTTGGCACGAGCTTACATTTTATATTTAGTTTTAAGTTCAGGAGGTGAAATTCAGTTCATTCTTTTCCAAGAGAATGCACAGTTTCTGACAGATTTAAAGGGAAATGAAGAGATCTATAAAGCATTGGTTCTGACATAGAAAATTAAACTTTGAAAAATTAAAATAAAAATTGTTGAATATTCCTGTGGTTCTGGTATGAAAATAAGCTACAGGAATAAAGGATGTGTACTTAAAAAGATTACTTGGTTATAGAGATTACTTGGGGACTTCTCCAGCATATGCACTGGGGATGTTTAGTAAAGAAGACAGGACATTGGGAATAGGAAAGTGAAGTAAAGCAGAAGGCAAGGTAAGAGAGCACGATTTACACAGATTTTGGCAACAATAAAGACAACAAAATAACAGTTATGGTATTAAATACAGTAGAAGTCCTGCATTATTAAGGAAGGAGAAATTGTTATTTGATAATAGCACCAGTGAAATAAAGCATGAATGAGGTTGGTCTAACAAAAATATATTTAAAATTTTGTATTTTCTATGTGGAAGTTCATTATACATAGCTATTTCATATGTTGATTGTTCTTGCTGAATCACTGGATTTTACTTAAGAAAATAGATGCCTACTTTGACAAATGAAACGTAAATTCATTCACCCTTTACAAATCAGATATATAGATCCGCTGGGAATCTTGGAATGCATCCGCTATGGATGAGGAAAAGACTACTATAGATACTAATAGTCAAGAACCATTAACCATTAACATGATAGAGAACTTAGTATATAAAGAAATTTTCAGAAATAAAGAGAGGGTCTCAACAAAAAATTGTCCTTGAAAATCTTGTTATGAAATAATGAAGCCTAATCTAGGCCAAAAGTGGATGGTATGTTGCTTTAGTCTTGGTAGAAAGGAGCTATATAAAAAACGGTCTCTAACATCAAAAATACTAGTGAGTAGAAGTTGCACAGTTTTCAGTTTTTGCTCTTGGCTTGTAATATCCTTCAAACAGTGTTTTTATATTTAGTAGCTACTTTAGTTATCTTACTTTCTGTGAAGGTTAAAGACAGTCTTCATGTAGATGTATTTACATACAAAATATTTTCAACCAAAACAACAAACAAATAAGAAAACAAAACCAAAATGATTATAATTCCAGTGGCTACAAAACTATATCATTAAATATAGCTGTAGTTCCAATATGCAAATCAGATACATTGCTTTAATTTACTTGTCTGCCTTGTAATAACAAAGATAAACACTCATAAAAAAGATTGTTAGGAACAACCACTCATACCCAGAAAATACTTAAATTAATATATCATTCTAATTTGGACATCAAAATGGCTTCACTTACTATAATTTGATGAAAACATTTAGTATACAGTAGGCCCCCCCTTATCTATGGTTTGCACTATCCTGTTTCAGTTACCTGCAGTCAACCACCATCCTGAAGGATATAAAACATAAGGTCAGACAGAAGGTCAATAGAAACCTCAGACTACGTCACAATGTCTGTGTCCTTCACTTTACTTCATCTCAGTATGGACAGTTTATCCTCTCACATCATCACAAGAAGATGGGTGAATACAGTAAGATATTTTTTGAGAGTGAGAAACAGAAAGAGAGAGGAACAGAGAAGAGAGAGAAATCACATTCACATAGCTTTTACTAACAGTTTATTGTTATAATTTTTTTATTTTTTATAATTGTTTTATTTTATCATTAATTTTTTTACAATTTCTAAACTGCACTTTATCATAGATATCTATGTATACAAAAAGCATCATAATATAGGATTTGGTACCATCCACAGTTTCATCCGCTGGGGATCTTGGAATGCATCCCCTATGGATGAGGAAAGACTACTGTAGATACTAATAGTCAAGAAGTACCTTAAAAATAATTTATGTAGATATAGTAGATATAGATAGTGATTTAGACAGCCAGGTGCTACTAACATTAATTACAGGGATCTCTAGTGAATGCCTTCAAGATATACTACATACTTCAAAACAGTTAATGACTACCTAAGAAACTCCTATATTGTTTTGCTATCTTTCACACAGTGGTAAAGACAGAAAAAGCAAAGTGCTTTTTTAATATGCTATGAATTCTTGTATATCAAGGAACTGCATATCTAAAGTTTCAGCTTCTGGGATTATTGTTGGTAACAGAGGAAGAAATGCTTTCATTGCTTCTGCCAAGTCATAGTTGCTGCATTTGCAAACATTGGGAAATGTTACAGAAGCCCTATTAAAAAGTGCTAAATCTTTTCTAAAGAATGATTCAGAGATGTAAGACAGTATTTATATCTCCATTCACACATTTTGGGATGTATGGTAATTGTACATTTATATTAAATCCTGAGTTTGCAAAATAGGTCTTTTCCTAGAGTTTCTGTATATAGATGCATTGACTGAAATGTAAACACATTTGGGTTAGTGTGTGACTTTGTAAAATGTCTATATTTCAGATTTTGAAAAGTTCTGACCAGCTCTGATTTTAAAAGCCTTTGTTTTCTTAGAAAAAAACCCAGATATTTATGTCAATGAATAAATATCTATTGAGAAAAGGAATTATGTGAAGCAGGTATGACATTTTTTCTAACTTTTGAGAAACTTGAGTCTGAACTAGAAGAAAAGAAAGGGAAAATACAAGCTATGTATACCTTTTAATAAAACTATATGCAAATCAGTGTGTTAGGCACTATGAGAAATAAAAGTCCCTATCCTCACAGAGCTTATGATCTAGTTGGGGAATACAAGATATAAATGAATGAATATTTAAATAGTATAATGGATAGGTTTAAAAGAGCTTGAGAAAGGTCCAATGGTGGCTGTGAAATGAATGGTATAAAGATTTAATGCTTTCAGTTTTTCACAAGGGGAGAGCATCATTGGGGAATGGAGTCATTTAAGTTTTCATAAGGTAGTTGCTAAACAATCTTTAGAGTACACAGAAATGAAGGAGCCACAAAAATTGCAGGAAAGTAACGCTTACAGTAGAAAGATGCTGGAACTAAAAATCCAGGCATAGTACTCTTCTTGAACTTTCAATTAAAATACTCAGGTCTCAGTTAACTCAAAGATTGGGACTGATCACAGAAGTGAATGATGTTTTCAACAAAATTAGAGAAGTGGCAAACCAAAAAGTAACCAAAAAGGTTGACAACAACAATGGATAAGAAGGTATGATTTTCAGTGCAGCATGGTGTCAGAAATTGAGTAGTATATGATAGATATCAAGCCAGATCTATGCATTCAATCATTCATTCAAAAGTATCTGAACATCATTTAAATATTAAATCTTTTGGACACTGTATTCCAGAGGCATGTCAGGCACAAATCCCACTCTCAAGTCCTGCTTGCAGTTTTCCTCAGTAGATAAGATACTTATTAGTGACTATAATGTAAGACAGTGCCATACAAGTACTAGCAGGAAGACAAGTGGGATAACCATGTAATCATGCAATTAGTCTCCCAAACCTTGTATAAGAGGTCTCTAAATTATTAAGTTTATATGAGTTTTGAAATATTTAATCATTGGCTTACAAATTAGTTTTAATATATTGATGGAATAAAAAATTAGTTTCTTTTAAAACTGATTAAAATATTTTCTAAAAGTTTAGCACATATCCATATGCATTCATAAAGAAATATATTAAAAAATATATGGCAGGAATATTAAAATAAGCAGAATAATTATTTTGAGTATATAATCATGTACCTTAATTTCTTAATTGAATATTTATGTCATTAATATTTATCCAATAAATGTATTTCTCCCTAAGATCATTTTTGAATTTTTCCATGAAGTTTTCTATAATTTACTTTACAGTATATTTTATGATTAATAAATTGACTTTTCTCTGTCAACCAGAATTACTATTAAGAAAATTGTCTTCTTAAATAGGCTTCCAGAGGAGCACCATCAAAATATTCCTACTGAAAGCTGAGATATCCCAAAGTGCCAATGGAGATTTAAAAATTAAATGTCATACATTTGAATGCTCATTTAATTTGTTCAATCTCCCCTTGCTGTGTAGGGATGAATTTCAATATTTTCCTGATTGCAAGACTTACTTTCAGTACCATGCTTATACTTGAAGTTTCAAAGCCTGAAGTTTTTGGCACATCACACATTGAAAAAAATTAATTTCAGCTGTATGGTACTTTTCACTAACATTTTATTTGTTATTCATGCCATTCAAAACAGAGAAGAGATGACGAGAGTGTTGATTCTTTTCTTCATCCAGCAAAATGCTACCCTCACAATACCCACTGAAGTGTTTAATAGAACTAGTTTGAATATTGATTTATTGTTAATACAGAATTAATAGTGTCACTAATATTAATAAGTATAAATATAAGGTTATAATATATTAGTTAAAGTATACTTTTGTAATAAAGATACATCAAAATTATTTCATGACCAGTGAATATCTCAAATCAGATCTCTGAATTCCAACTCTTGGAAGTCTTCCTAATGAACCCCTACTTTTTCAGCCTTGATTCTTTACTTATTTTATCAAAAATGACAAACTATACCCAGTATTTAATTTTCCTGTGTGAAAATAAGTATCTGACATGCATTTCCTCAAACACGCATGCCAATTCCTAGGGAAATAAAAATCAGGAATGATAATCTCTAAGGAAGTGTTAACAGTCATATTTTCATTTTTAGTTTATTTTTATGAATTTTTATAAATCATTTAACATGGCTTCCTCAAGATTCTTTGCTCATCTTTAACCAACAATGATCTTCCAAAAATAACTTTGGCCTAGATTTCGAATTACACTGTAAGAAATGCCTCATTGAGGCTTGCCCATGCAATATGGAGTATTTCATCTGCTGATTTTGCTCCCTTTTTTACATATGTGATCTTTTCTTTAAGAATATTGAGTGAAAATGGTCCTATTTATCATACAAATATACAAAATATAATCAAATCACCCATAATATTTCCACATAGAAAATAAATGATTCCTGCTTACATGTCCATAACCAGCAAATCAATGCCATTATATCCAAATCAAGACAATGGTTTCCAATGGAAAGTTGTACTCGGTGATCCTCATCACATTCTTCAAGAATCTTTACATAGTCTATCAATTCACCAGCTAAATTCTTACACAGCTGATTTATAACACTACATTTCTCCTTAAGTATTGAACTGGATCTGCTCAGGCAACCATATCAAAACACTGCAAGAGATAAATAGTTTTGATTGCCAACTTGCCAAAGAACTAAGAATTGTTTTTGTGTTCCAATTTTCTGTTGACAAAAGCACAACATTTACACATAACTGAAGTTTCCACTTTGCTTTTTCATCCCGAATACCAAAGTCACTGGCAAAACTTTGGCAGACTTAATAACAGTCATTCTAAATTACAGTTAATACTAAAATCCCTAAGTAGGTATTTGCTGAGCTTCCCTTCAAATTTTATTTTAAGTAGGAGTTGTTCTTTAATACTCATTAGAGTATTTCGTTTCCTTTTCTCATTCATTTTCCCACTTTGGGGCCTACTGAGGATAATTACAAAGGAATGAGGGAAGAATCCCGAAGAAATTAGCTGCCGACAAGGAACCAGAAGCGTCTTCTTCCTGTTGCTGAAACTAATGGGTTAGGTGACTGGGACAAAGCCAAAGGCTTTCCATTAGATTTGTTTTCCTGGCCTTTTCTGTCTTTATTAATGAGTTCTCATGAACATTAAATGAATTATGATGTGAAAGTGATTGAAAAGAAGCAACAAAAAATATAAAATAATACTATGGCAGGAAATAATTTCTTTATCAACATCATTTCTACTGATGATTTGTTTGAGAAATCCAGTACTGTTACTTGAATACGAAGTGTTTCTCCAAGAAATTTATTGAAAAGAACTGCAGTGACCCTAGAGGGGTATACATTTCTATGTAATTATACATTTAAGTTCTAAGTTTTTAGATCCCATGGAATGCTAAATTGATACATCAATACCTTGCATTATGCTGTATAAATTTCTGCTAATGTTTTACTTTGCTTTAATCTTGGTAAGTATGTTACAGGGATTTACAGTATGGTTAGGCCAGGTAATTTTTTGGAGAAAAGCCAGCCTTCTTGAGTGCACACTCATCCCCTCTCTGACTTAACAGCTACCCAAAATAACATGTGCTGGCAACAAGGATACTATACACTTAAAACAAACAAACAAAAATTTCCCAAGATAGACTACAGTGAATAAATCTACTCTCAGTGCCAAGCAAAAGAAACATGGCACCTCTCCTAACAACGGAGCAAACCTCTACTTGAATGGTTCACCCTTGAGCTAATAAAGAACTGGTCATCAGTAAATCTGACTTCAATTTTTCTGGGGTGGTACCATATACAGATCATAAAATAACACAGGATGAAGTCAAGGAACACCTCCACGGACCTTACATAATTTCAATAAACAGGTATTCAAGTGAGACAGGAGACAGATGATAATAAGAATCGCAGATTTTATCAACTTATCCTACCGCATTAACACTGTTGTTTCCACGTTATCAAGTAACCACTAGCTATCTGTAATTGGGACGTTTTTCTAGGAGAAACTAAAACTTCAAGCTTTCTTGCGTTTTAATTCATCAGGAGACAACACTGTGAATACTATCTTTGCCTACTGAAAAGCATCACTATATTATGATAGTTTTGACAGCCTGAGGAAGCTTGCTGGAATATCAGGTTCCAAGTGAGTATTAGCACACTGCAGTGCTCACAAACTATTGTTTTTACCTTATGGTGTTGGCACTTGGCACAGACACAAAATAACAGATGGCACAGAGATATCAATTGTTTTCCATTCAAGAACAGTGTCACATACAGAACTCAATTATGCAAAAATGGATACAGAAGCCTTTTGTACAAGAAATTTTATCAGCTACCTCTACATCTGGGCCTTTATTATTTGTATCAACAAAACCTCTTTAGGGATTCTCTCTGAGGTTAAGCTACTCCCTTTAATTATAAAGCACTGGGGTGCTTTGCTTAACACTAATGACCACATAAAGTGGAAGAACAATATTGAAGGCTGACAACCTGAGCATCTGCCAATACTGATCGCAGAATCTTCCAGCCACCTTCCCTGAAAACACTGATGAAGATTTTCTTTCTGATTCTCATCTACAGGCTGATTAAATTCATGTCTTTAAATTTGCTAGATAGTAAAAAGTCTTCAACAGGGTACTGAGGAAAGAAAATTAGAGTCAATGGACATCATCTACTCAAAATGAGATGTTTAGCATGCTATCTCAGTGTTCTTACAAACACATTGGCAAATTGTTTGTCCTAAATCATCAGCAGTAAACTATATCTGATTGCCTAGGACAAATTTAATTATTGAAGTCAGTAGAATTGAGTAACTTATTTTATATTTCTTAGCATAACTTGTCAAGATCGTCTGATTTTTTTATCAGAAAATTATTGGTTAAGAATGCTTTCTGATCTTACAGGAGTATTCTGGGAGAAGGACTTCATGACTCTTAAAGGTAACTGCTCACATTTACTTAAAGTAGTCTTAATTATTTCAAGCCATTACAGTGATGTTCACAATTCTGTCCCTGTTTATCTATCTGTAATTATTCATGATAGTGAAATACTAAAATACCTGACATAGAATATTCATTGACCTCAACGTATTTTAAGAAAGGTATTCAGAGAAAGTTTATCTGAAGTATCATTCTCAAATGACACTTCTCTCAAATAATTGATTAAAATATTAATATGCTCGAGGTGAATTTTTGGGAAAAGGCTGACAAAGCAAACATGGCTGGATTTCTCATTGCTAAATTCTAAGTCATGTGATAGATCTGTCTCAATATTATTGGGGCAATGTTACAAACTAATTTTGTGATCTGTCCGAATGAAATGTAACTGAGAATTTGACATAAAAATGTCTAAGGAAGCTCTATGTGTTGTACCCAGCCAGCAAGAACTTCATCTGACCAAACATCCAAATCAGGTGATTAAATTAAGAATTGTGTCAATGATCAAGGAAAGTTATTACTGATTTTATTATAAGAACATCAGTATTAAGGGGGGAGGAGCAAGATGGTGGAGGAGTAGAAGACCTAAATATCATCCTAGGAGTTCAGCTAAATAGTTATCAAACCATTCTGAACACCTACATACTCAATAGGATATTGAAGAGAAGAAGAATAGCAATTCTAGGAACAGAAAAGTGACCACTTTATGGAAGGTAGCATGTGTGGAGAAGTGAATCTGAGGCAATATACAGGAGATAGATCTCAGAGAGAGGGGCTAGATCCTGGCAAGCGACAGAGCAGGGGAGCACAAAATTGAAACTTTTACAATTCTGCTCCACTGAGGGACATCTCTCCAGAGGCAACGTGGCAGGTTGAACCCTCTTGGAGAATCTTGGAGACAGTGTGGTCTCAGGACCCATGGGGTCACAGAAAGACCGGGTGCCTCAGTGTGGCAGAGCTCCCAGGTATCAAAGCAGGGAAGCCAGAGGCAAAGATGGAGTCGAGCAAGGGGCTCTCAGCTCAGAATTACCTTAAACTGTGATTTGAGGCACAGTCGGGTCTCTGCTCTTTGAGCAGGGACCCCACAAGTGGCGTATCTGGGGAGATTCCCTCTCTTCTAGGAGGAGCAGCATGGGAGTGTGCTGCAAGAATCTTCTGGGTTTGGAGACTCCAAATGGGGCCGTGTGCTACAGAAATGCTCGGTCACAGGCCAGGTGAGCACAGAGTGCAGCTGGAGACCAGGGAGATAGGAGTGATTGACAGCCTTTTTATGAGGGTGCACTGAGGAGTGGGGCCCTGAGCTCTCGGCTCCTCTGGCCAGAGATTGGGAGGCTACCATTTTCATTCTTCTCCTGCAAAGCTATATGGAAAGCATTCAAGGAACAAAAGCTCCCCAGAGCAAATGCAAGCAGATTACTTAGCCCTGCCCCTGGGAAAGGCAGTACAATTCCACCTCGGGCAAAGACATTTGAGAATCAAGGCAACAGGACCCTCCCCCAGAAGATTAGCAAGAACATCCAGCCAAAACCAAGTGCACCAATCAATGAGAACTGTGGAACTCCAGAGATAGGGGAAAGCAACACATAGAATTCATGGCTTTTCCCCCAGGATTCTTTAGTCTTTCAGAGTTAAATTTTTGTAATTTTATTTTTTTCTTATTCCAATTTTCTTAGTTTTTTCCTCTTTCCTATTTTAACCTTTTTAAACTATTTTATCTAATCAATAACTTTTTTAATAAAACTTTTTAAAATTTTCACTGTTATAGTCATATTCTATCTCTTCATTGTATTTAGCCTTACTTTTTGTATACATATAAGTTTTCCTTTCTTTACATTTTGGGATACAGTTTCTTCTAACAGATAAAAATCATACCCTAAATCTAGCACATGGCTTTGTTCTAGTCTCCAGCCTGATCACATTCTTTCCTCTTTTTTTTTCTTTTTCAACCAATGTTTTATAAAAAATTCTGAACAGACCTGTTACCAATAAGGACATTGAAGCAATCACCAAAAATCTCCCAACGAACAAGATTCGTTGTGCCAGACCAGTGCCAGACCACTTCCCAAGGGAATTCTACCAAACATTTAAAAAAAAAACTAATACCTATTCTCATGAAACTGTTCCAAAAAATAGAAATGGAAGGAAAACTTCCAAATTCATTTTATGAGGCCAGCATTACCATGATCCCAAAACCAAAGACCCATCAAAAAGGAGCTTTACAAACCAATATCCTTGATGAACAAGATGCAAAAATTCTCACCAAAATACTAGCCAATAGGAAACAACAGTACATTAAAAGGATTATTAACCATGACCAAGTGGGTTTTATTCCCGGGCTGTAAGGTTGGTTCAACACCCACAAATCAATCAATGTGATACAGTACATTAATAAAAAAAGAACAAGAACCATCTGATACTCTCAATAGATGCAGAAAAAGCATTTGACAAAGTACAACATCCTTTCTTGATCAAAACTCTTCACAGTGTAGGGATAGAGGGTACACACCTCAATATCATCAAAGCCATCTATGAAAAACCAACAGCGAATATCATTCTCAATGGGAAAAAACTGAGAACCTTACCCCTAAGGTCAGGAACACAGCAGGGCTTTCTACTATCACCAGTGCTATTCAACATAGTACTAGAAGTCCTAGCCTTCTAGACAACAAAAAGAAATAAAAGGCACCCAAACTGGCAAAGAAGTCACACACTCACTCTGTGTGATGATATGATACTTTACGTGGAAAAACCCCAAATACTCCACTCTAAAACTACTAGAACTCATACAGGATTCTGTAAAGTGTCAGGATATAAAAGCAATGCACAAAAATCAGTTACATTTGTATATACCAACATCAAGACAGAAGAAAGAGAAATTGCGGAATTGATCTCATTTACAACTTCACCCAAAACCACAAGATACCTAGGAATCTACCTAACCAAGGAGGCGAAGATCTGTACTCAGAAAACTATAAAGTATTCATGAAAGAAACTGAAGACAACACAAAGAAATGGAAAAATGTTCCATGCTCATGGATTGGAAGAACAAATATTGTGAAAATGTCTATGCTACCTAAAGTAATCTACACATTTAATGCAATCTCTATCAAAATATCAATTTTTTTCAAAGAAATGGAACAAATAATCCTAAAATTTATATGGAACCAGAAAAGACCCCAAATAACCAGAGGAATGTTGAAAAAGAAAACCAAAGTTGGCGGCATCACAATTCCTGGCTTCAAGCTCTATTACAAAGCTATAATCAGCAAGACAGTGTGGTACTGGCACAAATATAGACACATAGATCAATGGAACAGAAGAGAGAGCCGAGAAATGGACCCTCAATTCTATGGTCAACTAATCTTCGACAAAGCAGGAAAGAATGTCCAAGGGAAAAAATTCTCTTTAACAAATAGTGTTGAGAAAATTCACAGGCACATTCAGAAGACTGAAACTGGACCATGTCCTTACACCACACACTATAAATATAGACTCAAAATGAATGAAATACCCCAGTGTGAGACAGAAATCTATCAAAATCCTTGAGGAGAACACGGGCAACAATCTCTTCAACTTTAGCCGCAATTACTTCTTCCTAGAAATATCGCCAAAGGCAAGGGAAACAAGGGCGAAAATGAACTATTGGGACTTCATCAAGATCAAAAGCTTTTGCACAGCAAAGGAAACAGTCAACAAAACCAAAAGACAGACTGGGAAAAGATATTTGCAAATGACATATCAGACAAAGGGCAAGTATCCAAAATCTATAAAGAACTTACCAACTCAACACCCAAAAAACAAAGAATCCAATCAGGAAATGGGCAGAAGACATGAACAGACATTCTGCAAAGAAGATATCCAAATGACCAACAGACACATAAAAAAGTGCTCAACATCACTTAGCATCAGGGAAATCCAAATCAAAACCACAATGAGATACCACCTTACACCAGTCAGAATGGCTAAAACTACAAGTCAGGAAATGGCAGGTGTTGGCGAGGATGCAGAGAAGGAGGACTTTTCTTACACTGTTGGTGGGAATGCAAGCTCGTGAAGCCACTCTGGAAAACAGAATGGAGGTTCTTCAAAAAGTTGAAAATAGAGCTACCCTACAACCTAGCAATCACACTACTGAGTATTTACCCTAAAGATACAAATGTAGTGATCTGAAGGGGCATGTGCACCCAAATGTTTATAGCAGCAATGTCCACAATAGCCAAACTATGGAAAGAGCCTAGATGTCCATCAACAGATGAATGGATAAAGATGTGGTACATATATACAATGGAATATTATGCAGCCACCAAAAAATCAAGATCTTGCCATTTCCAATGGTGTGGATGGAACTGGAGGATATTATGCTAAGCTATATAAGTCAGTGAGAGAATGACAATATCATATGATCTCTCTGATATGAGGAATTTGAGAGACAGGGCAAGGGGTTGTGAGAGGTAGGGAGGGAAAAAAATAAAATAAGATGGGATCAGGACAGAGACAAATCATAACAGACTCTTAATCTCAGGAAACAAATGGAGGGTTTCTGGGAGTGAGGGGGGAGGAATAGGGTGGTTGGGTTATGGACATTGGGGAGGGTATGTGTTATGGTGAGTGCTGTGAACTGTGTAAGACTGATAAATCACAGACCTGTACCCTTGAAGCAAATAATAAATTATATATTAATTAAAAAAATAATTACTGATGGGTAAAAAATAAATAAATAATAAAAATAAATAAAAATGCAAAAAACAATAAGAAAGGGAGTGAGAGATTCAGGCTTCCAGTTATGGAATGAATAAATCATGGGAATAAAAGGCACAACAAAGGAATATAGTCAATGTTTTATAGAATCATTGTGTGGAGACTAATGGTAGCTACACTTGTAGTGAGCATAGCACGATGCACAAACTTATTTAAATCACTATATTAAGGCATCCAAGTTGGCAAAGAAGAAGTAAAACTCTCACTCTTTGCAGATGATATGATACTTTATGTGGAAAACCCAAAAGACTCCACTCCAAGACTGCTAGAACTCATACAGGAATTCAATCAAGTCTCAGGATATAAAATTAATGCACAGAAATCAGTTGCATTCCTATACACGAACAGCAAAACAGAAGAAAGAGAAATTAAGGAGTCGATTCCATTTACACTTGCACCCAAAACCATAAGATACCTAGGAATAAACCTAACCAAAGAGGCAAAGAATCTGTACTCAGAAAACTACAAAGTGCTCATGAAAGAAACTGAGGAAGACACAAAGAAATGGAAAAACGTTCCAGGGCGCC
>CM052797.1:80930563-80989276 GCA_028533885.1 Nasua narica
TGTATGGAGGTTCCTCAAAATGTTGAAAATAGAGCTACCCTACGACCCAGCAATCGCACTACTGGGTATTTACCCTCAAGATACAAATGTAGTGATCCGAAGGGTCACATGCACCCGAATGTCTATAGCAGCAATGTCCACAATAGGCAAACTGTGGAAATAACCTAGATGTCCATCAACAGATGAATGGGTAAAGAAGAAGTGGTATATATATTCAATGGAATACTATGCAGCCATCAAGAGAAACGAAATCTTGCCATTTGCAACGACGTGGCTAGAACTAGAGGGAATTATACTAAGCGAAATAAGTTAGTCAGAGAAAGACAATTATCACATGATCACTCTGATATGAAGAATTTGAGAGGCAGGTCAGGGGGTTATGGGAGGGTGGGGAAGAGAAATGAAACAAGATGGGATGGGGAAGGAGACAAACCATAAGAGACTCCTAAACTCACGAAACAAACTAAGGGTTGCTGGGAGGTGGGGGGGGTAGGGATATGGACATTGGGGAGGGTATGTGCTATGGCAAATGCTGTGAAATGTGTAAGCCTGATGATTCACAGACATTTACCCTGGGGTAAATAATACATTATATGTCAATAAAAAAATTAAAAAAAAATAAATCACTATATTATACACCTGAAGCTAATGCAACATTGTATGTCAACTATACTCATATAAAATTATCTTAGGAATGAGTTATAAATTGTCATCAAAGGGATATCAAGCACTCAAGGGATGCAAGGTGAGAATTCCAATACTTCAAATCAATAAGCTCATTCATTTAAACACTCCTTATCTCCTGTCTTTCTCATTGGTTATTCTAAACAATTGTTCTTTCATATCCCTTCTTCTGACCACAATCTTGAAAATAGAAAGACAGGGAAGCATATGAAAGAGGACAAACTAAAGAGCTCACTCCCCAAAAGGCATTCTATTCTCTAACATGGCCACCATACCCTCCCTCATTCGTGTCAATCTACACCCCTCCAGCTGTCCACCACCTTGAATTTCTTCATACCTACTCATCCCAGTCTTATTTTCAATTGTTCCATGGATTTTTCTTTTCTTTACTCTTTTTTTTCCCCTCACAACACTTAAGTCCCAGTTTTTCAATGAAATTTGTAATTTCAGCATAAAGAGTATTATTAGCATAAGAGGAAAAAGGAATGTGGAACCAGTTCTAAGTAAGTGTAAAAAGAGTAAATATAATTCTTGAAAATGCCATAAGAAAGTTGTTATTCCATTATAAAGTACATATATTTACTGTAGCTTCAATAAACATTCTCTTCAAAAAATGAGTACATTTCAAATTCTTATGACATAGTCTCACTATTGTCATAGTGAAGATGGCTTTTTAAGATGGTACCAGCTAGGAAAACCATACAGGAATATGGGAGAAAGCTTGTCTCTTCCCCTGTCCAAAGTAGGGTTGATAAATGTCACATTTATAGTGGGAGAGTTGTGTTGATTAGTCCATAAATTATGAAAAATAGGAATGAGAAACTAGGGTCAAATAAAAAGAATAACTGAGGATTTATATTTACCTTACAGGATAGGGAAAAGAAGTTGACAGAAAAAATCAAATAATGTAGCATAATTCTAACTCCACAGTTCAGACAGCCATTGTCATTAAGTCTAATTTGAACATAAGCAACTTAATGGAAACTGAGACACCAGGAAAGCAAAGGTTAGATTCTGACATGTTGCCTGATAGAAAGGCTGCTGTGTGTGGTGACAGTAGTGTTTCAGCTTTCACAAGATGCAGTGTAGCTGTTTGACACAGGAGTAAGCAGAGTATGGACAGGAAAAAGCTAATGAGTAGCAGAAGGACTCATAGAAAATTGAATACTAGTGATGAAAACGGGCAGGTATTGCCGTCAAATGTCCTGGCAAGGATATCACCTATAAACTGGAAAGAAGGATGGATGGAACAGAGCTTTAAGAAGTCTAGGAAGACTTGATTTACCTATCTCTTCTTCATTAAGACTGAATTTTGTGTTCCAGAATAATTTTGCCAGTAGGAAGAATATCCATTTCAGAACATATCCTTTTAGAAGAATGATTTTCAACTGTTTCTCCACCATGATACTTGGATAAAACTCTCATGAATAACACAATCTCATGTACTATCAGCTTCAGGGCAAGAACTAGAAAATGGTACATAATATATGCAGTTCCTGGACTGCTTTTCTTAATTATACTGTACATCATTCTAAAGAAAGCATATCCAAGGCATAACCTCAAATTTGCTCTAATTTATTTTAATTTGCATTTAGAAAGCAAATTCAAGTCATAAATTTCAGTGCCTTATACTAATAGGAAATTACTCATCATGTGCACCTATAATTCTCTGTGCAGTTTTTACTTTTCTTTTTATCAGTTCATATAGCTCTCTGAATCCCAATGTCATCATACACTCTCTATGTTCTGTGACTACCTGGTTTGCCCTATTTCTACTAGCAGCTCTTAACGGCTTGTTACATCTATATGGGTTAGGAATACTTGTAGGAAAATGATGGGAAAGAGGAAACTTTCCCTGAAATATCAAGGCAGGATAGCTGCAGTGAAATAAAACGACACTTGGGAAGAAAGTAGGATAGATGTGCTTGGGAAGAATTATTTCTTACTAGAGAACAAACTAATGGTAAATAAAAATACAAGGTGGAAAGCTATATTTTTAATCTTGGCAGTTGATGGTATGTGACTAATCTTTTTTTCAACATGGCTAGAATTACATAATGGTAGTACTAATGGGAGAGACTAAATATAACATCAGCTTAAACAGTTTGTTGGCAGTAGCTACTCAAAACACATCCAGTTAACTCATAAGTGGCTGTGCCAATAGGAGAGTGACAAAATGCAGATAATATGAATAAATGGGTAGCTTTTGCTTTCAAAGTAGCTTCCACTTAGATACAGACATTTATACATGCTCTACATGATTAGCTACCTAAGACCAAACCAGGTAGCAGAGACCACAAAATGTGATGCAGCAGGCAAACCATGATATTTCAAAAAATCACAGAATTCTCAAGAGTTGGTAGAAACAGCAGTTCAACAACCACGGCTCACTTAATGCTCCAGTTCTGACTACTATGTCCCATTACTCAATTTATCCATATTGAGAAACTAAAATTACAGCCCCAAATTTCATATATATGAAAAACATTTGTCTTGTCATGTCTCCTGGAGGTCAGGCTATTATTAAGGATCAGTCCTTAATCTAAACAGTGTAGTTAAAAGCTCTCAGGTTCAAATCCAGACTCATCGCTTTCTAGACATATGACCTTAAAATATGTGAACTTAATTTCTCTTAGGCTTCAATTTTCTGCCTGTAAAATGAAGATGATGATTGTGCTTAACTCATAGGTCTGTTTTAAAAATTAAATGAGATAGCAAATATATAGCATTTAATGTAGTCTCTTGCCCCTTCTTTGTGAGTTACTGTACAGGTTCTATAGGGTGCTAGTCCTGAGAGACTAGTTTGCTAGAACATAAACTCCACAAGAGTAGGACTTGTTCAGGCTTATTTACTGTGGTGATTTAAGTACTCATTAAATATTTCTTTTTTTAATATTTTTTAAAGATTTTATTTATTTACTTGACAGAGACAGAGAGATCACAAGTAGGCAGGGAGGCAGGCAGAGAGAGAGGGGAAAGTAGGCTCCCTGCTGAGCAGAGAGCCCAATGTGGAGCTTGATCCCAGGACCCTGAGATCATGACCTGAGCAGAAGGCAGAGGTTTTAACCCACTGAGCCACCCAGGCATCCCTAAATATTTCTTAAATTAAAAAAAAAAGATATAAAAAAGCTTCATAGTAAACTTTGGAAAATGCTATAGTTTCTATTCTCTTGTTGGGAATCTATGATATGCCTTAACAAATAAAAGCTGTTGAGAAGTACTATCAACAGGTATAGATAACAAAACCTATTTTTGTTAAATATCTCCAAAAATGTCAACCACTCCTTTTATTTTTGAGTTTCTGTTAATGTCTAGAGTTGTATGCAATGCACATTGGAAGATGGTGCCTTTGAAATGTTATACATAAAAAAAGTGAAATCAAAGATTTAAAATAATTTCTAGTAAGGAAACTAGATACAGATAAATAATTAAATACAAACTTTAGTTGCAAAATACATCAAATTTTATGTTGTTATATATAGTAATATGCTTAACAATTTAAGTGCTAGACAAAGTATAGAAAATCAAGATTCCAGTTATTGACTTGTCTTTATATATGGCCTCAAATATACATAAGGCAGAGGCAGAAAATACAGGAGGAGAAGGTTGTTAATCACCTCTGTAAAAGATTATGAGATTATCACTACAAGTATATATCACACACACTGAACTTGGCTTTAAGCTCAGTAATTTTTCTGGCTACCATCTGGTCTTTCAATATGAAATAAGTAGTGTTAATATATTTAACTTGTCTTATTGGGGTCATATAGCCAGACTTTTTTTTTATTACAATGAATGTACTTCCTATTCTGTCCTTTAACATGTCTATTTAAAGTTCTGTGGAAATGTCACATACTTCAATAGAAACTTCAGGATACAGAATAATAATAGGGAAGATATCCTCTTCTTTAGAAAGGTCATCTTTGGAGGATTATTTAAACCCTTAATGAAATGCAAAGAAGATTTTAAATGTAAAGAAGATTTTATACTTTTCAGAAAGAAAAAAAGCAGTATTCTCATTTTGATACTTAAAAAACAATTATTTTTGTCAAGTGTTGACTTGTCTAGACTGTCAAACAGAACACCTGTCAAATGGCACCACCAGCCATCACTCAATAATTCACCTTAACAATCCTTAATACCTCTTTTTTTTATTTGTCTAAGATTCAAAGCAGCAAAATTTCATAATTTATGGCTTTAATATTAAATTAGTTGGTGATTTTATATCTCCTATTTGGTACAAATGAAAACAGCAATATTTTTTCATGAAAAAATTTAACAGTGTCTGTGAAGGCAATTCCAAACATATAGCTTACATCAGTATCAGTTTTTCTCCTCAGGTATGAATGCTTCTAACAACAACAACAACAACAACAAAAGTGAACTTCCTTTATCCACTGAATTAAAAGGCAGTTATTTTCCCTTATGACTGCAAGAACAAAATGGTTAATGAAATTGTTTTAGAATAAACTTTTAAAATTAAAAGTAAATTTCCAAATATCTTTGTCCATTCAAAGGACACTAAGTTTGCTAGATCACTATCTCTCTTACCATAGAGTTCAGTATCAGACTCTCTTAGGTCTCATCCAAAGGTGGAAATACAAAAACACCTTGTAATACATTGGTTTTTTGCAATGGACTAAAAATAATGCATAATTGTATGATCTAAATAGGATAATAATTGCTTTCAACTCATGATTCCATGACGTGGTGAGAAAAGTTAGTCCTATATATATTTCGTCTAACAAGTGAAACCAACAGTTGCTATCAGCAGTTGAGGTACACACTATGACAACAAAACTCTCCTGGTGACAATGATTTAAAAATTCTTAATCAGTTCAAATCCCTGGAGTGAGCATGAGCAAAGAATGGAGAATGATATTCCATGGCAAATCTACAGAATTTAGAGATTGGAATTTCATATTTGGAGGTGGATGAAAGTTATTGAAATGTCCACTGTGAAATTAAATCTCTATTTCTATTAAAAAATAGATGGAAGACAGATAAATTCTACTAAAATTACTAGAACAAATGAGTGACAATTTTCTATTTAAATAATTAGCCAAGGTTTTTAAACAAAAATTGAAAATCTCACAATTATTTTCTTTGTAGTAGAAGATAATTACCTATAGCTTCGTGTGTGTTACAATGAAGTGCTACAGAAAAATTTACTAATAATTTGTATAACATAGTAGCTGGTGGTAATAACTTATGCCTTAAATTTATTACACATTTACATCAGTGAAGTATTGTTATTTTTATTTGTACAATGGTTTTCACTCTTGAGAATATGCTGTTATGTCATTCTGATCATTTATCAGTCCACTTCTCATAGTAGTTAGAGGCCCGAGTTTTCCAGAAACTTTTTTTTTTTTTTTTTGAGAGGGAGGAAGGTAGAGAGGAGGGGCAGAGGGAGATGGAGAAGGAGAGGGAGAGAGTCTTAAGGAGGCTCATGCTCAGGGCACAGCACAATGTGGGACTCAATCTCACATCCCTGAGCTCATAACCTGAGCTGAAATCAAGAGCTGGATATTTAGCCAACTGAGCCACCAGGGTGCCCACCAGCAATCTTACACTTATTTGTACTTCACTAAAAGCTACTAGGTAGTGAGCATAGCTGTGTACATTGTATTGCTTTTATATGTCAGAGAAATTAAATTTTGAGCTCAGCTCTAAGAAATGAATTGTGAGACAGTGATAGCTTCCAGAATTGTCCTGATGATTCCTGAGCCATGCATGAAATTTATTAATAACACGGCAACATACCTTGACTAACCTAATCACTTACATGTTTAATACTGACAAGAGGAAATGAGTGATATGAAAACATTTTCAAACAAATATACTGAAATTGTATACCTCTTTCTCCAATAACTGAATTATTCAACCCCCATTTATATATATATACATATACATGCATAAACACACACATATATATATTTATACATATAAATGTCTTCTCATACACTAGGAAAGTCCTTTCTGACGAAAAAGGATGTTAACTGGATATTAGGACAAGAAAAACATTTTTTCTCTGGTCGTATGATGATGCAATACATCCTTTTAATAAAATCACAGTTTATTAAGCATATTTTTCAATTTTATCCCAGTTATTCATAAATGAATCTGAATTATTCAAAAAACACCTGAAAACAAATTTGCTCCCTCTATCAACATTTATTTGCAGACGTTTCCTTCACTACCTAGTTAGGTTCTTATCCTCAAAACCTTAATATTGAATAATCAATTCCAAATCCTATGCACTTAAATCACTTTTTTTTAAAAATCACTGTTAATGAACCGTATTTATAATGAATTTTACACAAGTATTACTTTTTTCCTAAGTGGTTCTTATATGTTAGGGGTGATTATTTCTAATTAATCCAAGCTTTTTATCTTTCTGCTTTAAGAAGCTGTATAGTAAAAGTAAAGAATTTAGCCGTGCTCACAGAGAGAGCTGGATTCTCAGCCTCCGGAAGGTAAGCAATGCCTTACCTGACAGGAATGTCTTTATTCAGAGTGAGAGGGGGTGGCACCATACAGCACTGGGTTGGTCACATTAGAAAGCATATGATTTAGAGTGAGGTTTTTGAGTCACGCAGTATTGGTTGACCTGGAGACTGAGTTCAAACATGTGGGCAATCACTCAATCAACCAATCGTGCTTACTCAGTGGAGCCTCAATAAAAGCTCTGAACACTGAAGATTGGATAAATTTCCTTGGTTGGCAATACTCCACACATATTGTCACACGTCAATGCTGGGAGGCTAAAGCATGCTGGCTCCTTGGGAAGTACAGTGGAAGCTTCACATTTGGAGGCATATGTCTCTTTCTCTGACTGATTTAATCTCTTTTCCCTTTAGTAAACTGTAACTTTGAGTACCCTAGCTTTTAATCAGTTCTATGAGTCTTTCTAGCAAATTGTCCAATTTAAGGGTGGTTTTGGAGACCGCTGAACCAAACACTGGAGTTTGTCAAAAGATAGGACGGTCTGGACAATCTGCAGAAATCCATGTCCCCAAACTTCGTGATTTGGCTAACTCCCAGGCAAAAGTCCTTAGATGATACATTAACTAAAAGGCAAACACACACACACATACACCACACAGCGCTCAAATACATAACATAGAAACTCAGTTCAAACACAAAAATGGACAAAAACAGACCAAATTACAGATCAATAAATATATTTCAGTAACTTACTGTCCATGTAATGTGTGCTTCCTCTCATGCCTGTTGATAAAATAAGTGGATTTTAATAGTTAACTCAAGTGTTAGTGCAAAAAAACCTTAGACATAGGAGCACCAACACCCTTAAATATAAAGCCTCCAGAACTGAAAGTATTAAGGCATTAATTTCATGTCCTGATACAAAAGAAATAACCACATGGCATAGCAGCAAAACGCAATTAAATATAACTTCCTTTAACCTTTTCGTTTTTCTTTTAATTAAACACAAAGGGAGGTGTGTGAGGGATGGGCTAAATGGGTGATGAGTATTAGGGAGGGCACTTGCGATGAGCACTGGGAGTTACATGTAAGTGATGAATCACTATGTTCTACTCTAGAAAACAGTATTACACTATATGTTAACTAACTAGAATTTAAATAAAAACTTAAAACAGACAAAACTTAAAAAAATAATAAAAATAAAATGTAGAGAAAAAAAGAACAGAAGGGTAGTTCTTTTAATCAGTTCTCTTAAGACATATTCAAACCTGGCCTAATTACAGTATTATTCTTGTGGGTGCATCCACATTTGTCAACACCGATATCAAAAGTATTTGGAATTCCTAATTCCAAATTTACCTTATGTAGTGCAGAGCAAAACAATATTTCTTAATTTTCATCAGAGTAGAATGATACTTCTCTGGTCAAACAGAGATGGTAGATCGTTGTATGGCAATGAAAATCATTTTATAAGAAGAATCTGGAGCAGCATTAAACGATGAATTATAATTGAAATTTTAAAGTAAAATTTTAAAAAATTCCATTTATTTTGCTTCCACTTATATTCTACTGCATCATCATCTGATACTGATCAAGTCAGTGTCCATTAGAACTAAAGAGAGAGTTTTTTGGTACCTAAATTCTAACCTAAAATAATCTGAATTGGCAGATTGGGTATGATTCCTGGGTTTCTACATTTTAACAAGCTCCCTAAATGATTCTGTTGAATATCATAATTTAAGAACTACTGATCAATTAAATTAAAAATTTCTTGAGGACTAGACCTAGCACACTGCTTTGTAATAAATAAATGTTTATGGAATTTAAATTAGTTGTATTCTAGGAATTAAAAATGTCAACACTATACTATTAACAAGGATAGTTTAATTTTTGTGATTTTTGTCAGGTAATATATGTGTATAAATTATTTATCTGGCAATTCTTTTAAAAGCATCTTTGCTGAATTATCAGACAAGAAGTCTTGCTAGTCATTCTAAATGTTTCAATGTTTCATTTGACAATATTGAAATCAGGTTTTTCAGAACTGTCTTCAAAATAATTTTATGAATATGAAAATTCAGTTCTTTATATATCTTAAAGATAGAAGTATAAACATTTTTAATGTAACAATAAACATTTATATTTGTTTCATTAATATAAAACTATCCCTTACATTATTCATATGATAATATAATAAGAATCTGAAATAAGAATGTAGGATTAGAGCAAGTTAAAGAGCAAGTTTCTTGAATTCTAACATGTTTCTTATAAAAGTAAAGTGTTTGATTCAGTTGACTAGCAAAATGGAATACTATTTCATTTTTTCACATGGAAAAAAAAAAAAAAAGGAAAAACTGGTGTATGGCCAGCATTTATAAACCTGTGGTCAGTGGCTTAACTATATGTGCCATTGGTCAAGGGGGTGGGAAAATAGCTTGTAAAGTCCTTAAGTGGTATCTTAAGAGTGATTAGACAGTAGTATTGTTTTCATAAGCTTCAGTAAAAGCTTTTTATTCTCTAAGTTCTCCCATTACTTTCAAATTGACACCAAATTTCTGCTTATAGAAAATTATTTTCCACTCTTGGATTATTGCTTTAAATCTCTATGGGCTCAACACTACTCATACTCAAAGTGCAGAGGAAATTAAAATGCTATTTTCACAAGTATTATTGGAATGAAAGAAACTTCTAGGTGTGACTAATATCAGTATCCTAAAAAATTGACCCTGCTGCAAACACTCCAAATTCAAAGGTCTAGGAAAGTAAATATTTGAGTATATGTCTTTTTTTATCAGAAAAATAATGGTTTTGTTATTTGTAGATTGTGATTAATTCCTTTTGAATATCACGATAAAATAAGAACCAGGACTGAGAAATTTAGACAAAGAGAAATAAATGACAGAGAAAGAAGAGTTACTGTAAAAGAGCCTTCCAGTGGGGGAGGGGGAGAAAATGAAGTGAAATATATAAGGTTTAGAAAAACATTTATCTGGTGTGAAGAGTAAGGAAACAAAGCCACTTGTAAGAAGGGTGGAACTCATGAAGCTATCTTGGGAGACTTGGGGTTATATAAACATACATATTAGAGAAAGGTTTAGAAATAGATTGCCCAACAAGTTTAATAAAGCTGAGTAGCTGAATAACCTTAAATAAAGGTTACATAAACTCTATCCACTCTTTAAAACTGCAAGATCAAGCTCTTCTGCATTCCTGAATCCAATAAGAGAACCAGAAGGTGGAAACTAACAGTGGTGAATTAAAGTGAGAAAGGCTCATAGAAGATCTGTTGCTTATATAAAATTCCTTGTAGTATTCTCTGCAAAATAAAATAAATTCAAGCAGTCTTTAAAACTTCTGAGAAGAGTCTGAAATTTATTGTAGCAATTGTGGGTAAGTGGACACTATCCATTAACCAGCATTACCAATTAAATATGTGTTTGATATTTCCATGATTTTATTTTTACTATTATTTAAATATTTTAATGGTTTTAAATGAGGGGGTTGATTTTGTATTATTTTAAGGCTTATAAAATGGTGAAGGGTTTAATATTTTCATTTATAACCTTGATCTCCTTTGTCTTGTTTTTCCCATACAATTTAAGGTTTTTTTTAACTATAAATTGTTCTACCATGGGACATTCCAGGAACCTAACCCTCCCAGTAGGAAATATCTAAATTATCTACCAATAAAATAATAAACCAGAATAGAAGTGCATAATGGATGCAATGAATGAAAAATACTATCTCAGGCATAAGCTAATTATCACTAAAATTCTTGAATTTTTTCCCAAATTTTAAAAATAGCAACTTGAAATACGATTTAAGTATAAATTGCAAAATCAGAGGGCCAAAATTCTGTCATAATCACAGCAAGAAAAAAAAAAGCTATAACGCAGTCCACCTATTTTGCCTGATAGTGCTACTAAAGATAATAACCGATATCTTCAGTGTAATTTTTTTTTGGTAATTGAAATTATAAACATTAATATAGCTATACATAGTTACATAATAGATTTGACTTCTTTAAAAAACAATCATTATAATCAAGTGTATAAAGAGGGTTTTCAAAATTATAGATTTACCATTAATAGGCCAAACAGGCATAAAATTACCTAACTCTAAAGCAACATCTTCAGATGCTCATCTCAAAAAAAAAATAGTATGTTTTTTGCAGTATAATTGGACATTATACTTTTTTCTTGCTATTATACTTTGTAAACTATTGAGTTATATTTATAATAATATAAGCTTATTATCAGAAAAACAATTTATTTTTATTAAATCTAACATTATTTAA
The DNA here is from genome assembly GCA_028533885.1 of Nasua narica. Taxonomy (NCBI): domain Eukaryota; kingdom Metazoa; phylum Chordata; class Mammalia; order Carnivora; family Procyonidae; genus Nasua; species Nasua narica. The sequence continues at coordinate 80,941,995 of CM052797.1, forward strand.
AAATTGGCTATGGGAGAAGGAGAGGGCTTTGAAGGAAATAAGGAAAGTCACATCTTCCCACTTCTGCCAGCTTGTAAGCCACAAAAAATGGCAATCTCTCCGCTTCCTCCCACTCAGATTATTGGTGGATATCAAACCCCTCTTCTCAAATTTGAATCACCATGACAATTTAAATTGATGAAGAAATTGCCTAGAAGGGCACGCATATCTTAAAAATTACAACATGCTAAATCGTCTATCTGCACACATTTCTAGGTAATTGGGTTTCGCAAGAATTCTATATGCTCGTTAGACATAATAAATAGGTTTAACATGAAGTATCTGGATTTGAACCCTAGCATTGCTCTTTCTCAGCTGTACAGATTTTACAAGTTTATCTATCCCTTGCAACTTTTCATTTTTTTGCCTAAAAATAACTACAATTACATGTATAAGAATAGCAAAATTACTATAGCTAAAACATTACACTAATATTAATGGCTGCCATTTATATGATACTGTGTGTCAGGCATATTTAAATCTCACAACAACACTGAGTTAGATATTGTGACATCTATCTGATACACAAGAAAGTTGAAGGGTGGAAAGTATGACTTCAAGCACATAACTGCAATTAAGGATAATAATACCATTTTTGCCAACATTCCAGACAGTTGTGAATATGTAATAAAAAACTGTGCAGGATCTTTGCAAATTAAATTGCTAACTGTGAGATGTTAGCTATTATAGCCTAGAATTTTAAATATAAGCTTTTCAAAGGAAGAGCAGTTATTCTAACCCCTAAATTCATGAAGAAATAATATAGAATAACTACAGTTTTAGAATCAGAAATAATACAAAAGTTTTCAAGATCACCTAGGTCTCTGTATTTGATAAGTTTAAAACAGCACACAAAGTTGTTAAATGAATTGCCTGATATCATGCAGTAGGTAGTGGCAGATCATGAAGGAGAACTAAATTTCTTAGATCCCTAATTCCACATTTTCTTAGCATCCCAAAGTAAGCCGAGCTCTGAATATCTGACTTTTCATGGATAATCTTCTTTCAAGTGTCAACAGGTGGAAAAAATAGTAACAGTTAAATCCTAAATAATCCTTTGACTATTAAACAAAGTCTAGTTTGGTTTCAAAACTAAGCACAGTACATATTATTTCAATGTGACATCTAAAGAAAATAGGTTAATTTTTCAGAATATTTTAAGTGAGAACAAAAGGCCATTTTATCAGGCCAGCTGTTCACAATGTGGACAGAATAGTACTCAGATTTCAAACACTAGCCTAGGGGAAGAGATTGTGTATATTTAGTCTGGATGCCAATCACTCTATATCAGAACCAAAAAATGGCCTGTTCTAAACTACCAAATCAGGAACAAGATGGAAAAACTTCCAGGCCAATTATACAATTACGTTAGGAGTACAAAATATAAGCAAAAATTAAAACATGAAAGAAATGCAATGTGCAAATGTGGACAGGAAACTCAGCTGAATGAAAAAAAATACTCTTGGGAACCTAAGAAAAAATTTATATAAGTGCTCTATAAAATAAGATAATTTACTAAGAAATCAAATTCTGTAACATAAGTGTTTATAGACCTCAAGAGAGGATGAAAGGGGAAATTGAACCCTATAGAAACAAAATAAGGAAGAAAGCAACCAATAATAAAATAAATAAGCAAATTAGAAACAAGAATAAAAAAATACATGTGGTTGAAATTTGAGTAACTAACATAGTGGAAAGACTTAATGTAACCAGGGTACATGTATACAGAAAAAGAAAGATTACAAATCTGAAAGTAACCAATAAAGAGGGAGTCAAATACTATTCTATAATATAAAAAGAAAGCATTCTGGGAGAAGATACTTGCAAATTACATATCCAATAAAAAGTTAGTATCCAAAATATATAAAGAACTCATACAACTCAACACCAAAAAACCCCAAATAATCCAATTAAAAACTGGGCAATGACATGAGCAGGTAACTTCTCCAAAGTAAACATACCAATGGCCAACAGACCAAAAGATGCTCAACATCACTCATCATCAGGGAAATGCAAATCAAAATCACAATGAGATATCACCTCACACCTGTCAAAATGGCTAAAATAAAAAATTCAAGCAGCAAGTTGGTGAGGATGTGGCGAAACAGGAATCCTTGTGCACTGTAGGCAGGAATGCAAATTGGTGCACACACTGTGGAAGACAGTATGGAGGTTCCTCTCCATACTGTCATTATGTAGAACTACCCTATGATTCAGTAATTGCACTACTGTGTATTTACCTAAAGAATACAAAAACAGCAATTCAAAGGGATATATGAACTACTATGGAGAACAAACTGAGGGTTGCTGGAGGGGAAGTGGGTAGGGGGAATGGGCTAATTGGGTGGTGGGCATTAAGGAGGGCACTTGTGATGAGCACTGGGTGTTATATGTAAGTGATGAATCACTAAATTCTATTCCTGAAACTAATATCACACTATATATTAACTAGCTAGAATTTAAATTAAAAAATTGAAACAAAAACAAAAATAAACAAAAAGAATGAAAAGACAAGCCAGCTATAATAAAACATTTGAAAATCTTATATTTGATAAAAGATGTATATCCGGAATAAGTAAAGAATTTTCAAAACTCATTAATGAGAAAACTTAATGAAAAATTAGACAAGAAATGAATAGGTATTTAACCAAAGAAGATGTATGGAATGTAAATAATCACATGAAAAAAACTCAACATTATTACATACAGCAAATTAATGATACATTTTGTGCTAATTTTTATGTAGGGAGCAAAGGGTGGATTGGGGTTTATTTTGTAGTATATGGAAATCCAGTTGCTAAGTAAAATTTGCTGAAAAGATTATTCTTCCTCCACAAAATTGCCTTTACATATGTGTCAGTAAGAAAGTGTCCTATCATATACATGTGGACTTATCTATCTTCTTTCCCAATCTATTAATCTATTTTTACATGAAAACCCACTCTGTCTTTATGATCAACCTTAAAATCAGGTAATGTTAGTCATCTAACTTGACTCCTTTTCAAAGTTGTTTCTGGAGATTGTAGTTACTTTGTTTTTCCACACAAAGTTTAGAATGAGCTTGCTGATATTTACCAAAAATATTCTAGAATTTCAAATGAGCTTATTTGAATCTATTGATTAAACTGGGAAAGTTAAAACCTTAATGATTTTGAATATCATATCTATGAGTACCATATATCTTTCCACTTATTTAGGTCTTTAATTCCTCTCAGCAATATTTTATAGTGAAGGTCTTTCACATCTTTTGTCAAATCTTCCATACAATCATAGAGCACCACATTTTAAAATGTTATTGTAAATAAGATTCTTTTCTAATTTTATCTTCTGTTTATCATGTATAAAAGTAAAATTTTGTATATTGGTATTTTACTCCACAATCTTGCTAAACTCAGTAGCTCTAGTATCTGTTGTAAATTCCATCAGATTCTTTACACAGATGACATCAGTGAAATATAGTTTGATTCCTTTTTTTCCAAAATAGATACGATTTATTTATTTTCCTAGACTTATTCCCTTGTACTAGCTAGAATTTCCGTATGATAATGAATAGACCTAGTAAAAAAGACATCCTTGTCATTTTCCTGTCTTACAGAGAAATAATTCAGTGTTTTCCTTATAAGCATGATGCTAACTTTAGGTTTTTTCGGTAGGTAGTTTTATCAGGTTTGGGAAGTTCCCTTCCATTGCTAGTTTTCTAAGAGGTTTTTTGTTTGTTTTGAAAAACTGTTGGATTTCAACAAATGCTTTTTCTTCATTTACCGAAAGGAGCATATGAGCTTTCTTCTTTAGGTTATTAAGGTGGTAAATTATATTGACTGATTTTTGAGTGTTAAGCAATGATGCATTCTCAAAATAAATCACCCATCATCATAATGTATTATCATTTTTATATACTACTGGTTCAATTACTAAAATTTTGCTTATCATTTCTGTGTTCATGTTCATGAGGGATAATAGTCTGTAGTTGATTTTTTTAAGTACTGCTAAAGTTTGCCTTTTTTTGGTATCAAAGTAATGCTGGTATTATAAAATGATTTGGGAATTATTCTTTACTCTTATGTTTTCTGAAAGAACTTGAATATAATTTTGATAAAAATTTTGATAATACATACATTTACCTTTTTTCATCTCTCTATATACATATATACCCATCTAATGATATGGATACTAATTGCTAAATATTAGGAATTAGGGTGATTTGTTTATATTTTTACATATTTCTGCATTGATTATATGTTTTATAGACAGTATGTGGTATTTTTAAAAACTATAAAATTATATTATGTAATTAAATAAATGGAAGATGTTGGCACTTATGCTGATTGCTCTAAGACCATGCTTTTTAACATGTTTTCTGAGAAATGCTGGATCATCATCCAAAGTCCTATAAAGTATTCATCAGCAAATATGATTGTTTCTGGGAAATAACAGTAAATCAACATTTTTCACTTATGTTGATGAGTTTGAAATGTAAGATTAGTAACTTTTCAAAAATAGTATTTTATTAATAATATTTATGTCTTTAAGGGTTGAGCATGCATTGAGAAGACTATTCTGATCAATCAATCAATCAATATAGTATATTCCAACTATAAGGATGCAATTCATTTCAGCTCAAATTATTTTCAGGATATTTGAGTATTAACGTTTACAATAGATAAATTTGAAATAACTCCCTAATCTCTATTTCTCACACACACACACACACACACACGCACATACACACACACACACACACACACACACACTCCAAACAGAACAATGATGTAAAAGTGGCTCATTATGACACATAATAAAGATAAAAAATGATTTAACTGCTTACAAACATGGAATATAATTAATGACACTGTAAGTGATCACTCCAATATGAATACAAAATGTGAATTTCTGAGTATTTAGTCAAATGTTCTACCACATCAGAGAATTTAAGTGATATAAGTATAGAAAAGGAAAATAAAAATGTTGTAATTACTCCACTGTCAGAGAAGCTGATGATGTCTCATATTTAGCTCTTTCCCAGAAATGACTTGTTGCTAATTATTCCTTTCTTTAAAAAGGATATGCAAACTCATCTTTAAGCAGAGATCCTATGTCTCAAAAGAAACACCTGGGTGGCTCATTTTAGCTATGTAGATGTAAAGGAGGAAAGTATGCAGTATTCTGGGAAAATAGTATCATATACCGTTATTTGGAGTGGAGGAGGCTGGAGACTTAGATAAATTTTTGGGGGGGCAATTTAGGCTGTGATCTTTCTTAATGCAACTATCTGCTTCCATAAATTTATACTGACACCAAGAAATTTTTAGGAGGCAACATTTCCTTTACATAGTTCACCATTTTGGATTAAGCGATAGACTCGGGTAACATCCACTAAGGAAATGATTGAAAGACCAATAAGAACTTCTTATAGGATTTATATCATAGGGGGTGATAATTACGGTCTTGTGAGCTAAATCCAAGTCCTAAATCAAGATTTTTATGGAAAGGATGGACTAATCCACAGAAGTGTCTTATGATAGAGAACAACATATGTTGATCAAGAGGAATTATAAACATCGAACATAAATGCTTTGCGAAAACAGATCTAGTAAAAAGTTATTGCTGGCCCTACTAATTTTCAGGCCAATATTTAATTAATTAAAAGTTGAGATTTTCATTATATTGTGTTTGTATTATATTATGATGTATTTCTATAGGATTTGGTAAGTGAAGATGGCAAGGATGAATGTGGTGGTTGGAAAGTGTTTGCCATACATCTACACATAAAGGTTCTTTCAGTCAACATTAAGATTACATGGTATCTTGCTACATGTGAGAACAATATGGATCACTTGCTGGAGATAGAGTGAACAGCACCTTGCTACTCTGAGAAGTAAAGCATAAAACTACATAGACAGTTCAGAATGTTACATGAATGGTTCAGAATGCATTGAGAATGAATGGTTGAATTGAGACATGAATGGTTCAGAATGCATCCCTCATAACTGTAGAAAGTCTATTGTTTCTCCTCTAAGATGAGACAATAAAAGTAAAGAGGGAGAGAAGTGGAATACAGAATAAAAGCACTGATACTTTTCAATGATTTCTACATCTTGCCAATTGCTCCTCAATTATCTTGTTGATTGGGTTTAAACTTTTACTGATATAAATATATACCAGATTGTTTTGTCTATTGTATAAGTGATGTTGATTTCAACACTATGAGCTGTTTTCTCTGATGGAATTATATCAAGTTTAAGTGAATCAAATTCTAAAAATATTCAATTATATTCATTTCCAATTATAATCTAAGGAAATACAATAAGCACAGGGTGAATTGTAACATGATGAAAATTATTTTGGAAAGCATCCAATTTCCAAATATGTTTGTTTTATTTGGGACCTTTATTTGTGTCTACAATTCAAATTTCAAGTTTACTTAGCATAAAATGGCAAACGTTAAACAACTATTGTATAATCATGCCTTGAATATGCCATAATGAATAAATGTATTGAGGTCTCATTCTAAACATACATTATAAAGGCAGGGGACCTATGTTTTAGACACATATATATGTTAGATAACAAAAACAATTCAGAGGTACTCTGGATATATGTGAAGGACAGAATGATTATGAGACCTTCCTATAAAAAAAACATAGCATTGGGGCGCCTGGGTGGCTCAGTAGGTTAAAGCTTCTGCCTTCGGCTCAGGTCATGATCTCAGGGTCCTGGGATCGAGCCCCGCATCGGGCTCTCTGCTCAGCGGGGAGCCTGCTTCCCCCCTCTCTCTCTGCCTGCCTCTCTGCCTACTTGTGATCTCTCTCTTTCTGTCAAATAAATAAAATCTTAAAAAAAATTGCATAAATAAAAATTTTAAAGCTGAAGGTGGATCAGAAAATTCCTAACAGGTAGTGTTGGAGAAATTTGCCAATGTCTCATTGTTATTTTTCTTGTATTTGACTCATGCAAGTAGCTAAATAATGATAACTGACCTCTATACCTGGCATGTGGAAGTAAGTTTTTGACATCAAATAGGCCCTTTGCCACCTTGCTAATAAGTCTCCAATTCCTAGAACTGATCTGAGTGTAGTCATCCTATCATATCCTTTGGGCTTTACAGTTAAAAAGCATGGTGTCTTCTACGTTTACACCCACTACAGATTTACACATTTAAATCTTATACAGAATTTGGCAGCATGAAGTAAACAATGATACTGGACTAGAAATTCTGGCCCCAGTTCTGCCACTAATCAGGTGTGTGATTTAGTTTAGTCACTTAACCTCTCAAGCTACAATGTCATTATCTATAAAATATCTTCTCTGGAAGTAAGGATAAAATAAAATAACATACTTGAAGGAGTTTGTTTTTTTTTTTAAAGATTTTTTTTTTATTTTATTTATTAGAGACAGAGACTGAGAATGAGAGGGGAGAAGGTCAGAGGGAGAAGCAGACTTCCCGCAGAGCCGGGAGTCTGATATGGGACTCGATCCTGGGACTCCAGGATCATGACCTGAGCCAAAGGCAGTCGCTTAACCAACTGAGCCACCCAGGCACCCTGAAGGAGTTCTTAAAAATTAAAACACTCCATAACTAGAATTGGTCATCATTCTATCTGATCTTACAGTGCCCTCAATAAAGTGTCTGTATTCTTAGGTGAAATAATATTTATATTACTTAAAAACACCTAAGATCCTAATTAAGTATTAATTTACAGATTTCTCCCTCAGCACATTTTAGCTCTTTAATCATTAAATCTTATTCAGCAAATTAAACTAGTATCTACATCTTTCTATTTTTATCTAATAACATGGAACTATAAGAAAATATTCCCATTACTCAACTCATAAATCAAACTTCCTAACAAATACCACCAGGTTAAGTTTAATTAATCAGGCAATACAATTTGTAACATTCATTTAATATATAAATAAAATAGGGTATTATAGAACACAAATAGCCCTACAGATCAGTTTACATTAACATAAATAGAGTTGCCACTACAATCGTTTCTTAACTTATGTATTAGATTATTCTGTTCTCTTGAATAAGCATTGGAACACTGACCTATTATGGAATTGTTCAAATAAAATTAGATGTCCTAATACAGTTGGTTATTTTAATATGCTGTGGTTTTTCTAAAGGTCACTATTAGAAAAAAGACAAATACAGTTGATCTCAGTCCGACCACTCTTTACACATGTGTCTTTCGGATCACATTACCTGAATATTTTCTCCCTCCTTTCATAATTGTGGAATATCTGACTTGTTAACTGGCCTCCCTGGCCTGTTGCTTCCCAATCTTTAACATTTAATCAATATATACTTTTCTCCAGCTAAGTACACATGAGCAGACATTTTTAAGTTCTATCAATATTACCAAGTTAAAGAAAAAAAAAAGATCTATGGTGACTAGTATTTCAGAATTGTTTTGCTATGATCACTGTGATACAAATGAAGAGCATTTTTGTACAACATTAAATTGTGATTATATTTTCTCCTGGTAAGCTATGTACTTAATTTTCCCTGTTGGACATACTTACTGAATCAGATCAGGTACACTTATTGAATCTGATCAGGTGTGGGTGAGAATTAGAGAACTGGGTGTTATACACAAACAATGGATATATGAATCTTGGAACACTACATCAAAAACTAATGACGTGGGGCGACTGGGTGGCTCAGTGGGTTAAAGTCTCTGCCTTCGGCTCAGGTCATGATCTCATCTCCTGGGATGGAACCCTGCATCAAGCTCTCTGCTCAGCGGGGAGCCTGCTTCCCCCTCTCTCTCTTCCTGTCTCTCTGCCTACTTGTGATCTCTCTTTCTCTGTCAAATAAATAAATAAATAAAATCTTTAAAAAAAAACCTAATGATGTATTGTATGGTGATGTAACAGAATAAAAATAATAATAATAATTTATAAAAGGGTATTTGCCAAAAGGTAAAAAAAAAAAAGTCAAACCATTATTTTAGACACCTTAAACTTACACAGTGATGAATGTCAGTTGGATCTCAATACAACTGGAATAAAACTGAAGAAAAAGAGCTTATCATAAATAAGGATTGTACTGTATTCAAATAAAAGGAAAATAAACTTAAAAAATCTACATAAAGAAATTTGTCTTAGAACATTAGTGAAATATCAGGTCAGAGCTTCCCTCTCTCTGCCATGTGGGGACATAGCAGGGAGGCACCTGGGAGTCAGGAGGAGGGCCCTCTCTGGGAAAAAGAATCAGCTGCACCTTGATCTTGGACCTCCCAGACTCCAGAACCGAGAGAAATAAATCCCTACTGTATAAGCCAGCACAAACAAAACAAAACAAAGTTCTGAATTCAGTCTCTCAGAGAGAGAGGACAGCAGTAGGAAGAGACAGTGAACCCTTTCGCTAAGCCACAAGAGGGAGCATACCATGCCTTGTTCTCTCATATCTCTCTCACCACTGCTGTGCCTCTTCTGTCTACAATTTTCACTCTTGCAATACTGAGTCTACTTCCTGTCCCTCACATGCAGCATGCTGTGTTTAGTTTTCTAAGCCTTGCTCACGCTGGTTTATCTGCTCTTCCCACCCTTCCCAACCAACTAAGTCCTGGACATCCTTCAAAACCCAGCTTAGACTTCACCTTAAGGAAGATTTCTGATTCCCTCCTTCTGCTAGGCAAGACGGAATTTCTATTAAAGTTCTCCATTAATGATCAAGTCCCTATAGAAGCTTTCCCTTTACTGACTAGCATGCAAATGATCCATGCCTGTTTCTGACCATCTAGCCAGACTGGAAATTTTTAAGGCTAGGAATTAGACTTCAATAACCTTCGTATTCTCAGCACTTAGTCCAATTGCTGACATGGCAGATGCTCAAAATATGCTTTGTGAACAGATCTAAAGAAATAAGTTAATCAAATAAGCTTTTGAAATCTTCGAAAGGCTATTAGATATGAAAAAATAATACAAAATTCTAGACATTAAAGCTAAATGCATACAGTCTGAGATGGAATACTGAAGCACCTACTTGGTTAAAATAAGTGCAGAATTCACTTTTCTGACATTCTAGTAAACAAATCATTTTTTCCCTTTAAGTCTGCATGTTATGGAACTAATTACCTCAATTCATAACTACATTTTTTAAAGATTTTTTTCATAACTACATCTTAATAATTCAGTTCTGTTCCCCACCGGGCTTTGAATATTAGGTGAGGATGAGTAGGGGTATATTCATTATGGCATGAATATAACGCAAAATTTAAATTTTTCTAGTCATTGACTATAAAGAATTGAATAGAATTGCCTTCATTTAACTCATTCAATGCTTAGGGAGTTTAACTTCCTTTTGTTCACCACCTAAATATTGTGTTACTTAAGCTTGGTGTTTTGAAATGAAAGCATTTCATTATAATTAAATAACTACAAGTCATGGACATATGACTTGGACATATGAATCAATTTAATCAGATTTCTTTCTTTTTTTTAAGATTTTATTTATTTATTTGAGAGAGAGAGATCACAAGAGAGGCAGGCAGAGAGAGGGGGAAGCAGGCTCCCCGCTGAGCAGAGAGCCCAATGGAGGGCTAGATCCCAGGACCTTGAGATCATGACCTAAGCCTAAGGCAGAGGCTTTAATCCAGAGCCACTCAGGTGCCCCAAATCAGATTTATTTCTTACTAATGTCCATTTACACTAAGAAAGTTGAGTTTTATTTTATTAATTTATAATTTACATTTTGTTTATTTTGAGAGAGTATTTGAAGTTGGTGATTGGAAATTTATTTTGTAAGAAAAAGGTAGTACATAATTTTTTAACATCAGAAGGAAAAAAGGAATTTGGAGCTGGATAAATGTAATCAGAAAGAACATAGAAATATGCCAAAAAAAAAAAAAAAGATGATAAAAAGCTTAAACCACTGCAGAATTGGTGCTCGGGGTGGGGGGGGGGGGGGAAGAAAGCATTTACTTTCCACATAACATAAAGTTAGAACTATGACTTTGAAATTACATTGCCCTTGCTAGGGTTCATGAACATTATATAGATCTATAGACTGCCTTAAGAATATACATACCATTCATCACATTATTCCTTTGAGGACATATTTCTGAAATTTAAATATTGCCTTGTAAATAAACTTTTAGAAGGTAACTTAATAAATCTGTCTTCTGTTTTTACATTGAGAAGGGAGCAATTTTTGTTTTGTGGTTGGGTTTTGTTAGGTGGTTCTATTGAACCTACATATTATATCTGGCCCACAGACTATTCCATTAAAACGTTTCAAAGCAGTGTAATGGGAGTTCTAGAGATGAATTTTTCCAGTATCCACTAGCTACATATGTAGAGTCCATTAGCTTTTCACCAGCATAATTTTTAAAATTTCTTTAATGTCATGTTGACAATAATCATTGGTTTGAAAATGCATGATTTTTAAAATAAGTTGCCTCTGCTATATACAAGTATGTTTTAACAGTGTGTTTTTTTAAGATTTTTAAAAAAATCTATTTGAGAGAGAGAGCGAGCAAGCGAGCGAGCATGGGCGGGGATGTGGGAGAGTAGGAGCAGAAGGACAGGGAGAAGCAGATTCCTCACTGAGCAGGGAGCCATACATGGTGCTTGATCCCAGGATCCCAGGATCATGACCTGAGCCAAAGGTTTAACCAAATGAGCCACCCAGGTGCCCCAATAGTATAATTTTAATACTATATAACAATGATAAAAATCGACATTAGAGTTCTGAAGAAGAGTAAAGAATGTCAACATCACATAACTGAATTCTTTTAAGATGATAATAACATTTACTAGTTTTAACAATGACAATTTAATCCTAGGGTAAATTGCAATTAATTATAATTTGCTGCTTTTACTCAAAGTGATATATTTTGCCGATCACTTAAAAGTAGAAACGATGAAATAACACAATTTTTCTCTTTGTCATCTTTACCATCTTTGTCATCTTTACCAATTTTCTCAGTTGATTATATGCTATTTTCGTATATATATATAAATATATTAATATATTTGTCAGAGATAGAGAGAGAGAGTGCACAAGCAGGGGGAGTGGGAGAGGGAGAAGCAGGCTCCTCGCTGAGCAGGAAGCCCAACTGGGGACTCAATCCCAGGACCCTGGGATCATTACCTTAGCCGAAGGCAGACACTTAACCGATGGGGCCACCCAGGCATTCTGACCATATGCTATTTTGATTAGCACATTCTTGAATTATATTATCACCATATTTTTAGTCATTTACACATTTATTTGCTTTTAACATTAAGATACTAATGTTTTCTTCAATGTCCACGTGTACCTGATTGTGTGAAATTAATTGTGTAGGATGGTAAGGTCAGAGAAAAAAAATATAAAAGTAAAGTAGTGAAAAATAAAAAACTGACATAAAGAAGAGAGTCACTGAAAATCTCCTGAAAATCTCTTCTCAATAAAGTGAGTAAAGCTGTGTGAGAGAACAGGGAACTACATAAAATGAATTGACTTGTCATTAAAATGATCAATTGAATCAACATTCATGATGCAAATGATAAATCAGTTCAAACATACACTTCAGAGTCTGAATTCTCAGGGTGGGTGTTGTTCATTGATTTATTATATAATTTAATCATTTTATATATATTTTTTCAAATGCCAATTTAGTGCTTAATACTGAAATGTCTATAGCAGAATGTACAAAGATGAATCAATCATGACTTTACTTTTAACAAGCTTTGATAAGCTTACAGTTTCTAGGTTAGAAAAGGGACATAATGATCTCAAATAAATATACAACCAAATATAAAAATACATGATGTACAGTTAGAGAGTGACTTAAAGACTAAGTCAAATAATGCAAAAAGATCATTTGCTACAGTGTTTAGCATAAAGTGAGTGTTCCACAAATGCTGGTTTTTACTATTACTGATGTTTTTTTCATTGTTAACTTGGTTTTAGAGTGAGGAGATCATATTTCAGTGGAGAGGATTGGTAAGTATCTCGAAGGAGTTCGCATGTACTTTGTCAGGTATTCTATTAGGTAAAAGAGTGAAGGAGAAATTATAAATCAAGCAATAGCTAACAAGAGAAATGGGTGGAACCATGAAAACAAGAGCAATGAAAATGGAGTTGTCTACATACGTGTAGGAAAGTAATACCTGAGAAGCTTGAGGGAAACAACATGGGGCCAAAAACCCAGGTTAAAGGGTTTGTAATTAATTTATGAGGCAATGAGAAACATGGGAGTTTGAAATCCCAGAGGCAAGGAGGGTCTGAACTTAAGAAGTGAGAAGCAAAGAAAAGAATGTAGCATAAACTTCAGGGATGAGAAGTCTAAGATGATATTCATAAAACTAAAGAGGGAAAAGAATGAAATCCCAAAATTGAGAATTACAGAAACCTAGGAAACCAGGATTTTTTTTGGAAAATTAAGTAATGTGGAGATGTTAAAAGGAGTCTCACAGTCTATTTACTAATGTAGCACCACTAAAGCATTAAATGGCCCTGTGTGTTGGTTTGGTGGAGATACAGCATTGCTGGTAGGATTTTGACAGAAATCCATTTAAAACTTTAAAAAAATTTCATAACTTTAATTATGTATTTTAAAAGTAGTCAAGAGGAGATACAGTGGAAAGAGTCGAGGAGATATAGTGGAAAGAGTCTAAAAACTGTCCTTTGAATCCCATCTCTTTCAATTGCTTACATTTGCCAATTTAGTTAAAACATTTACTTTCTTCAGTTCAAAATTCCATAGTCATTACCAAAAAAAAAAAAAATGAAGTGTGTGTTTCTCATAGGATTGCTCTGAAGAACAGTAGAAAGTCTTTTTGTCTTTTTATAAACATACAATCCAAATTATGTTGTTAATAATATCTCAAAAATTTTCTTAAATAATATAGAATCCATCATTATGTATCATCCTTAAATCTGCCAGACTTTCAGGATTCACAAAGCCCACTAGGTGAATTAATTTCTCTATCATTCAAAGTTCATTCTTTACATTTCACTTTGTAAAGTAAACATAGATTATAATTTTATAGAAAAATTTTCTAAATATGAAATTGGAATAAATGCACTAGAGAAGTTGTGATTGTATGCATTTCAGTGATTCACTCTGACTATATTTAAAACTCCCATTGGAAAAAGAAAGAGCCCGAAACTCTCATTATTACTACAGTAATTTGGAGTCTGCAATGATGTAACTTGAATTGAGCTTTTGGAGCTCAGAAAAACGTCTTACCACATAAATTCATAGAGACTATTGCGAGCATGAGTACTTTTTAAATGAAACTTTATCGTAATTAATTTTCCTGTAAGTATATGCTTCTAATTGAAAAATTAAAGAAGCCAAAGTAAGAATCCAAACTTCTGACATCTTTGTTAATACACCCAGGATAGGTTCAAAATTAACAGACAATTATTGAAATTTTATATAACTCACAGATAAATGTCTCTGAAACACTTGCTTAAAACATTGTTCTTTCCCATTTGTAGTAGTTTTTTACTACTCCACATTCTATTTTTGGGGTGTCTCTCTTTTTTAATGTTTACATCTTGCAAAATACCTGCATTTTATATCTAATTGCCTTTCTTATTTAGAAGTAGGAGAAACCACATATCTATTTATGTCTCTATTTCTCCTGTTTTCCATTTGTGTTTATCTTGTTTGATTCACTTTCATCAAGGTACTTTATCCTTGAAATTGACTTTTCAAGCTCATCAAAGGAAAACAATTCCCGACTTCATGCTCTCTTGCTGCCCATAGAGACAGGTTTTATTTTAGATTTGGTTAGGGAAACCTAGTTCCATTAAAGAACTCTACCCAAAGGGTCAAAAAGAATTAATCTACACTTACATAAAGAAAAGGAATAAAATTTAGATCATTATATATAATGAAGTTATATGAATATTTTTTGCACTGTTTTTGAATCACTTCTCAGCTTTTTGACTAAGATCAAGTGCACTGTTTTTGAGTGAGAAATTTAAAATATTCCACTAGTCAGTATTTTAAATCATGAAGGAAAAATATATAATGAGTAGTAAAATATCTTCTAATTCTATATTATGTCCAACTACGTATGAAAGAGATACCAACACAAAAAGAGTAAGTGAAGAAACCAGAGAAAGAAACATGACACAGCCTCAGGATTTAACCATACCCTAAAATCAGAGCTTAAACATTTATATACATACATGCAATCTTCCACATTCAGGGGGAAAAAATAAAAGATGAGAAAATATTCACATGATTTCTTAAGAAAACAGTTTTAAAATTCCACATAACATTGACAAATAAAGCTATTAAGAACCTTCTTTTGCTCTTACTTAGTAGAGAGACAATGTGTGTCTACATGTTCTGGAATGTGGGAAGCAGAGCCTCTCAAAGTTTAAGGGAAGGATTCTACGTAAGTGAATTAGCATTACCATTTTGTGTTCCTTTAGATCTGGAATATTGCTCCTAATGACCTTTAAAACATTGTGTGAAATAGGACCTACATGATGTCAAATTGTTTAAGAGGCCACCCAAGAAAAATGTCACCTTTGCTTTTGGTAGTACCCTTTTTATCACTGTTGAATTTCAGACTCAACACTTGTGGCATTTATTATTCTCTGTTCTCTTCCCAATGTATTTTACCTACTTTATCTTTGATATGCACTTCTGTAGATACACACACACACACACACACACACACACACACACACACACAAATATATGCAGACAAATACACACCAGTACACACAGAAATAAATATTTAAACAACCACACAGAGAAGGAAAGTAAAAAATGTAGTTTTGAAGGCTAGATTGGTTGATCCTGAGAAACATCATATATTTTTGCTGGGATAATTGGCTTTCTTTTCCCTTTAAAAGAAACACCTTTACTAGTCTTTTCTAGGACAGTCTAAATAAGAGATCAATACCATGAAAAGAAGTAAATTACTATATATCATAAGCAAGATATGTATCTATATAAGAGTTGTGCTTTCTATCAGTGGCTCAGGGTTAGAACGTGAAGATCTTGCCAAATGGGAATTAGGGAAAGATCTAAATCTATCTGAAAGAAATGTTAATAATGTTTATCTGGAAACACTGACAGTTCATTCTCAGTATCTCAATCTCTAATTTGCCCCCTCCCCCAGTTTCTGGAAAGGTTTAGTTATCTGTTCTGCCTCTCAGCCTTAGATTAATACTGGCTGCTTTGAGGAAATTCTGAAAAAGAGACTGTGTCTACTCAGTGAAATTACATGTGGGGAAAATTAAAATTTGCTAACGGAGGGAAGACAGTGGAGTGGATATTGAGCACACAGGAAAAATTCAGAGTGAGATTTATAGGAAGACTGAGGCACCCCCAGAAATATTAGGGAAACAGGCTAGAAAGTTCTCATAGTTAATTGTTGGGCTCAAGCCATTTTATAAAGAAGTTTAAGTTGAGCGAACAAAATGAAGTAAGAAGACTGGGGAAAATCTTTGTACACATTCATATCCATACCTGTCAATACTGGTGAACTCAAATGTAAAACTATGTACCAAACACGCACACTCTCAGGACAAACCATAATTAGCTATCACCACCTTTTTTTCTCACGTAGAATGCATGGGGTCACTCATGGTGAAGTTTTTGTCTGGTTCCACATCATATCTAGCATAGAGACTATCTTTCTTTCTTATTTGAATTTTCCTTATGCTGGCACAAAAATTGGTAGACTATCAGTAAATATTCATTGACCAAATTAATTAAAGCTTTCCCATTTGAATACTGATTAGAGTGAAAATAAGTAAGTAAATGTGGTGTCCCACTGAGTAGCAACCAAAAAAAAAGCAATTGTTTAAGAAAAAAAAAGAGTTAACACTATCTCTTAATTAGAATTTAAATTAAAAATTGAAACAAGGGGTGCCTTGGTGGCTCATTTGTTAAGCACTGGCCTTCGGCTTAGGTCATGATCCCAGGGTCCTGGGATCGAGTCCCACATCAGGCTCTCTGCACAGCAGGAGTCTGCTTCTCCCTCTCTTACTCCCCGTGTAATGCTTGTGTTTCCTCTCTTGCTATGTCTCTGTCAAATAAATAAATAAAATCTTTAAAAAAAAAAAAAAAGAAAAAGAAATTGAAACAAAAAAGAAAAAAAAAGTACTTGCAATGCATAAGCCCAAAAGGTCTTATTCAGTGTAGTTAAATTTCATGAACAGACCATTATCTCTTAAATTATAATGCTACACCAACTATCCAAACTTTGTCTATGTCTTTTTTTCAAAAAATATGCTAAACATATACATACACATACTTTCAGCAATTTTATAGACTTAGTGATGCTGCACAAACTAAAAATATACTGACTTGAATATAATGCACTTTCAAAAAAAAAGAGAGAGAAAAGAAAGGCTCTCTAGAACAACTGACTCCTCAGTGGTAAAAGGTGGGAAGAAAGGACAAAGCCCCATAAGCCAACATTACAATGTGGCAGGCAGCACAGGCGATCACAGCAGTGGGAGGAGGTAGGTCAAACTATAGAGATCATTTAGACCTATAGCTTAACAACCAAGATGCTAATGCAGAAACTGGTGTCAAGCAAGGACATGAAGTAAAGAAAGGAATACGGAGAAATAAAAGACAGATTATAAACACTGTTTTCAGGTGGGATGGCCAGATTCATGTGTGAGCGAGAGAGAGGGACAGAGACAGATAATTTTATCACCTTGGAAAATAATGAAGCATTTAGCAATAAATTAAGCACTACTATGCCAAGAATCAAAGCAATGCAGGAAAAATAGTCATTATTTTGACCAAATTAGAAAAAAAATAAGGAAGTAGACAAAACAAACCTGATGAGGCATAAGAAATATCTACAAGTAGATGTCCTTTTGTAATTTGGCTTTAGTTTTTAAGTCAGTTCACCATTTGTTATTGTTATGCTGCTAATGTTTTAACAATGTGGAAAAGCATTTGTAACAATGAACATTTTTATGGAAAAATGAAGTAAAATTACCATCTATATGGTAAAAGAAATGAAACACTTCAGAATACCTGTATCATACCTAAACTGAATTTATGTAGCACTACTATTTTTAAAAGGGAAATAATATGCATTTCTGTTCCTATTAATTTTAATATATACAGAAGAATGTAGAGATTTATTTGAGTTTTATGGACAGATTGAGCCCAAGATTTTAAGCCCCCACTCAACCTGAAACCTGAAATTTCAAGGCACTATCTTGAAATTGAGTGTCAACAAAATAATATGCATATGCAGATTGTCAAACTCATTTTTTTTCATTTATGGAAACCTGTCTATCTAAAAATCATAAAAATAAACACATTAGTGTTAAGCAATTCCATAAATAAATTAATGAAATATGAAAATATTAGATGAGCCTAGGGGGAGGTTAAGGTCAGATATGATCCTAAAAAAACACTAGTTTATTTAGTCATCAATGTCAAAATCTAAGACTTATGGTTAAGCTGCAATTTGGGATCAAGTGTACTCCATAGCATTGGACGGCATGGTGTTTGTCCAAAAAAGGGAAAAGATCAAGAATTTCTCGTGTAGAATTCTAGAGAAAACCAGTCTGATTGCTGAAAACAGACAAGTGACAAGGTGTGTTCCATTTTCAAAGAAGGAGCAATAGACTCAAATTAGAACTCCCTAAAAGTATGTTTATGTATGTGTGTGTGTATAGGAAGGGAGGGAAAGGATGAGAGGGAAGGAGGAAGAGAGATCTTCTCAAAGTAAGATGGTTCAAAAGCTGCCTCAGAAAATAATCATGTTTTCCCAAGACTTCTGAAGGGAACCAAAACACAGTCACATCACTTATTAAATGCTACTTTTAATATTGTTCAAGGTCAAATGGCCATTTCAATTAAAATCTTTTTCAATTCCAGATAAGTACTAATGTGTTATGCTGAACAAATTGGGTTTTCTTACCCAAACAAACTGATCCAAAATATTTAAACACTGGAAGCAGAACTTTTTAACAGATTGCTCTGAAGAAAAAAAGGCTCAGAAACTTTTTTGAAAAAGCTTCTTGCTAAAGCAAATAGGCAATCTAATTTTTAAATTAGGCATTTGAGATGAAATGGTGTTTGAGAGAAAAGTCCTAATTTGCAAGTTACCCTATCTTTCCATTGCTTTGTAAAACTTATTTTCTTTACAGATAAACTGCAAAGGATATCTACATAGAAACAGACATACAAACAAAAATAAAATAATTTAAGTTATTTGAACAAGTATTCTTATGTTTTGCTTTTTTTTTCTAAAGAAGGAACTAAATAGCAGTATCCTTAATAAGTCAGCAGATCCACAGCCTTTAAAAATAAGTAACTGCAAAATAACTCATATTTGTATGCATGATATTTGAACCAGTATATGGATTCAGTATTGCACCTACTGATCATTGCTATTTTAAAGTGGAGTTCATCATAAACCAAACACAGGAAAGATTCAGGTAAAATTCACAAGGACTATCTATTGAACAAACTTCAAAAATTTTAATTTACAGCACAAAAATCTGGTCATTACCTATACTAAGAATGCTTTTTCCATGATTTCAAATGTATTTTCTCTAGATACAACGGATGTAAAGCAGATATATTTAATGTGTTATTTGTCTTCAGGTTATCTTTTTTATTTCTTACTCATCTTTCACCTACAACAGACATTTTAACACTGGAAACTTGTTGCTATGAAATGCCATCATGCAACTTTTTAATTCAAATAAGCAGTTTCTAGGAGATTCCTGAAATGGCTACTAAAATATGTGTTCTCTGTGATATATACATTAATCATAAATCAGACACTTGTTGGTAATAGTTTCAAAGTTGATGATTAGTTAGAGACCATGGTACTAAATTCTTCATTTGCATAAGGAAATTGGTGGTAGAGACAGAGTTAGTCACACATTAAAAAGAGCTAGAATTGGAACTAGTGCCAGAATCAGAAACTATCTTACAATTTATAGTCTATTTCTCCCCTAGACATGTACCCATATTCATACATATGGTAAAAACTGTGATGTGGTATTATATCTTCATTAACAAAACAGCAACCGAAAAACATGACCAAAGCCAGAAGTACGTATTTCAAATAATTCATTAGTTTATGCATTTACTGATCTAGATCCTTTTGGAAGATACAATCATGACTCATGAAAGGAAAAACTTACATTCTCTTATGAGGGGGAGAGAAAAAAGAGAAAAAAGAAAATATATATCTCTATATTTAGACAGATACAGATATATGTAGATATCTCATATATATATAATTTAGGAGCAGAATGCTGAAATAGCTAAGTCCAGAAAAAAGGTGTCTATTTAGAGAATAAAAAGATTAGACATAGTCAGAATTTTCAGAGAGAAATTTTATGAGAGAAATGGCATTTAACTATTGCCTTAAAAATGGTAGAGTGGGTTCAGGAGAGGTGACTTTCAGCATATTCATGAGGAAAGAAATTACAAAAAGCATTAAATTCAAAAGTGCCTAAGATAATGAGCTGTTCACCTTAACTGGAATATGGTATATGATCTCAGAGAAGGGTGGAGGGTCCTGTTTCCTATCTAAGAGTCTGATCTTTGAATCATGGATAATGAGTAGCTATGTAGAATTTCTAAACAAAGAGGTAATAATGAATGCTTGCAGTCATGCCTTTGCTATCAAGAATGGCCACCTAAGCCAAGTGAATCGTACCTACTGGAGTTAATCCTTGAAGGAGAGGCAAAAAAGAGCAGCTTTTTTTTCTTCCCCCCCAGGTGTACCTAGAAATAATGAGAACCACTAATATAAAGCAGACAAAGAGAAACTCAAGCTGATGTTTGAGAAGATGTTAATATTTAAGTTCCTGGAATCTATTACAATTCTTTGTCCATAGCAGTCAGATAAGAATTTTCTGTCACTTGTAACTGAAAGTGTTCCTGCCCAAAAAGCAATGTTCTTCTGACATCAGTGTTCTGAGGGATAAAGGAAAGATCAGCGGTGGGAAAAATAGTAGGAATTTCTTGCAGGACATGAAAGGCTCTAGCTTCGAAAATGACAGTGGGACTGGAGAGGCAGGAATTGATTCTGAGAAGGTTATGATAAGTAAGAGCAAATGATTAGGAAGTACTATCGATGTGTCCAACACTAGGCTAAACACCTTTTGGCATCATTTAATTCATTTCTCAGAGATATGTATAATATAATGGATGGAAATAAATCTTGATCATGGGAGATATGGAAAATGAACACCGAGAGAAATTATAGCTAAAGTAGCAAAGCTGGAATTTAAACCAGGTCTTTAATTTCAGAATCCAGTATCCTGACTTTCAAATAAATGCATATTGTGGGAGAAAAAGATAGAATGAGGACTCTCGTAACAGAGAGGAGAGAGATCTTTTTAGGTGGGGCAGGGAATTCAGGAGAAGAAAGAAAATAATTAAGGAATCACTACAAATTTAATTTTTGTTACATTAGATTTTAGAACAAATCAGGAAACTAAGTTGAAGTTCACAGAAGCTGGTTGAATGCCTCAGATACAAATGCAGGGAAGATCTGTACAAATTCATGGTTTAAGACCTTATATTACCAAGCAAGGGAGTGCAGAGTAAGAGAACAATGGAACAACAGGAAAAAAACCTGATTTGGAGAAAGAAAGAACAAATAGAAATAAAGTCATGAGAGGTGGGGTGCCTGGGTGGCTCAGTCAGTTAAGCATCGGACTCTTGATTTCAGCTTACATCATGATCTCAGGGTTTTGAGATAAGAGTTTTGTGCAGGACTCCATGCTGAGTGTGGAGCCTGATTAAAATTCTCTACCTCTTCTTCTGCTCTCCTCCTTGCTTGTGTCCTCATTCTCTCTAAGACAAACAAACAAAAAAGACATGAATGGAAGGTAAAAACAGAACTAGCACATATGGCATCATAAAAGGCAAAGAAGAAAAATACATTAATAAGAATGTTCACTCAATAAACATGCAGTGTTCATGAAGTCAACATTGAGATAGACAGATGGATTGGTGGATAGATGGATAAAAAGGAAGATAGATAGGCAGACAGACATGCATCATACGCATTTATATCTCTTTGAATATTTGCGTACATTTGTGCCTTAGGGTTTCAAGTCAGTATTTACAGTGAAAACTTCACATACTCAGATCACTTACATCTTTTAACTCAGCAATAAAGCATTGTATTTATCATTCTATGTTGTACACAAAGCATTTAGCTTGTGCTTAAGAATATTTGTCTTCAAATACTAGAAACACTGGAGAAAATACTGACATTGACAGACACAGTGAAACTAAAAATAACTGAAACAACATCAGAATAATTCGGCCATCTCATTTTTTAAAGATTAATTTATTTGAGAAAGAGACAGAGAGAGTGTGCCTGAGCAGGGGAGAGGAGGAGAGGGACAGGGGAAGAGGGGGAGAAATTCTCAAGCAGACAAGAAGACTCCTTGCTGAGCGTAGAGCCCCAAGATGGGGCTCAATCCCAGGACCCTGAGATCATGACCTGAACTGAAATCAAATCAGCTGCTTAACCAAAGGAGCCACCCTGGCACCCCTGCAATTTCATACATTTCAATGCAAATAGTTAAAATGCTAAGAAACTGCATTTCATTTTTCTTAAGTATTTTTCAATTCCTGTTTAATTTTTAATATGTTCCACGCCTGGTTAATTTTTTAAAATGTAAACCCTTCTTTAATTGAAAAAA
Source organism: Nasua narica (assembly GCA_028533885.1). NCBI lineage: Eukaryota > Metazoa > Chordata > Mammalia > Carnivora > Procyonidae > Nasua > Nasua narica. The sequence continues at coordinate 80,964,661 of CM052797.1, forward strand.
AAAAAAAAGTCCTGCTACTCAAGTTACATAATGATCTTTCTCAAAGAAAATATTTTATTCCATTCATTGAGAAACAGTATTAAATAACAAAATCCACATATTCACTAATTTTTAAGAAAAGAATGACTTCTTTCTCTTTGAAAATAGTTTGGAATTAAGAAGAAAGAGTAATTTCCACATTTAAAATAAGTCTAATAAGTGTGAAATCAAGAGAGAATTTCTTTCAATTTCTCAATGCATGGTCGGCTTAAGTCTCAAAGTTTCCTTTTGAAGAACTTTTGGTTTTTCTTACTAGACTCTTTAAGGCTTCAAGGAAATACTCATTTGCCAGAAGAAAGGAATTCATAAGAGATGAAATGATCTGATGAAACAGCATGAAATACAGCTACTCCCTCCCAAACCCAGATACAAAGCCAAAAAACCTACAGAGAAAGAATATAAGCACAGCAGTTCACAGAAGATGAGTCCAAAAAAAAAAAAATTAAGGTATGTTGGAAACATACTTGCTTAATACACACAACTGTAATTATTATGATCAAACGAAGGAAAGTACTAAAGCAAAAGAATTACTAAGAGAGTTTAACAAGGCAGATGGAGAGTAGATGCATTTGAAAGGATGACAAAACCCTCTTCTCTGCTGTATGAGACTCTGACCTCCTTTTAAAGTTCTGCTCTGTTACCCTGTTAGCTTGACGAGGGAAGAACATCAACTATGATTTTAGGCATCATTTCTTTATTAAATTGCTTCTGGATTGAGAGGAATAGGAATAGAGGAATCATATCTAATAGGATGCCACAGTTGTGAGCTTAGTGTAGTGACTCTGTAACTTCAAGTACTGGAGGTTGTATCTATAGGTTTGTTACAAGAGACATTGGTTCCTGTGGGGCAGAGGATTCTGCCAGAGTCCCATCCCCAAATTATATAGCTATTCTCTTCTTATATATGAACCATGTAGGTAGTGAACCTTAACCTGGGTTAATTTTGCCCATGAGGGGATATCTGGCAATATCTGAAGACTTGCTGTTGCTGTTATTGTTGTTGTTGTTGTTATGAGAAAAGGTGTGCTGGTGGCATCTCAAGATTAGAGGCCAGGAATGGCTCTAAAAACCATAAAATTAATAGGATAACCCCCACATACAACAAATTATTACATTTTGGGTAGAATACTTCTTTGTTGGGAGTTTGTCCTATGCCTTGGGACATTTAGCAGCATCCCCGGGCTCTATGCACTAGATGCCAGGTGCATCCCACCTTCTCCAATCATGACAATTAAACATGCTTTTAGATTTTCAAGTGTCCCCAGGAGCGAGGAGTGAGAAGACATGCTGGCAAGCTGTGGTTCCAATCTTATATCTGTAAGGTGAATTCGATGTGGTATGTGTCTATATGAGTTTGAATATAACTGAACCTAAGAAGACTCTCCAGTAGTTTATACAGTAAAGGAGTTTACTACTACGTTAAAATTTATTAACACCATAGAATAGAACCCACAATAACATAATGTATGCCGAGACAAAGAATCTGGGGCGATATTAAATATCAAACTCTGATACTGGCTCAAACAACTGATAATCACTAAAGATAAGAATTGCTAACAATACATAATCCAAATTTCTATATGAATTCTATTTGTTTGCAGATGGATTGAGTACTGGTTAAATGCCAGTCTTCGGCTGAAGGGACAGGAAGTCATGCCTTTCTCTCACAATACTGGCCCATGATTTCTTACTTCGTGATTGGTTTTATTTACAATGAATGAAATGCCTCAATTTCTAACATTGCTATCTAACTTCTGAAATGTTTAACCACATTTTTTCTTAACCAGAGACCCATGTCTTCTGCCTACTTTATATTTTCCTGTGCACTGAGCATTTTATTGGTGGTATATTATTTAAAATAAATTGATAAAGTCACAGGCATGTTCATGGGTATATTATCGTAAACTTCTACGCATGATTTATTTTAATGGATTATTATTACATTTTTGTTTTCATGGGAGTAGAGCACATTATTTAGAAAATGTCTAAATTCTTTATTTGGGAAGAATACACTTATTTTTGGAGGAGAGGTAAATCCCTTTTTAACTAAGAGAAAAGAGTCATAGAATTTTTGTTGTCACACACACATATTTATATATGTGTTTATATTCACTTCTCTTAGATAATATGCTTCCATAAAATGAGAATGGGAGGAGGTAAGGACAAGATCCTGGGAAAAGAGACAGCATAAACTTTCTTCATTCAAAATGCATTTAATTTAATCACAGATCTAAAGATTTTCAAGGAAAAATGTCTTTTCAGTATTATGGAAATGCTATAATCATTCACTTGAATCTATTTCTATAGTAGTGGGCATAAGTACTTAACTGACAATATCAATTAACACAAGATTTGGCTGGGTTAAAGTTGGACTACTTTTAATCATTCTACTAAAATTGGCTGGTCCCCATCCTGCTTCTTTGTATAGATACTGAAAACAAAATCTTTTAATGGATACATTTTTCTAAATAGTAAACTATGCTTGTATCTACATTAGGACAGCACCAGAGATACAACAAGGAAAAAATTATGAATTTAGTTTATTTACATGATCTATATACTGGATAAATCTATCCACTCTCCAGATAATCTGTACTCGATTACTCAATAAAGATATCACATCTGTGTTGTAAACTTAGAAACTCTTTAGAAAGACAGAGTTTCAGTTTTCTCTGACAATTTCCTTAGATGATTATCTACTCTGCTATCTTCTCTGGAAGAGTGCGAAAACAGGGACAAGAAGATTGCCTGGGATGGCAGGAGCAGTTCAGCTAAAGTAAATTCTTTCTAAAGAGGCTTTCTGCAGAATAACATATCCACTTGGGAAGTTCAATTTTCAAATATTCAGGAGTAATATAAAAATAAAATGTTTCAACAAATTTGTTTTCAAGGCAGCTCCATTAAAATTCCTCATTAAATCTCCTGCAAAATGAGGTAAGATATATTCATATGACATACTGACTTGAAGTAGAAATTTGAGAGTTTTATTTTATACAGTTTAACTTGTACACCATCTTATAAAACTATTGTTTCTTCTTTCCAAAGAACAGAGCTTAACTACCTTAGGGAGGGGAAAGGTAGGATGGGAGAAAATAATATAAATATTAATGTTTTCATAATATTAACATTACTTTAGGGTTCCATTAATATTTCTAATAGCTGTTGTAAACAACAAAAAAAGCATAGCCACTTAATTCAAATAAAAAAACACTGTATAATAAATGCTAAGTTCTATTCAATAATAAATGTTAAAATATGAAAAATGTTTAAATATATTCTTAGTAAACCCAAAAGATTTTCCCAACCTGCATTCTAGTGGAGTATATTACGAAGTTTCCCAGTGAGAGGATAATAATAAGAGTCAATAATTTCTTACCAAGTAGAGCTTTAGTTTTAAACTTTTCCCAAGTATAGAGACACTTGAAATGGATCAGTAATCAAGAATCTACCAATTTGACAAGTGAGTTTTGAGGAAGGCAATGATGAAATAATAACCAATGCTTTTGAAAGAAGTATATCATCTAATGTATATATTCAAAACAATGTTTTACTTTGAAGTTCTAAATTGTCTTGAGCAGACTTAATACATGTCCAAAAAAGGAGGACCTTTCTCAAGTACCAAGAGGCTTTCTAAAGAGGTAAGACTTAGCCAGGACTTGACTAGTGAAAAACAGTTGTGGGATTGGTGGGAACACGAGAAGGGAAGATTGGAGCCTAGCTAAAGTCTCAACACTTCATCTTGTCTATAAGGCTGAGAAAGGATAGACTGAATAAATATGGAAAATAGGAAATGCATCTGGGTTAAGTAGGTTACTAAGCTGCAAGCCCTTTTGTTGTTTAGCTAATAAGTTAAAATTCTTGTCCATTCACTTATAAATTCCTTTGGATAACCTTTAATATCTTCCTGTGTGAAGGCAAATTGCTCCCTCGTTTCTTTTTTTTTTTTTTATCAACACTTTGTCTCTTGTATTAGCTTTAATCTCTAGTCACAGTTATTTTCAGAGCAGTTTTGCTGTTTAAAAAAATCCAAAAAGTAGTTATAGTTACTCAATACAGTCATTCTATATATCTCAACATTACAGAAAATTACTAAGTTGTCTAATGATAATAAGCATAGATGTTTGGGTATATTCTGATCTGTATTTAACTTTCATTATAAGGTTCATGATTTCCTTGTAGCTGCCAAGGGCAGGCTACCTCAAGATGGGCTACTTTGGCATGAAGATTATTTTGAGTTATAAAAAAACAATCCAAACCTACTGGATTCAGGAAAAACTCTTTACCACCCCTGCCCCACAATTGCCTACAAAGAATTTAGATAGAGAACCTGTTCTAGGAAGAGAGCTATCACCATAAAGAACTACATTATGCTATAAACTAGGCTAGGATAGGCAGGGAAGAACCTAGGGAGGCCTGTTTGATCAAAGTCCCCTAGGTCCCATTGTTTCCCAGTAGCCTAACAAACATTGGCTTACCAAACATTTACTCTTTTTCATTTTCCAGTGAGTTGCATTCCTTCTCTTTGAAGTCCCAGATCCCTACCCACTTCCTAATTCCGAATGACAAAAGTAGCTTATTTTGCCTGACTGTCTCTGGAATTTCTGAGTCTGTGTGGATTCCCTGTATATATGAAATTACACTTGATTTTCTCCTATTAATCTGTACTGTAGATACAGATACTGTAGATAAAAGTGACATTCAGTGCAGTATGTATCTTCCCCAACAAATTTTCAAGAAAATATGTTTCAAAATATACTCATTTTACCAAAAGATATTTAAATATCTTACATATACATACATATATTTATATACGTGCATAAAAAGTATATTTATGGAATACAAATATAAGAATATATCGAGACATCCAAATGGCCAACAGACACATGAAAAAGTGCTCAACATCACTTGGCATCAGGGAAATACAAATCAAAACCACAGTGAGATACCACCTCACACCAGTCAGAATGGCTAAAATTAACAAGTCAGGAAACGACAGATGTTGGCAAGGATGCAAAGAAAGGGGAACCCTCCTACACTGTTGGTGAGAATGCAAACTGGTACAGCCACTCTAGAAAACACTATGGAGGCCACTCAAAAAGTTGAAAATAGAGCTACCCTATGATCCAGCAATCACACTATTGGGTATTTACCCTAAAGATACAAATTGAGTGATCTGAAGAGGCATGTGCATTTATAGCAGCAATGTCCACAATAGCCAAATTACGGAAAGAACCTGGATGTCCATCAAAAGATGAATGGATAAAGATGTGGTGTATACACACACACACACACACACACACACACACACACACACAATGCAATAATATGCAGCCACTGAAAAAGCCTGAAATCTTGTCATTTGCAATGACATGGATAGAACTAGAGGGTATTATGCTAAGTGAAATAAATCAATCAGAGAAAGACAATTAAAAAAAAGAGAAATATACCAATAAAGCTTGTGTACTTAAAAAAAAGAAAAACAATAATTTCCTTTAGGAAGACAATCAGCATATCTTAGTTTCTTCTTTTAATACACATATTTGAATATATTCATCCAATAGCATTTTTATTTAACCAGTATTCAATATTCAAATGATCAGTACTCTAATGAATAAATTATACATTATTTAATTTTTATTATTCTACAACTGTTACTTTGTCAGGAAATTGTTCTGGTTTTGTTCAATAAGCTCTATACATTCCACGATTTTTAAATGATATGGATCAATTGACATATGTAACTATTTTATTTTCAAAGAAGCCACTGTGACAGAATAAATCTGCTTCAAATAAAAATGAACTAGAAAGTTAACAAAAGAACTATTATACGGTTCCAAAAATATGGAAATGAAATTAATGGCTGAAAATTTGAAGGCTTGTTATTAAAACTTTACATTGGACCTTGTAGTTTCATCTAGCAATTTAAAAAAATTTTAGATTAATTTTAAGTCACTAGTTTTCAAACTTTTAGAATTATATTTGCAGCTACCTGTCCTGGACCATATCATTCGCAATAACTGGCAATTGTCAAAATTAAAAATATTATAATAAAATAGGGGTTTTTTTTGCTTTCCAGGAATGAGCATTATGCAGAAGAACTTAATAACTTAAACTACTTTATTTTGGTAATTTAGCTACTCTTAACAGGACATAGAATGGTGTAAAATACCTTGAGGCTTGTGTCACTTGTTAAATCATTCTTTAGCTACACCTTTTAAGAAGAAGTAAATTAACTGGAGATAGTAAATAATTCAATATGTTTTAATAAAATGATTGCTTTATAATTTTAATTCAACATTAGGTAACAATAAATCTCTTTTGGCAATTTAGAACATTAAACCAAATGGAGTATTCCATTATTTATAGACTATGGAGAAATATATGCTATTTATATTAGGCACTAGAATCTCATAAAGTTCTACATACAATGATTCTGTGCTCCTTTAGCCCTTTTGTTTTTGTTTTGTTTTTTTTTAATTTTTTATTAACATATAATGTATTATTTGCCCCAGTGTACGTGTCTGTGAATCATCAGGCTTACACATTTCACAGCATTTACCATAGCACATACCCTCCCCAATGTCCATAACCTTTCTGCCCCCCCCCCCCCACCTCCCAGCCACCCTTACTTTGTTTTGTGAGTTTAGGAGTCTCTTATGGTTTGTCTTCTTCCCCATCCCATCTTGTTTCATTTCTCTTCCCCATCCCCCAGGACCCCCTGCCCTGCCTCTCAAATTCTTCATATCAGAAGAATCAGAAGGGCTTTAGCCCTTTTGACTAGTTATTGTTTAACTGGACACAGTAAAACTAAACAAGGAAAAAAATGTGCCTTGGAGATACCAGATTTTTGTTTGTTTCTTATTTACTATGAAGATCTCTGTTTTCATTCTTTTACATTTCAAATAATAAAATTATATATAAATATGTGTGTATTATGTCTGCATGTGTATATAAAAAAGACTGTCTCAGAATTTGCCAATGTAATAAACATTTTAAGAAAGGAAATCATAATAAACTAAAGTGTAGAGTTCAAGTCCTAAAAAAGGTGTTTCATAAGTGTTAGAATAATTTGACATCTTCTTCATACATTTAAACACTTTCATTTCTTACACTCTATGCAACAAGTCCTCAGACACCCTTGAAACCTGAATAATAACAACCAGTCATGTAAGAAGCAAGGAGTGTGCAATATATATACTTATTTCATTTGTTACCATAACTTACAATTACCTAGCAAGGTCAATGAATAGCTATAATGCAAAAGAGATTATGCTGAGAATAAAAAATATACATAAGGCAAAGCTTGTAGCTGAAGTGATATAACTAATTGCTGAAGATAATATAAACACATGCACATATATGTATGTAGATGTGTGTGCACACGTATACGAAATAACTTAGTATTTTATATTTATATGGATACTTCTCACATGTAGCATGACCGCAAGTTAAGCACAAATACTGTATTATTTTCATGCTTTTAAGAAGTCACTATAAAAGTTGGAATGTTAAATATTTTAAAAATATCAGAATTCCTGCATTATTAGTTTTGCAGGAAAAAGCCTTAGTTAGGCGGGCAGGTTGGACTTGCTAGCAGGGATTACCTGCCTAGAAAATCAACATTTGATTCACTCAGGAATAATCTGGAGTTGTTAACAGTTATTTGCACCTGGCAAATGCTCAGACACATAATCAGATCTTCAAGAGAATTGGGAATACATGAAAGGGAGCTTCTTGAAAGACATGATGGCGTCCTTACCTGAAACTGGCAAGGCTATTGGAACCCAGCTGGCTTCCTTGTAGGCCAAGGAAGCTTGCCTCTGAGAGGAAGTGCTGTTAGATTATAGTTCCTGCTCTGTGAAGTCACCTTGGGATGCAGATCTTTTTATTTACATTAAATGAAGTACACTCTGCCTATGTCTATTGGTGTCTTTTAGTTAATTACATCCTGTGACACTAGAGACAACCGTGCCAGTATTTATTTTCATCCACTATTGCAGGACTGAATTTTTAAATCTTGTGCTGAATTTAATGTTTCCTATGGGATTTATTAAGAAGCAAAAAGAAAAAAAAAGAAAAAAAAATTCACACACTTACAGATTTCTCAAGGTTTGTATATTCTGTGGCGTTTGGAGATCCTGGTTCTTAAAACTTTAACTCAAAATTCCCTAGAAATAATGGCTCCCCTAACTTTTATTTGTATCAGCGGTTCCCCAGAGAGGTGTGAGCAGAGTGACACTAGCAGGCCTAACAGTTTTAGGAACACAAGCTTTGTGCCTAACTCCAGAGGAAGCACAGAACTCTGTGATTACCAGTAAGAACAAAGTATTTCAACTGTATCAGTTTCCTCTATGGTCACTAGAAAGCTTTTTGTTTTTGTTTTTGTTTCTGTATTAAAGAATTAAGGAGAAGTTTCTCTTTTTTAATTCTTTCCTCTTTTTTCTGCCTGGAACCTATTTTCACATGAACCTACTACCCATGAGCTTATCATGAGTATAAAGACCAGAGAGGAAAAAGCAATACTAAATGGCTGAATAAAACTTGCTTTCTAAAAGCTGCAATATTTGGGGGTGCCTGGGTGGCTCAGTCAGTAAGGCATCTACCTTCAGCTCAGGTCATAATCGCAGGGTCCTGGGATCAAGCCCCACATCAGGCTCCTTGCTTGGTGGGGAGCCTGCTTCTCCCTCTAGCTGCCATTCCCCCTGCTTGTGTGCTCTCTCTCTCCCTCCCTCTCTTATTTTCTGACAAATAAATAAATAAAATCTTTAAAAAAAACTAAAAAAATAAAAGCTGCATTATTTGGAAACAAACTCATAATCAATTGGAAAACAGCCAAGGCCTTTGTTAAATATCAGTTTGCATATTTATAGGACAAATAGCAAACAGGAATCTGAGTTTCTCCAGAATGGGGACAGGGAATGGTTAAGCAGTGCCTAGAACTTTGTTCCTCTCCCCACAACTCACATAACTCATATACAAATGAACTTGTTTTCAGTTCCAAACAAAATCCTTCCATCTCAATTATTCTTTCAAATTTAAAGTCAATTAATCCAATCTGCCAACATCCTTAAATCTAATATAAAAAGACATTTTTGGACTAAATTCTATTTTCCATTCTCTAAGTTAGAGAGCCATAGAAAGGAAACAACATCATTGCTTATCGAAGTGTATAGTTTCATCTAATTCATTCATATTCTTAAAAACTTTGCCACCATGTATTTAACAAATTGTACATCAATTAAAACTTAGAGCAGCACTACTGGAGTTTGAACAGATTGTGTTCAGTTTGCTTTTTCTCTTTCGGCATTATCTATACCGCCTGCTAACCAAATTACCAGGGCATTCTCTAATAACCCAACATCAGGGACATCATTAAACTTTTTTTTACATTTAGAAATTTAGGTACTTTTAATACTTAAAGCAAGTTCAAAGCACACAATGTCCACAATGTGTTTTTTTTTTTTTTTGGTCAGAACTGTAACAGTGATTTCAATACAAATAATTAAAAATCGATCATATTTAACTCTCACAGTTAAACTATTTTCTGTTAAGAAAAATCAAACAAAAATTCAGGACCTAATATTTGAATTATCTCAATATTACTAGATAATTATGTAATCTACTCTTACAACTTCAGACATGCAAACATAGCATTTCAATCATTAGGTCTCCATAATTTAAGCCAAGGGATGCTTTGAAATAGGTGAATAATTTGGGTAAAGGGCATGCAACTGCCTGAAGTAGAAACAAGAACTCTAAAAACAAGAGTATGGTAATCTGAATTAGCCATAACTTCCCGTCTTTACTTTGCCTCAGAGCACATGGCCAGTTTTTAACCATTAGATTTATTGTTTCTTTGGCATTAACCAACCACATAATACTGTCATAATTATCACACATGCGCACACACACACACACTGATACTGTTCTTTGAGTATTAGCTCGAGCAATAGGCAGATCTAGGGAAAACTACAGTTTTGATTGGCTAGTGACAAGGTAGAAACATTTTATCCTAATCCATTTTACTAGCAGAATAATCATATTGTTTCTTCCCTAGTCCTCCACTGGAACACATAAACAAAAAATTTACTTACACTGCACAATGAGCTGCACCAAAGCTTCTCTTGGTTTCACGTTAAATCCATTGTACTGGCTGGTCTGACATCTGTACGTTCCTGACATTTCTCTAGATACATTCACAATCCTCAGTGTCCCGTCATAACTCTCCATTTGCATTGACCCATCAGGCATTGCAACTTCTTTATCCGCTCTAGACCAGAGGATGATGGGTTTAGGTTTTCCAGTTACTTGACACTGCAGTTCTATTGTGTCCCCTTCTCTGGTGACCAGAGGTGATTTTTCCTGTGGAACAGTCAGATTGGGTGGAACTTGAAATGGGAAAAAGAAAATTTTTCAAGGTTAGTATAAACTGGTAAAGCATATTCAAACACAGAAAATCATAAGGAAACAATGTCTGCTGGTTGAAGAAGTGTGACAATTCAGATGACCATATAACACAGACCATATAACAATTCATATGACAATATAACAGAGACCCTGGGAGTCAGTGGCACATACTCTCACCTAAAAGAATTCTGAACTGTTTTCCTACAACTCTCAGGAATGAGGTCTTCAAACATTAGCAAAACAAATAAAGCATTAAATTGGAACATGAATGGTCAACATAAGAACAATCTACTCAATGACTTGTCATTATCAGCCATTAACTGGGTTTTTAACGTCTACATTTCACAGAATAGTGATCCTGCTTGCTGAAGGTAGGATTCAGCTTTTCAGTCTTGTTTCCTATGCTGTTGTCTCTTACCCAAGGATGCTAAAACAAAAGGATAAGAGATATTATCAACTTAGCTGGCACAGTAAATGCAAGTAATAGGAAAAAGAAAAAGAAGTATCTCTGATGTAAAATCAGAAGATTTGACTCTGGTACAGAAACTGTTGCCAAACTGCTAAGGTTAGGGCTTTGTTTTCTCCCTAATGGAAATGGAAGGGGACAACTGACTTGCAATGCCACATTCTGAGAATCCACTCACCATATTCTTCTCCTTGGACTTTTAACATTTTTTTTAACATTTTCATTTCATATAACTTCCTTTTAAGAAATGTTGAGATCATTGTAAATAGTCTGTCATAATTTGCTTCTATTTCTGTAGAATTATTTTTAGGTGGACTTTCTAAAACATATTTCAACAACCTAAGAATTATAATTTTTTCAGGTAAAGCTAATTTCTGATTTTTCTGAAGATATTTATGAGAGGTTCATTTTGCCGGAAATTACTTTACCGAGCTGGAGTATATTTATGTTAGGGTTTAGTAAAAAGTATGATCCAATAAGAGGCAAGTATACCCAAAGTATACTTTGTTACAAAGTGTTTTGTTACAAACGGTATCACCTGTCCCATTGAAGACTCTCATTTCTTATACAAATGTACATGAAATCCATTGCTTTTGTGCAATAAAACATCTATCAAAAAAGTATGACTAACTTAGAACGCCAGAATAAGAATAACCAGAACTACTTGTATAATTCTGTTCGGATAAATGTCATGTACTCGGTTTGGAGGTACCACTGCATATATGGATAAAAGACAAAGGTTTTACTCTTCCTTCTAGCATTACTGTGTTCCAGGGCCCAGTAACAAAAGCAAACATATTTTTAAAATTATTTCTCATCTTACATTGAAAAGTTATTGCTCTTATACATAGAGGAAAAATAAATTGAAGTCCAAAATGACAGGAGAGTTAATTATCTTGATATTTAAGTACTTTTATGTCTATTTTTTCATTCAGTTCCTTCATCTACTTATTTTTAAAAACTAGTTAAATAATGCATCTATCTTAGAAATTAGAAAATATGAAATGCTAACCACCACCTTCTTGAAGTAGATACATGCATTCCTGAGTCTGGCATTAAAACATATCTTCTAAAATTGTTACATTTTAAAAACCTATATAACTAATTTGATTAAATTATTAACTTCTGTAAATATAAAAAAATTAAATGATTTAGTTAAATAATTTGTTCTTTTTCGAAATGAACCACAAGGGAATGATGCAATTCTAAAGAGCAGGATGGAGAAGAAGCTATAATATTTACTCACCCTCCATGAGAAAGCACACAGAATGACAGCAATAACCTCTTCATTTAACATTAATTATGCCCTACTATGTGCCAGGCATAATTTGAGGATTTAGATTTTCATTCCCTTGATAATCGTAAGGATAAAAAAATTTAATATTAAAATTGAACAAATGAGAACACTGAGAATAAGAGAGGATAAATGCTTTGATTTGAACAAAATTCAAATTGAAGCTAATTTATAGCAGGTGGCCAATGTTGAGACATGACCCCTGTCACAGTCTCCAGTACACTATTGCGTCTGGAATGAATAACTTGAGTTAGCAGTGGATGCCCCCTCCTCCTGCTCATGACTGCTGTGCTCCCAGGGACAAACTGGACCAATTTCCCCTACCTATCTCTTGGTCACTTTATCAGGGACAATAGAAAAGAGCCAAGATAGAAGTGTGAAGAGGTAAATGACACATACTTTGCAAATTACCTGATCTCTTTTATATCTTATATATCTATATTTATCTTACTTTCCTATCTATATTAGAATATTTCTCATGTATGTCAAAATTGCTTATAAAATACCCCTGCCCAAATATATATATCCAAATTCTGACAAACCTTTATTAAATAAATGAAAATAAATGATGAAAGATTATTTAGTGGAGAGTTATTATTTGAAACCTTTCTTTCTCATCTCTTCCAAAAACAAGTCACATGACCCTGGCCAACCTTAATCACTCTGAGTATTAATTTCATTTTTTGAAATTGAGAATTAGTACTTTATGATCTCCAACGCTATTAATGTTCTGACCATAAAAACAGAGTAGAATGTGAAGGACAGAAGTGGTACTAAATGAAAGTGTTTATTTCCTGACCTAAGATGAATATTCAAAGACCTTAATACATTAGGTGATTCTAGAAAAAAAAAAAAAAGATGGAGGACTAGCTATATAAATTTTTTGAGTTTGTCATGCTACATAGTTCAAAAACTCCCTTTATACATTTATTTATGCCATTTATTTAGGTAAACTATCTTTCCTACATAATCAAAATTACAGAAATGTAAGCCTCATTTATAGTCTAGATTAAAATAAAAATAGATTTTTAAAATAAATTAGCCTAGTGTTTGCTAAACAGCAAAGCACAATTTTATTCTCCATCTATTCCATGAGACTTAAAATCTTGGAATCAGAGTTAATCTTTCTTTGCATCTTTCTGGGCGAAGAAAAACCTTATAACTTCTCAAAGTTTTGATAGCTTCTCCCTCTCCACATTTAATTTTCCATTCCCTAGAATTCTACAGGCAACTCTCTTAAATATTACCATACATTTCCCGGTTAAGGGATCTCATTTTTTTTTCCCTCATGGATTTCTCTCTTTTATATGTTGATAATACAAATTCTAACTCTATCCCAAAGCCCTTTCAGTCTATGATTGCAGCATAATTCTATATCCCAAAAGTCTTTCAAATCCCCAAACCTCAGTGCTGTTTATTTCTTGACTTAGTTTGGTAGTTAATTATCAACACACCTAATCTGCAAACTGAAAGCCATAGAGTTTTCTCTGTTTTACCATCTCCTATTGTCCACCACTTTCAATCAGTTGCATTGGTTCCTCATTAAAATGTCTCTCAAGCTGTCTATTTCTTTTCATGGCTATAGATAGATTACGTAGTAGAATTCATCATCTTCTCTTCTTGTGACACTATAATAAGTGCTCTCTTTCACCAGTCTAATTCTTCGAGCCTTCCTGCTACCCTGTCAGCAGCTTTATCATCTTAAATACAATTTTGTTCATGTCACTATGAAAACTACAGTTCTCATTGAGACTGCTCATTCTAATACCATTTTAATTAAAACAAAACAAAACAAAACCCTGAAAACAGCCTGACAGATTCATTAAATAAATCATGGTACAGTCACACAATAAAATATGATGCAGCTTCTTAGATGATGATGTCATAGACTTACATCTATTGATAAAGATGCTCATGTTGTTAAGAAAAGCATCATACTGAACAGTGTGAGTAGTTATAACCACTATGATTGAGAGTAAAGTATGTTATTGAGCAATCCAAACAGTAGTATCAAATTTTTATATAAAAAAAGACATATGCCAAAAAAAAAAAGACATATGCCAATGAATGTTAGCAAGGAGCTTCTTTAAGGGAAGAAAATGTGGACTTTATATTGTTAGTATCCAGGACTCTATTTTGCATGTGATAGGAACTCAGTAAAACATGTTACACTGAGTGTCCAAATGAAGACAGGGAGGCAGTTGTGCACTGATTCAGGGAAGAGCAAGAGGTATATGTGGGAAAAATCTAGAGAAAAAGAAAACCCAGAAGGAACTATACCAAAATACTAACAGTGGTTCTCTCTCAGTGTGGGATTATTGATGAATTTTACTCTTTGCATATTTCCCTTCCTCTTTTCACTCTTCTACAACATGTGCAATGTGTATGAGAATGTTACAGGTTCTAAGAAGCCTAGAAAAATCTAAGACAGTAATGTCATCTATTTTCCAAAGCTCATCTGATAAAAACTCCACTTTTTAATGACACAAATGTATCACCTGGGCATGGCAATCTGGATGACACAGTCTGAGAAATGCTCACTTCTAGAACATTCATTCTCCTGCAGTTTCACTGAACGGTGAACCTCAGTGCTCTTGAACAAGCCCTTCCTTCCTATGTCCAGCACATCTGGCCCTTATTGACTTCTAGGAGGCCCTGACTGCCTCATGTGGTATGATTCATTTCAAATATTACCACTTTTGTGCTAACTGCCTACCCCTATGCTGGGTAGTTTGCTCACTCTTCCTAGCTACGTTATTACGCTGCGTACTTGTTTGACCCATACTTTTGGCTTTGCCCTCTCTTTCCTCCCACATCTTTATCCCTGACCAGTCAGCTCCTTGAATGCACACAATGCCTTCTCTCTCAGAGTGCAGAGAGGGACTCTACCTCTAAAGTGCCTGGCTTTCTTGCTCGGCACAAACCAGGAGGTCATGAGATAAGTAGAGAAGAAAGGGAGGGAGAGAAGGCAAAAAGAGTGAGAAGGTGAGTTAAAAGGCTGTGTATATAATAGAAATAAATATGAGAGACATAAATCATGATGATTTTAACCAAAGCAATAAATAATGAAATGTAGTCCTTCTATAATTAGTAGCCAATATAAGTAGCAGAATCTTCTGCAAAATATATTGTTAGTATAGATTTCAAATGCGGTATATCTTGAGATGTATGTGGGTGTGTGAGAAAGCTCAGAGTCAAATAAGGACTCTTCCAGTTTTTCTTTTCTTTTGCCTTTCATTTAAAAATCTGAATAAATATAACTGAACATAATAATAAAGAAAGAAAGAAAGAAAGAAAGAAAGAAAGATATGATTTCCAAGCCCTTCAAACAAAAATCTGAATAGATAAGCTGTAAATTAAAGAGGGGGGGGGAAAAGGAAAGAACTAGCTCGAGGACATGCCATTTATCATTTGTCATGATGATTTTACATCCTTTCTTTAATCAACTAAATTATTTTTTCTTGAAATACTGTCTCCAGTGAAAGCATCAAACTAGAAAATTTTGAAATGTCTTCACCTTGTGAGATCCACATTTATTCACAAGGTGCTCAGTGGAAAAAAATTTCCTCCTGGTGAAAACTCAAAGGTACTTTTTATGACACATAGATCATACATGCCCTGATTTTGATTTTTCTTATCTGAAATGCTACCGTAGAAGATGCTATAATTGGAGAAACTGGAAGAGCATGATATGACACCAGACTTTCTCATTCCAAACATAAATACATAGAGAAGTAACTTAAACTGGTTTTCTGTCAACATTACCATTGTATCACGGACTATGAAATAAAACAAAAACAGAAAATTCAAATGCTTTCATTTCTTCATTGGAAAGGAAGCTGAGGAAATTTAATTTTTAGTTATTACTCAGAAAATGGCTGGCCTATTTTCTTCACTCAAAAGAATGCAAAGGAAAGTTTGCCCATCTGAACTGTATGAGAAAATATTATGCTGTCTGAAACAAAGACATCATGATATGCTTATTATGGACTTACTTACTGGCTTAAAACACATAACTATTTCTAGTGAACTTTAATAGCACATACTGAAACAAAAGATATATTTCTTTTAACATAAGAATTATAATAAAGTGAGTAATAAGTAGAATTTTCTCCAGAAGGACAACCAGAATCCCAGTTTTAAGAATCCTCAACTGAATATGTCATTAATTTAATTATACTTGAATTTTAGGGAGAAACAGTTTATAAGACCTATGTATGTTTTAAATTAAGATGTATAATCTATATTTCAGGGTGCCTGGGGGCTCGGTGGCTTAAAGCCTCTGCCTTCAGCTTGGGTCATGATCTCAGGGTCCTGGAGTCGAGCCCCAAATCAGGCTTTCTGCTCATTGGGGAGCCTGCTTCCCCCCTCTCTCTGCCTGCCTCTCTGCCTACTTGTGAGCTCATTCACTCTCTCTGTCAAATAAATAAATAAATAAATAAATAAATAAATAAATAAATAAATAAATAAAATCTTAAAAAAGAGATGTATAATCTATATTTAAAACATAAATAAAAGACTCAAAAAATATGTTTATAAAAGTGACCCCTAGAAGTCAGAATTCAGGAATTCTCAAGCTGACCAGATATATACAAAGAAATGTAAAAAAGTAAGAGTCAAGTAAATACCAAATTTGTAGACATAACTAATTCAAAGGGACCAAATTTATTTTTGGTAATCTTCAAAAACAACATGTAAATTTTAAAAATTTACTATAGGCTAGATGTAAGTTTCATCCCTGGTGATCCTTGAGACCCCACATAGTTTCAGACCACATAGTTTTAAAGAAAAGATATTCTATGCTACGAGTGCTTTCTCAGTGCCCACATCAACAGTCCTCAATCTTTTTTTTTGCTAACTCATTACAGATTAGCTTTGTAAGCATGAAACAGAATGATGTATTCACATTTCAAAGTTTTGAAAAATCACAAAATGATTTTACATGGATGTAAAGAATGAAATAGTTCGCAATTGCAATAGTTATTGATGGCACATCAGTAATGACTTCTCATAATTGACTATGGATATGGAAGATAAGACATTAATTGAATTTGTCAGCATGCTTATTGTAACTACGCATTTCTCTTCCACTCAAAAAATATATTCAATATTAAGTGAGAATGACATCATTAATCCATATTTTAAAAACTTCATCCACTAATATTGGAAATAGTCTAATCTAATCTAAATCTCACAGCTGATATTAACATACAACTAAGAGTGGGAAAACTGCCTTAAGACATGAAACATGTAAGAATGTGATGTTCTGTGGCCTTTGAGGAATATTTATATGACTATAAAAGGGGAATTCAAGAATTTCCTTCAACTTAAATATAATTCCAATCCAAGCCAGCAAAATAGTTTTAAAACTAATAAGCTTGACCCATTTTCTTTACTTGTATGTGTCAATTAAAATATTTAGTAAGGTGGGATTAAAAGATTTTCAAGGTGATAAAAGAAATCCAGCATGCTAAAGGCTTCTCACTATGAATGGCCCTGTCAATATTTGCTTCCTTTTAGGGATCGTGACTGGTAACATAAAATGTCTGACAGTAACACTCTATAGCTCTTTTCTCATGAAAGGAATAAAAATCCGCAAATGGATACTTATTGGAAACAATTCCTACTTAGCAAAATCAGAGATAGAAAATATGGTGAATTATGTGATTTGTAGCACATTGAATATTTTCATAGTTGTTTTAAAATATGCCTAACTTCTGAGCTATAGGTTAATATAATATGTAATATAATATAATGTAAATATATTGAATGCTGTGCATCCTTCTGGATTATTTTCCCCCTTACAAATGAATTACTATAACATAATTGATTAGTGTCTCCCCTCCTAAAAAGTTCTTCCCCTTTCTGCATTAATCTTTAGTAATAAAGTCCTGCCATTCCACCATTCAAATATCTTCAATAGTTTTTGTGTTCTAGAATAGAGGTCTAAATCCCATTGCTTGTTTTCCCTCTTACCTGCCAAACTTTATTAAGTTACAATGTTTCTGTGGAAAGTTCTCTATTCAATTTAGGCAGGTCTTTGGGTTCTCCTAACATTTTTGTCTCATTTCCTTCCTTTCTTCCTTCTATCCAGAAATTACTTTACTTTCATAATACCCATCCATCCGATCATTCCCATTGTTTTAAGGTCCAATTTAAGTTTCTAGTGTCCTTAAGTCTTTTTGAATTCTGTATCTTTTATTTATTCTCCATGTCTTTGATCACAGTATAGCTAATTTATTCTACAGATACCAGGACAAAATGCCCTATCCCTTCCTTACAAATGTAGCTCAAATGACCTGAGGTAAGCACCAAGCACTTCCTTGGTAGCTGCCACAGCATGCAACATTTTATAGTATTTCAGAGATGCCTGATAAATTCTTGATTGATGGATGGAGCACCAATTCAGAAATGGGAAGAACTTATTAAGAAAACAAAACAATAAAAACAGTGATGAATAATCACCTCTTGATTATCCAAGGCTTAACTACAGAGTATATGAATTTCAAGACCATTTTTTCACACACAAATTCTATTTTTTAATTAGAACAACTACAAAAAAACCCCAACTGGTTTCTTTAAAGTTAGCAATTCTGCTAGAATTTGGTCACAGTAATGATAAGGGAGTAAAATATCAGACGCTTTTGGTAGTACTGAGTAATTTGTCCATGCTATGGCTTTCCTCTATTAGCAGTAAAGAAGAGGCTATTTGGCCCTACAACAGAACGTCCCCGGGGACCCCCATTCTAAGACTTGTATTACTTACAGTCTTGTGGGTAAATCATATATGAAACAGGCACTTATTTTTAAACATTTCCTTACACCAGATGGTAAGCCTACTGTTTTTGTCCATGATATGAATACACATGAATACTTCTCCTATCACACTCTGTAAATAAAAACTGTCTTTTTTTTCTTTTTTTTTTTTTCAGTTTTCCACTGACATACAATTTTTTCTTTTACTGACTCACCTATAATAAGTCAGGAGATGCAAATAAAACAGAATTGACAATGATTTTGCAAATCTAGCGACAGAACAGGAAGAAAGCACATATTAAAAATCAGCCTGAGATTGAAATACCATGGCATTTGCATTTGGAAATTCTTCGGGGAAATGTACACGCGTACAGACACACACATACATTGCTTATTTTTGAAAGACTTGTAAAAAATATTATTACAAAAGCATTGTTAGTCATTTGAAACATATGGGGAGAGGCAGGATCTTGGCGGATAGCAACTCTGGAGGGTTTAGTATTGGAAGATGGGGGACACGCAGTGCCATTCAATCAGGAAAACAACTTTGGCAGGCAACAGTGTGGCTGTTCCAACTTCCCTCTCCCAGCAGGTGTTGCTATGGCACAAGAATAGTCTCTGAGGGATTCAATAGAACACAAAGTGTAGATGAAAGAACAAAATAGAAAATCATTCTCTAAGTGGCATTCATATTTTCCCTGCTACACAAGCTACAAGGCCAGTTGCAAAGAAACACAGGTTCCATTCTTGCTGCCTCATAAATACATAAGTGAATGGGAACTTAAGCGAAGGGCTGCGTATGTAGCATTTGGTTAAATGTAGTTTTCAAGTATCTGGCATTGTTAGGCTCTTCATGTAATTTGCTTTTCTGACTTGAGCTTAGAAGAAAATATCTCGTAGAATCATTAAGATAAGTCTATATCAAGAAGAGATATTTTTTACTCACCTCTTTGGAGAAAGACATGAAAGCCTACTTGTTTTCCCCTGTTTTTAATTTCCCTTCCCTGACTTACTGCATGCGTTTCTCAACCACTGAAATATAGAAATGACTGGCCATTGATTAGGAATGTAGTCTGTGCTTGCTAGTCACTCAAATTATGCTAAAACTTTAGCAAGGTAGGAGTCTGGACTCAACTGAGAATGATGGAAGAAATTCGGAATGCAAGAGAAGCACTTACTTTTTTTCTGTAGTAAGAAGGGAAGTATTATAAGAGTTAAATATCAAATAAACTACTAAGATCTTTACTAAAATATGACTAGATTATTTGTTAAGAGATAATTTATAACCATTTCTGGAAAGTAGGGGACTAATTCTTCAACTTAACTTTCTATTATTCAAATTCTCTTTCATTTTTGGTAGGTGTTTTCTTAAATAATGCAGAGTAAAGCTGGAAAATGACAGTTATTTGGGTATAAGTAATTGACTAAGAATTTCAATTTTAAAAGTTGAATATTGCATTCTAAACATTTGTTATAGAAACTAAAAATAACAAGCAGGAGAGAGTGCTATAAAATTAACTCAGAGATCACCAGTTTCTTGCAATTCTTATATTCTGTAACTTATTTGTGTCCTTGCCTACTTGCTCTTAAAATGGGTTATCCAAATGCATTTATATGTGTGCACTATCTCTTAAATCAACAGCAGACATCCTGGGAATAACAAAAGCAGCATTGTGTTTCTGAAAACTTATGTGTTATTTTAGAGCTAACTCCAATTCATTTCAACACACCTTTTAGAGCCCCTTCAATAGATAAATATCCTTAGGACTGAGGGCAAGAGAGATAAATTAGGCCATTTACTACCTTCAAAAAATGTACTTACACATTATGGAAATGGGTAAATTGAGAGGACTCTTTGTAACTGGTAATTGTTCATAATTATTTTTAAATCAGAAGCCCCTTTTCAGTGGACATGGAGAGTTCGAAAGAGTTGTGAGTGTACAAGATTAGAAATTTTACTTGGGTTCAATCCAGACCACCTTCCAGCTGTGCAATTTTAGGTCATCTTAATCTATTCTCTTAATCTCTATATAAGGCTGATGAAAAGGAGAATTTAATGATAAATTAAGATACAATGGCATAATGCACATTAGATTATCCCCTGAACTGTGAAGTGCTTTGAGTTGTGTAATATACTTGTAAAGAGCAAGGTTCAGGTCTGGAAGCCTAAATTCAGAACCTAGCTCTACCACCTAGTAGGTGCATGCCCTTATTAGGAAAGTTCTCTAACCTATGTCTCCCAGTTTACTCTAAAGAAAGTGACCATAATAGTAGCAACTTTACATTTTTTAGGACTAAACAGTATAATATACATAAAATATTGAGCACAAGGTCTAGCATATAGTAAACCAGTATAAGTTATTATATAATCAGTATACTGTTATACATATACAGTATGTTATTGTATAACCAGTATATTATATAGCCAGTATACTCTTAACAGTAAATCAGTATATGCTAATTATTATGGTTTCTTATCACTGCCTTTTATTGGTGTGATATCAATGACTGTATTTTACTGTTATACATATATTTCTATATTGAAGGCAAAGGTCTTACTCTTTTCATACCCATGATATCTCAAGTATTGAACATGGGTATACACAGGGCCAAAGAAACATTTTATAAGTATTATGTTATATTACATATATTTACCTATGTTTAAATAAACCACATTGTCATTGTCATTTGTTTTGGAGATATATAGGTATTTCTTTTTTCTTTTCCTGGAAAAGATCAAGACCACTGGATACATATTCATTTCAGATGAAAACACTATTTGAAGAAGACAACATTTTGGAAAGGACAGGAATGAACTTTTAAAAATCTGAATAGAGAGGTCTCCCCCACAGCCATCGAAGGAAAGAAGGTTGCAAATTTCTTTCATTAGACGCAATAATTTGATCCATGTGCTTGGATCTTATCCTAAAAAGGCACATAATACAGATATCCCAGCTCTCATTCTGCTTCTCTGAAGTAAAGATGTTTAGATATTCCTAAATACATCTATTCCTCCTTTATGAGGATGACAAAATGTCAGTGCTGTCCATTTTCACAAAGGTCAGGGTGTTGCCATGAAAACCACAGGCTAGTAAGTAAAAAGGAGCTGTCTAATCATGTTAATTATGCGACTGCTTTCCTGCGGATGAAGGAATTCTAAATTAAAAGGATGATAAGCTATAAATTACATATCAAATGTATTTTATGAAAGCATAGCAAAGAAAGATGATTTAAAGCAATCCACAATTTATTTTACTTTCTAGAGCAACTGTTGCTCACAGTGGTGAACTCTTCAATGCAGAATGGCTAGGAAAATCAATTTGCTTCTATAATAAAAAGGCCATTTGTCTACTTGTAGAATCCATGTGACATTGTTAGGCCCCTTATAAATGATCACCCTGGACAATGCCTGTGGTTTGCAAACTCCCTAATTACACCACTGATTGTGTATCACTGAATATGCCTTATCCTGTGGAAATAGACACTACTGCCATTTTAATAAACATTTTGACATAAAATGAAGCTGGCTCTTTCATGCTTTGTCAAGAGCAAAATGAAACAACCAGTGAACACAATGTTCCATCAACAGATCAAGGCCACATGTTCTTTAGGGCAAATGAGGTTTAATTAACAGATCTGTTAGTAGGTAACTAACTGGTCAATTAAAAAATAGGAGGAGGGTTTTTTTAAATAATGCATGAATACTTTATGAACAAATACTCTACCAATGCATGATCGAATTTTGTGAACCCTTCTGGCAGTCTGTAGAAGTATGGAATAATACAATAAAAATATGAGCCTAATTTTAAAACCACATAAAAACTCATATAATGCTATTGATTGGAATGATACATAACTCATTCTGAGCTAATATGTGAATGTGAATAGAGTTTAATACCATTTTATTAATATAGTTTTACATTGCATTGTATTCCTAAGCAAGGATATTTCTGCTTAAGTGTCAACTAAATATTTTTTGTTTACAAGTATTATTTAGACAGACTTGGTGAAAGTGGACTACTTATGTTTCATTTATAATGGACTGTAATTCATACTAAATGCATTTTAGATGCAGATATTTGAACTGCCTGTCCTTTTTTTTTGCCTGTCCTTTTATTATTTCTACTTCACATATTTAAATTACCAGTATATTTCATGTTGTACGTAGAAACTTTCTTTAAAGTGCAATGATATGCTTCACATTTCATGTCTTCTTAATCAAGTCATCACTGAGAGAACATCTTTAAAATTCAAGAAATACTGACATATTTGGCTGTCAGGCACTTGAGAGCAGCCCAGTGTCCTTCGTTCTGTGGTTTCCCTGCAAATCATGGCCCCATCCTCTTTTCTAATGCTTGCAGTCCTGATTCTAAGCTGCTGCTTAGGCTGACTTTCACCCAACAGATCTTCTTAGGCCCCAGTTGCTTTAGTCAAAGATATATATGGAAGGCAGACAGAATATGATTTGAGAATTCTGAGATAAATTCACTCATCAAAAATACCTTTCTCACAGTTTATCTCGGGAGCCTGAAATCTCAGCATTCATTCCACTGAGAGGCTGTGTGTTTTCTGTAAAGGACCTGGGTTCTACAGCCAGAAACGACTTATGCTCAGCACCTCCCTGCACTTCTTAGAAATTCTGAGGCCAAGTACAGTTACTTATGCTTTCTAAAGCTCAAGTTTCTCATCTGTGAAATGAATATTATCATAGTAGTACCTACTTCAAATGGTGTTCTAAGGATTCAGTGGAGTTCTCATTTTAAAGCGTTTAGCCCAGGGGTGCCTGGATGGCTCAGTTGGTTAAGCTCTTGACTTTGGCTCAGGTTATGATCCCAGGGAGGACCCCCATGTCAAGCCCTGTGTGGAGCTCCCCACTCCACAGGGAGTCTGCTTGTTCATCTCCCCCTCCTCCTCCCCTTGCTCATGCCCTCACTCTCTCTCAAATAAATGAATAAAATCTTAAAAAAAAATGTTATCCATTTCCAGTTTATCTTTGTGTATGGTGTAAGAGAATGGTCAGGTTTCATTCTTCTACATATAGCTGTCCAATTTTTCCAGCACCATTTATTGAAGAGACTGTCTTTTTTCCACTGGATATTTTTGCCTGTTTTGTCAAAGATGATTTGACCATAGAGTTGCGGGTCCATCTCTGGGCTCTGAATTCTGTTCCACTGGTCTATGTGTCTGTTTTTGTGCTAGTACCATGCTGTCTTGGTAATCACAGCTTTGTAGTAAAGTTTCAAATCAGGCAATGTGATGCCCCCAGCTTTGTTTTTCTTTTTCAACATTTCCTTAGCAATTTGGGGTCTTTTCTGGTTCCATACAAATTTTAGGATGGTTAAAAGACCTCAACGTGAGGCAGGGATCTATCAAAACCCTAGAGGAGAACATAGGCAGTAACCTCTATGACATTAGCCACAGCAAATTCTTTCAGGACATGTCTCCAAAGGCAAAGAAAACAAAAGTGAAAATGAACTTTTGGGACTTCATCAAGATGAAAAGTTTCTGCACAGCAGAGGAAACAATCAACAAAACAAACAGGCAACCCACAGAATGGGAGAAGATATTCGCAAATGACACTACAGACAAAGGTCTGATATCTAAGATCTATAAAGAACTCCTCAAACTCAACACTCACAAAACAGATAATCACA
>CM052797.1:80989776-81014765 GCA_028533885.1 Nasua narica
ATTTTCTGCTCCTAGAATTGCTCTTCTCCCTCTCTTCTCCCTCCTGTTGAGTATGCTGGCTTTTAAAATGATTTATAAACTATCTAGGTGAACTTCTATCTCAACCTCCTACTTCTCCACCATCTTGCTCCTCCTCCAGATAACTTTCTTATTAATACTCGCAGGAGCTATTCCTTAATAGTATTTCTTTTTTAAAAAATTATTTATTTATTTGACAGAGAGAGAGAGAGATCACAAGCAGACAGAGAGGCAGGCAGGGAGAGAGGGAGAAGCAGACTCCCTGCTGAGCAGAGAGCCCAGCGGGGCTCCATCCCAAGACCCTGGGACCATGACCTGAGCCAAAGGCAGAGGCTTTAACCCACTGAGCCACCCAGGCACCCCCTTAATAATAATTCTGGTGTTATAATCAGGTTAAACACTCTCTTGAGGGTCTTATCAACCAAAAAAAAAAAAATCCTCTGTGGCCACTTTTAAGTGTGTCATTTAGTAGCTCAGTCCTTCTGAATGAGCTGATGACCTTCCGTGTTCTCTTCTGGCTCTGCATTTCCGGAAGGTGGAAAGAAACTGTTTTTTAAGATGGTAGTTCTTAAACTTGAATTTATATCAGAATCACACAATGGACTTGTTAAAATGCAGATGGCTGTGTTCTACGCCAATAATTGTAGATTTAATTTGACATTTACCCTACCCCAGGAAGTGTCGCCTCAGTGTGAGGTCCCGTGTGAGTACCCAAGAACTTGTATTTCCAACAGGTTCTCAGGTTATGCTATTGTTGCTGGTCTCGGGTCCACATTTGGAAAAAGTACTGTTCTAAACTACAGATGTTATAGTTTCAATGTTCAATAGGTGTAATAACTTTCGTGGATTACTGGTCTCATCATCTCATCATTTCCTTTTTGAGTGAGTTCAGATGATCTCTTTCTACACAAAAGTCATCGTTTCTGGTAAATATGTTCTAACACTAACCTGGTTTATAGCAAACAACTCGGTGAGCAATGCAACAGTTGATTTAACATGGGGATATATTGTGAAACTGGTTTTTTTTTTTCTTAAAATGCTCAGTATGTTTCACTTCTTAAAGTATTTTCACTGGATGATGGTGCATGTAGCCCTCCCTATCTTGTCCTTGTCCACAGATATTCCTCTCTCCACCTCTTCACAGAGCCTGGCTCCTCATTTAGCTTTTCTCCTAAGATTACGGGACTCTTATTTCTATGTCACTTAACACTTAAAGTATCTATTTTCATAAAACCCTGAACATTTAACACCATGCTAACCATAGCCATCTGTGACAACTTCCCGGGATCATTCTTATAGAATATAAGCTTATATTCACTCCTGCTGAATCATGACCAAGACAAATCTTTGGATTTATCTTTGACTTTAATCTGAACACCTGTGTATCTGAACCATACTCTTTAGGTTCCTCTATGTAAAATTGCTGTAATTAAGTCACCTTGAAGGACAGACTGACAACGAGTCCTATGAATTACATTGTTATGGTCACCACAGGTATGGTTTAAAATGCTGTTTATTGTGTGTCTTACTCATAAAAGCTTACAAGATAAATTCCTTTCAGATCTTGAGCCAGAAATCTTTTTTTTTCCCATTTTTTTGTTTGTTTAAGAAGTTGGAGTATTTTTAACTGTCAGAAACTATGAAATATGAAATTAGTATTTCTCCCCTTGCTTTTGTTCCTATAAAGATCGGAGCCAATTTATGGCCTAACTGCCAATCTTGGGCTGCAAAAACATTTCTCTATCCCATCAAAATGATGGTGTACCACTTGCTTATATGGCACAATTTTCTCACTAAAAAGAGGGTATAAACTATAACACATATTTCTAAAATCTGCTTTAAAAACTTCTAAACCGGGTAGGAGGTACTTTTTTAAAAGTGAATGTTACACATTTCTCCTTATAACATATATATTAAAGTTACTGAGTTTTAGAGCCCATCTCTTCACACCTCATTTTAGCAGTCCTGTCATCTGTTAGTTAACCCACAAATCCAGATACTTCTACTGGAGTCTAGTATCAGAAACTGTAGACCTCCAGGATATTATAGATTAAGCAGGGTTTACCACTTTAGAGGAAGCATGCCTTCATAAATGGATTAAATTAACCTCAAATGCACTTATGTGATCCTCAAATGCACTTGTACTCATGTGACATTTCATCTTTGAACAACATACTGTCTGCGTGTATGTGTTTGTGTGTGTGTTGTAATCATAAGCATTATTTACTAGGTGTTTGAAACTTTGCAGCAGTGAATTTTCTAGATTGATCCTACTTTCATCTGTTTCAATAATGCTTGCAACTACATCTATTGGTCTGAAAGAAAAATTGCATCAGACATGTTATAAAACAACAAGTAAGACTGTATTCAAGACTAGTGAAACAGGGTGACGACTACTGGAATAGAGGAGATAGATCAAACGCAACTCCACTGAGACAAAAGGTGGGAGGATTTTTAAATGCTGAAGTGAGTTAATGGATAAGCACTAGAAGGTATTTGGAGGGAGGACAGTCAATGGGATTAAGTCATCTGTTCCTCTAAGTATGTGTCTTAGTGGTCCTTTCACCTTTCAAAGTTAGGCTCTCACATTTCTATAGAGACTAGGAGATAGAAGCACTATCTCCCTCAATGATTACTTTTTAAAGGGATGGCTCCCAGATGCTTGAGAAGGACATTCCTTAAGATATTCTGACTTGCAGAGGATTTATATCACAAAGGGGCAGCGAAAGAATTTACAACTGCATGTTCTAAAAGTAAATTTAGAAAAGGGAGGTCAGGGGCCTAGACTTAGGAAGAAACCTGTCTAATATTTGGTCATGCTGAGGGGACTGTTTCATTGGTCTCATCAATGGTATTGACTCTTCAAATTCTCACAGGACAAAAGCAGTTAGTTAAGATAATTTATGGGCGCCTGGGTAGCTCAGTGGATTGGGTGTCTGCCTTCTGCTCGGGTCATGATCCCAGGTCCTGGGATGGAGCCTTGCGTCCAGCTCCCTGCTTGGTGGGGAGCCTGCTTCTCTCTCTCCTTCTGCTCCTCCTCCCAGCTCCTGCTCTCTCTCTTTCATGCTTTCTCTCAAATAAAATCTTTTAAAAAAGATAATTTATATAAATTCCTAGGGAATACAGATATTTTTATACAGATAAATCTTTTTTTAAAAAGATTTTATTTATTTATTTGACACAGAGATCACAAGTAGGCAGAGAAGCAGGCAGAGAGAGGGAAGCAGGCTCCCTGCTGAGCAGAGATTTTTTTTCCCTATGTGGGGCTTGATCCCAGGACCCTGAGATCATGACCTGAGCCACCCAGGTGCCCCCAGATATTTTTTTCATTTGGTCATTTAATATATCTAGGTTATTTTTCTTGCCCTTTAATGTCAAAATGAAAAAATATATGTAAATTACTTAATCATTATTTTAATTTAAATTAAAATGTGCATGGATCTGGTCGCAACATTTTGTGTATCAAGAAACAAAACAAACAATGACTTTATGTTACCAAATATGAGCAGCAGAATGGAAGGTAGAAGATTAAGGGAAACATCCATTGTCTACAGGTATGGCGAAATAAGTTATAAAAAATTCTTTCCTTCTTAACAAAAACTGACTTTACAACTTTATATGAATAACAAAATCCAAATGAACTAAAATAACTAGAGAACATGTCATGAAAAATGTGATGTGGTGAGCAAAGCCAACTGATTTATTTTCACAAATATTATCTCATATTTTACTAGTAATAGAAACCAGTAAAAAAGAGATTTTCAAGAAGGAAGAAAGAGTCAATAATGTAAATTGATAGGAAGTACCAAATATAAGTGGTATATAAAAATGGAAAAGAAATAGAAAAAATCATTGTGTTAATTGGTTAAGAGGTTATTGCTCACTTTTAAGTCTTCAACGCTGTAAAAGCAGCAGTAAAAACCAGTGTGTGAACTGGCCAGGTGAATGAGTGCCAGATGTAACAGTAAGAATGGTGCTCCAGGTATTTGTTTTTGTTTTTAAGAAATATGCCACAGGGGCACCTGGGTGGCTCAGTGGGTTAAAGCCCCTGCCTTCGGCTCAGATCATGATCTCAGGGTCCTGGGATCAAGCCCCGCATCGGGCTCTCTTCTCGGCGGGGAGCCTGCTTCCCCCCCTCCCCTCTGCTTGCCTCTCTGCCTACTTGTGATCTCTTTCTCTCTGTCAAATAAATAAATAAAATCTTTAAAAAAAAAAAAGAAAGAAATATGCCACAGTTTGAAGGACTATTAAGAAAAGCGTTAGTGTTAAGAAAAGTGTTCTAAGTTTAGATATGACCTAAATAACTTTCTACTCTAAGAGTAGATAGCATATGGAACAGAAAATATTGAAATTTCAAAAGCAAATGAATAACCAAAAGAATGCCAGGCATCTGGATTCAGTGAGAGAGGTTGACAGATGGGCGGAATGAGTTTAGAAAGGAAAAAGGCACCAGCTTTGAGACAGAAAATAAGAAAAATAAAGGAAGATTTTTAGTTTCAGTTAGTCTCACTATTTTCATCTAATTTTCACTGCTACATGATTGATTCCATAAATATTAAGGATGTACTATTTTCAAAAGGACTTCAGAAGAACTATATTTAGCAGAGGCCTTTCAACGCTGCACTTCATTATAGATGTTTCTACTTCTGGATCTTTAAAAACTAACAAAAAATGCAATTAATCTTGGATACATTCTTATTTCTCATAGTGAAGGGGTATTATCAAATTTGATAGGAGAGGTGAACTCGAACTATCTGCTAATTTGTGACATCATAGGGAGGTGAGTTGTGCTCTTTAATAGTCTCCTATTCATATAACTGGTGCGAAGACATCATGCTGTGTCAGATACTATTTATGTACTAGCGATAGTATGAAAATTTTTGTATTTATTTAGGACATTATATAGGCACACTTTGTTAATTGGTTGATAATTTAGGGCTGAAATGATAAAAATGACAAAATCATAATGTTAATGATGCTATTATTTGAGCCCACTTCTTTTCCCTTTTCTCAAGTTAGGGTTTATACCAAAAAACAAAATTTGTGTCTTCCTAAAAGATCCTTTCTTACTTTAATTCCTACCTAAAATACTTACCTGAAGTTATTTTATTGAGCAAGGACATTTAAAAGACAATTAAAATTCAACCATACTTTGCTTAAACAATTTGAATGATTAACTATAGTAATTAGCTTTGAGTAAATTCATAAAATAAATAGAGCCTTGATACTTCATAATTAAATAGAACCCCAACTTCCTTCCAGCATCTAATTCTGCATTCAAATGATCAGGGGTGCTATTTTAATGTAGCTTTAGGAAATGGGTGTAATGATTTTATTGTTGTTGTTCTTGCATTATTAATGAACTTTCATTCAGACTACAGATTGGCAATTGGAGTTGTTAGATAAAGGAAAGTGAGTGTACAAATACCTAATAATATATACCAAAAAAATGACCTCCCCAGTCCTATCCATCCTCTAGAAGCTTTACTGCTTCTTATAACACTTTAAGTCCTTTTATAACAACATAAGGTGTAAATAAGTAAATACTGTTATTTCCCCAAGCAACTGAGCTAGATTAAGCCTTACTAATTTATATCGATAATTGCAAATTGTATAGAATCCAATACACTTAATTCCTTTTAAATGCTATTTGCATATTCCAAAATGTGTGTTTCCAAGATAGGAACAAACTGATATATTAAATTTTTTAAAATGCTGGTTGGCTGGGAAAGGAAAGAGACGACACACTGCTGTTGGTGCAGATCAGCTGATGCCATGGCTCTGAAATATGTTTTGTAACTTCAGTGTGCTGCTAGATACAGCTGAGCTTAACGATACTTCCCTTCCTTTAGTTTTCTAGTCATAAATTTTCTTTTCACAAAAGAATCGCGTCTTGTCAGTTATTTTATGATGCTCATAATGGAAATTCCTGAAACATCAAGAATGGAATCTGATTTCAAAGTTGTTTCTGTGATTCTCATCAATTGATAGATTCCCTTACTTTATTCTGTGAGATACTGGTCCTAAAAAATGTTCCATTAATAAAGGTTTTTAATAACCTATACTATAAGCCCCTCTAGGAGTATTGCAGTGTGTGTGTTATCATGTTCAAAGCTCTGAGAAGTTCTGCAAGAAAGCAAATTTTATTCATGTAGTCAGTCCCCAAACTTTATTTGTTCTGCTTTCTTTTAACATGATCCTTCTTGATCTTTTTCTAAAATAAGTTTTGGCAAACACTGTTTCAGATAATATAACTGTCCTTAGATGTCAATTTTCTTCATTCTTTCATCTTTCCTTAGAAATGATTATCAACTGAGCTCTAAAGTATGTAAACAAGCCCTTTGTATGAAATTCAGGCTCCTTACAAAGGAGGGATGAGTAACAGGTATTACATGCAATAGCTGATGTCCCTGACACATTCTCTGACTGGGATACGTAACTAGCTAGTCAGCGGCCAGGATGGAATGAGGTCTCCTGAGTTTTTCTTTACAGAATCCCCTCCCTTACATACATTCCTATGTTAATACTATTTATTCATCAGGTATCATTCTGCTTCCACAAAAAAACAAAAACAAAAAAAACCTGAACCATAGAGGGCATGAAATCGCTTCTCTTTCCTCTGTCCTGTTCCTCCTGTTCCTCCTGCCCTGAGGCGTCTCAGAACACAGGACCACCAAATAAAAAGAGTTAACATGGACATATCAGATTGAATGGAAATGACTGGAATTTGTAAAGTTAATGCTTTGAAATGTCAGCTTTAATTAAATTTGACAAAGTTCTTGAATACCAACTCTACCAAGGAACCAGCTTTAAAATTTGGGATGATAAAAAAGAATAAGGAATGGTCCTAACTCCCTAGGTATTCACAGTCTCCTTGAAGAGAAAGACTGGCATCTAATTATAATAGGACAAATTATATATACTATCATTTACTATTTCTTAAGTTGCTTTGCTGACATAATTTTTTTCCCAACTGTTTATTCAATTGGCATCATGTGGGACTGGCAGATACTCACTTTCCACTTAAATATTTTATCATTTTTAACAGAAAATAAGTAGAAAATCATTTTCTTGTTTGATAACACAATTACTGATTTCTAGATCCATTTCTCTCAGCAAAATTTTGCCAGTTTTCGTGTTATCCAAAATCTTACTGAATTTGTAAGAATTGGTATACTTGGAGATTTTTAACTAATTTAACTACTTAGAAGAGTGGACAGTGGTTACTCTCTCTCTAAAAAAGGTTCTTAGCAGAGGTTAAGAAGCTGACACCTGATATTTTTTATCTGCAAAGAGATGCTTCCTCACTAAAATTTAAAACATGTTCAATGTCATTTAATTTAATATCACTTTTTGTTCTATCTACAAATCATATTTTATTATGGAACTGCTTTGGGCTAAATACTTGTAGAACATTTGACAAGCAATCAGTTCATTTAATAATTTATAGTTATAAGCAGGATACAATCTCATAGCCGCTTCTTTGTGTTCCTCTGATTGAGTTTATATTCCTGGAAGCCACAGGTGTAGACCTCTCCAAAACTAGTAGTCCCTCTTTCAAAGATAAACTCAAGAAGTCATATAATTTTAAATAATGGAAGTTTTCTTCAGAATTGTAGACATTCACAGGCAAAAATAGACTTTCACCTCTAGGGGAAGTCCGCAGCAAGTCCCACCCAGATCTCTGCAGTGGCCTTGCTTTAATACACTGGCTTCATTTTGTTCACAAAGCATCTTTGAGTGCAGCTAGACTATCCTCAGGAGTAACTTGTGAAAAGTGAATGTGGGCCAAGTTTGTATTCAGTTCTCACGTTATTAAAAAACCGAGGCTATGGATTATATGGCAGTGTTTCTAAACTGATTACCCAAAACAGAGGCTCGGCTTGATGCCAATTCTTTACATGAACTGCCAGACTAAACAAGTACCTTTTGAGGTTCATCCATCACAATTTATGATACATTAAGCTAAATCTAATGTTCTCTCAGGCTGGTGTTAGGGGATTTTCAATAGTCAGACTAAGAAATTGCATTTGGGGAAAGGGATTTCTCCTTTCTTTTTCCATAGAATTTCTTTAGTTCTATAGAGTCTTGTTATGTCTATTGGATCCTTGTTATACTCTGGTACTAATCACAGATTGATTTTAAGCATTTGAAATCTTAACTGGTTAGCAGGAAATGACTTTAAATTAACATTGCATGAACTACTGTAAATTGTTCGCTGAGAAAGAGAGTGTTTAATTATAAACGAAGGAACCTGCTTCCCAGTTGATTAACTATATTAAACACTTTATATTTTCAAAGTTCTACACTATTGCTAATAAGCTCTTTCTCACAATGGGTCTCAGAGGAAGCCTAATACTATCACCTCCTATTTTTATAAATGATGCACTTAACCCATAAACATTAGATTGCCTATATTGGACCACATAGAAATGAAAAATTGGAATTAGGTTTCAAGATCTTAATGTACCTGTGCTTAGTTGACAGAGCCATGCTTTTAGTTTTCTGAGCAGCCAAAGTTAGAAAATCAAATAAATTTAGCTGTCTGCTCTTACTAGAGATGGTGATGTGCACGCTCACGAATATGTGCACATGCACGTGTGGACACACACACACAGACTATCTCTTTTTCCCTTTTTGCTTCGAACTGTTCTGTTCCATGTGCAAAAGTAGGTGTTCTTTTTGGGGTAACATGAACTCAGTGAGATGTCTCTCCAGTCAAATGATCCATGCTACGTATTCTGATGTTCCTTAACTTTAGCTCACTTGCTACACTGACTTGTCCTTCTTTTCCTTTTTAGAATCTGTCATTTGGAAGACTAATGTGATTGACACTGGCCAAGTTATAAAGTGGTCTGATACTGAGAAAAACAAATATTTGTAGCAATGAGTTCATTTTATTTTTTTTAAAGATTTTTATTTATTTATTTGACAGAGAGAGAGATCCCAAGTAAGCAGAGAGGCAGGCAGAGAGAGAGGGGGAAGCAGGCTCCCTGCTGAGCAGAGAGCCTGACACAGGGCTCGGTCCCAGGACCCAAGATCATGACCTGAGCCAAAGGCATAGGCTTTAACCCACTGAGCCACCCAGGCGCCACAATGAGTTCATTTTAAAAGCCAACTTGATTAGGTTGCTTTTTACTAAAAAAATGTAGTTGTATATCATATTGAATTTTATTTATTATTAGATTTATAATCTTTAAATTTTTTTACTTTGAATTCTAAAAGTTATTTTCCATTAATAAAACAATTTGTAACACAAAATATTTATTGTGATTTTATGTTTTGTTTTTTTAAATCCATGGCTTTTGGATTGTTGTTTAAATCTAACTAACCTAATAATGAGTTTTCAGTTCTCTCAATGGCAGTATCAGTTTAATATGTTACTGTGTAGGGAGCAGAGCTAGATAACAGTAACTGCCTAGTAAGTAAAGATAGTCACTGAAACATCAGAATTTTTGTTTGTATATGGCTACCAACATAACTTTGGAGTGAAATTTATTCTAAAGGTACCCCCATATGAAGCTATTAATAATGTAATATATATATATATATTTAAACTTTTAAAATTAAGAATTATCTGCTTAAAATTTTTATTTAGGCATATCAGTTTTCTTTAGAAACAGAAAAAGGAAAATTCTTACCAAATAAAAGGAAACTCATATGAATATTATGATGCTAACAAAAGTAAATGCTCCTTGACGTACTATTTTTTAGAATTATTTAAAAAAAAGAAAAAAATTGTATGATACGGTTTACTTTGTGTGATAGAACTTTAATTGCAGGGGCGCCTAGATAGCTCAGTCAGTTAAGCGTCTGCCTTTGGTTCAGGTCATGATCCCAGGGTCCTGGGATGGAGCCCTGCATCCAGCTCCCTACTCATGGAGAGCTTCCTTCTCCCTCTCCTTCTGCATCTCTCCCAGCTTGTGCTCACTCTCTCACATGATCTCTGTCTCTCAAGTAAATAAATAAAATCTTAAACAAAAAGAACTTTAATTGCATTTGAATTACATGTGTGCAATGTGTTACAGAAATTTAATATCATTTGAACTACACGTGTACAATATTATATACCAAATACAGTAGCCAATAGGCATTTTTAGCACTTTTCTCTTTCTAGATACAAAGTCATATTTCAATGCCAATAAAAATATAAAGGTATGGCACTGGGTAACAATGACATAATTTCTAATTTCATTCAATAGTCATGTACTGAAAAAAATATGGTTAGGAATAAATAAGGTTCATAAGTTGCATTTTAGTGTGGAAAAATGTAACAAACAACAATATGATTTAAATATTTGTCTTTTGATTTTTTTCATTAAGATTGAAGTTTTGTGCCTTTTCTAATATTTTTTAAGATTTTTAGGTAATCTCTACATGCAGTGTGGGGCTCAAACTCACCTCTGAGATCATGAGGCTCATGCTCAATCAACTAAGCCAGCCAGACACCCCTTCCAAACAATATTTTAAAGGATTCTCTGATGTTCAGATTCCTTCAAACTTCTAATATTTACTATCTATGTAGAGTGTTTTTTTCTAGACATGAGTATCATAAATACCAGATGGATAAATTGGACAATAATCTATGAGTACTGAATTTGCTATACCAATACCTGAGGGCCAGTGTCATTTATATACGGTTTGATGGTAAAAGTGAATGGACAGTATTTTATTCCGATAGTTATCTTGCCGTGCATATGCTACATATTGTCATAGAGGGATATAAAGTGATATTAAGGGAAAGGGAAATGGGTAGGATGTTAGTAAAGAAAAGAATGTGTGTATAAGAATCACTGCCAGAAAAAGGAACAAACCCTATTCTTCATTGAATCCTGCAGTATCTATCATCCAAAGTTCAGAACTGGTGCCCTTAGAGACCAGTAGATGCCCCTCCAGAAGCCTCTGGTAATCTTCCTTGCTGACCCACTCACTGCTATGAGAACAGTACTGACCTTGCACCCAGAAAGCACTACTGTTAGGATACAGACACAGCGTGTTTTCTAAACCATCTGCCGAGAGGTTCTTCTAGCCATCTGCACGAGAGAACCAGCAAACAGTTTCAACTGGAAACATCTATCTGTGGTGGAATAGAATAGTCACAGTAAATGTTTTGAAAACAACTTTCTTTTTCAGTTCAGATTATTTCAGTCTATGAAAATGCATTATGAACGGGAACTGACTCAATTCTTCCCAAACTAGTTTTGGTCAGCATGTAGATAAAATCGTAAAAGCATTTTCTTTAATCTGACATTTGTGCAATATTTGAGTTGTTTGGGAAATTGTGCCTTAATTAAGGGATGGCATAGATATCGAATTGGGCTTAATGATTCATATTATTATTTTTAACTCTAATACTTTATGATGTTATATAAACAAGTTGCATCATTTGTTCAAAATCCAATGGCAACAATGTTTAAGTATCATATATAGACTTGAAGCATCTTTTATTATCACTGGAAGATATTACCCAATATATAAAAATCAATGTTTAGAGTCTCTAAGTGACTTAGGTCTTCAGATATTTCCAGATTATTTGAATGAGTTTTATTGATATGCACACTGCTTGGAAATGACAGAGAAACATATATACATTTTTATTTTGTTTTACTTTATTTCAGCTCAGCGATGATTACCTAAGTGATGAATCTTAACATTATGGAAGTAACACTAACTACTTATGGAATTTTTATGTTTTAGCATTAAAAAAAGGACGATTTTGGATCACACCAGATCCTTATCACAAAGATGACAACATCCAGATTGGGCGTGAGGTGAAAATATCTTGCCAAGTAGAAGCTGTTCCTTCTGAGGAGTTAACATTTAGTTGGTTTAAAAATGGCCGTCCATTAAGAAGTTCTGAGCGGATGGTTATTACGCAGACTGATCCGGATGTCTCCCCGGGAACAACAAACTTGGACATCATTGATTTAAAATTCACGGATTTTGGGACATACACGTGTGTAGCATCTCTGAAGGGAGGAGGAATATCTGATATCAGTATTGATGTTAATATATCCAGCAGCACAGGTAAGAAGCATATTTATGATGCAAAATGTATTCATATTGAGAATAATTTCTTTACATTTAGCAGACAAAAGTCTTCAGCCAAGCTAAGAATAAGACCGTTCTTATTCTTTAAGTTTCCTAAATCCAAAATCTAATATTCTGAATGCCCAATAACTATCACGTTAAAAGACATTGTTATTTCTATTTTGATTTAGATTTACATAAGATTTTACAGAAATACTGCAAATAAAAGTAATAACATTGGCTATGATAGGTATAGGCTTCCAGGTTTTTTTTAATTAAATAATAACAGTTTTTTAATTAACCAAGAACCCTCTATAGAATCTAAAATTATATTAATAAAGTTAAACAACAAATGCTTAAAGAGCTAAGACAATTTTGGAAATGTTAAACAAAATATTTAGTCCTAAGAAGAAAATACTGAGAGGTAATTTAGAAGTATTCAAATATAAGATTTATAGGAAATGTATTTTCCACCAATGAAAGGCAACTGTAAATGTGTTAAACTTGTAATTGGATGTGACTCTCTGAAGAATGTTATGATAGAATCTCTTCACAATGACCGTAATTAAAGAAAATATATTGGAGTGAAATTCCCTCTTTTAAGGTTAAAATGAAAAATGTTATCCATTTTCTGTCAATGAAATGTACATCGGTAGATTAGGTAAATTATAGGTTTATGGCATGAGAGAACACGCTAGTTTACCTATTAGGATGGTTTAAAGCCCTGTGATTCTGTGAACTGCAATCAGTATGCCTCTAAACAACACCGAAGTAGCTTTAGTTGTTTTGCCAGCTTGTTACCAGAGTGAATTTCAATTTAGTATTTTTATATAATTCAAGAGTGAATAATATGTGTTGAAAACAAAAGTGCACATGTAGCCAGCGGGCATACGGTTTTGAGAACATTTAAATGGTTTTTCCTTTCCAGTTAGGTTGCATTTTGACTCTCATTCTGTAACAGATTGACCTGTGATTTTGTGTCTTCTCATGATTCTAAATTTCAGTGCACGCTGGATTGATTTTACTCCTTAAGGGATATGGGTCCATTCTTCAGGCTGACCAAATGTGCTTACTTTTCACATTCTGCATTGTTTCTAAGAGGTAGTCCATTTTTATCAGCTATAGTTAATATAAAAAGAGGTTAGAGTGATAAGAATTACTTGTGTTTGGACAGATATCCTTTTCTAGAGAAAAATAATAATAACTATTTGAATAATAACTATTATCTAACCTTTATTTCCAAATCGGTGCTAGCACTAGGATATGGACTCATTTCAGGATATTAATAGAAAGCTGTTGATATGCTTGATCATCATTCATTGAATTTTTCATTCAGTCAACAAATATCCATTGATTGCCTACATCAGTGTGTTAGGTGACATCCCACAGTGATATTTCCTGTCAGAATGACAACAGTTTTATAAGATCCAAGATTATCTGTCCTTATTTATCAGGGATGATTTTCTGGAATTATGAGCATTGCTTTTTTTGTTTGCATGTTTTGTTTGCTTGTCATTGTTGTTTTCAGAACCAGTGACACAAACCCAGATCCAAAGAATCCAGGTTGCTTTCAAAACAAACTTGTCTGATCATAGCATGGTTCATACAACATTAAACTTTGATGAAAGAGGGAGCATAGAATGAACAGAAGAAAGGAGCATTATATAATATCTACAAAAGGGGTTCTAACATGTATTTTTAAATATACGACTTACATTACCGTAAGTCTGACTTATGTACTATATGGCAAAGAAGATAACTAGCATTGATTCGTGAACTTTTTAAAAGTCCTAAAAAAGAAATGCCTAAAGATGACCAGAAAAGCAGAAAGTATTCAAGAAATGCCTCTTAGTAAAGAAAGTTTACTTGTAATAAGTAGTTTTTTAAATGATTATTATTCTGTCTGGTTACCAAAAGTAGCAATACTAGACATAACAGATATATGAAGTCCTCCTTCCAAACATGCCCCTTCGCTGCCCCCACCCATCTCAGACAGACCTGGTTATTGTCTGTCTCCTCCTTGGAGTGGAAACTCCCTAAAGGCTAGGTTTTGTCAGTATGGCTCATTGTAATCTCTGCATCTGGAACATTCCTTGGTACTTTGCAGATACTCAAAAAATAATAAGAAATGAGCTAATTTGTTCACATAGCTTTCCATTCTAGGTTTTCTTCCCTCCTATTCCCTCTGAAAGATTGGTATTTGTTCTCTCTCTTCCCACTCTTGTAATTCCCCACTGACTCTAAGAAAAATTGTTCAGCACACCAATTTATTATGTGATTTAAGATGTTATCACTCTTAGGGGCAGGAAGGGCTCCATTATTTGTGGTGTCCAGTGAAAATATGAAGCAAGCCTCTTGTTCAGAACTTGCTAAGAATTCCACAATGGCAACATCAAAGAGTTAATTTAAGTGCAGGCCCTTCCAAGTCAGTCTGCATAGGTATCATGGTCATGGGGCTGGCCTGCACAGGGAACTGTATTCTGACAGAGAGGCCTGGAGAAGCTGTTTAACCCAAAGGATGAGTCACTGAAGGCAATCACATATTCCATCTTTATGCCCAAACCAGCTTTGATGTTCTGTTTTGGTCACAGTAGAATGGAATATCAAATTATAAAGATTTGTAGATCTGAGATTTTGTGATTCAACTGGTATCGAAAAAAATTATTTTTATCCTCACGTAGTAGAAGACTACACTTAAAGCAGTGCTTTAATATGAAATACAGAGATATTCCTGGGGGTAGAGTTTGAACAGTGAGAATTAACAGGCTATAACATGGAGGAGAAGCTTGGACTCCGTTAATTCTGTGAACCACACAGTAGGATTCAGAGGAAATTCCCACAGATTGGGCAAGTAAAGTCAAATAGAAGGAAACTACTATTAAGAAATAAGTAAACATGTGGGGACCTCTTAGATTCTGGATTTTGCTAGTTATATCATTACTATTTTAGGAAATTTGGAATTGACCAAGTGGTCATTGATTTTCTTATGTGTTAGACATTTTCTATATGTTAAATGTAAGCTATTTAGGGTATTTGTCATACAAAATCTTACATTGTATCCTAGTTGCTACTGTGTGTAAGACACATACATGATATTTATTAAGGTGAAGGTGAGGCTCCATAAAGCACTTCTGCCTGATACAGTTAGAAAACCATTTTTTTAAGTTAACATAATGTATTATTTGTTTCAGGCATACAGGTCTGTGAATCATCAGTCTTAATTCGCAGCGCTCACCATAGCACATACCCTCCCCAATGTCCATCCCCCAACTCCCCTATCCCTCCCACCTCCCTCCCCTCCAGCAACCCTCAGTTTGTTTCCTGAGATTAGGAGTCTTCTTATGGTGACAGACACATCTCTAGATATGATTTTGAGGACTTTAAAATTAAAATATAAAATATCTCAGGAAGGTAAATCTTAGTTTACAGGATTTTTAATATTTAAAAAAATAATTATTTGATTTTACAAAAACTGAAAGGAAAGGCCATGTGTATTTTGGAGTTTGCATCATGCATTTGAGTAATAAAAACTATGATATGTGATTATAGATTATATCTTATTCCCACATTAATTCAACATTAACTTTTTTCCTCCTAACTCTGTAAACATTCAAATTATTTTATCGTAAGCATTTGTTGTTTTGTCTGTTCAAAATCCATGTTTCTGGCAGATTGTTCTGCTGTGTGATTGCTCTATTTCTGGCTCTATGTCATATGATGATGGACAAACGGGCCTTGTTCTTAAGGACCTTACTACCTGAGTTTTCAAATTACTTAGTTATCAGATGACTTATAAATAAGGCACAATCTATAGTGGGAAGGAAGCTGTACTTAAATTTGATCAGACTTCTGTAGGAGTGGTGAATGCTTTCTTCAGTTTAGCCCAGGAAAGTTTCAGAGGAAGATGACATTTGAGTTAGATCTTAATGAAAGTAATATTGTAATAGTGACAGCGGAGGGAGGGGACAGTTGGCAAAATCTACAGGATGAAGAAAGTCCCAGGAATATTGTGTGATTCTTCATGTTGTGCTTTTATCATAGGATTAATATTGATATTAATATAAGCAAGTTATATTGCTTTCTTTCAATTTTATTGCTATCATTACTGAAGCTATATTTTACCTGGCTAGGCTGCAGATAACTTTAAAAACCACATTGTAGTAATTGTGAATTACCACAGTAATTTAATTTCACTTAATTAACTTAACTAATTAATTTTCAGTAACTTGTCAGTTAAAAATAAATATACTGAAATTCGCCATCATTACAGTTCAATTTTGTGAAATGAAGTCTTCCACATACTTGCTGAAAAATGCATGTACATTTAAGACAAAAATTTTGGCAACTGTTAAAATCAATTCTTAAACTATTTTCACCTGGGGCCCCTGGGTGGCGCAGTTGGTTGAGCGACTACCTTCAGCTCAGGTCATGATCCCGGAGTCCCGGGATCGAGTCCCGCATCGGGCTCCCAGCTCCATGGGGAGTCCGCTTCTCACTCTGACCTTCTCCCTTCTCATGCTCTCTCTCACTCTCTCTCTTTCCTAATAAATAAATAAATAAAATCTTTAAAAAAAAAAAAAACAAAACTATTTTCACCTGATTGTTATTCATTTGAACAAATATAATTGTTATCATAGATATTTAATTTTCAGAAAGCTTGCTGAAAAATATTCCATAACTTCCTCCAATGCTGTTAGGTGGTGAAATCCTCAGGTGCTTGTTAGCTTGCAGGTACTCCGCTGCATAACCTGATAAACTTGTACATTTATAGGAAACTCAGAAGCATCTGGATCATGCTAGAAAATATAAACTGTGAGACTGGGTGGAATTCCGAGGTAAAACATCTGGTGGGCAAATAGAGCAGAAGACACAGTACAGATTTGAGTTTTTTTTCCTTCCTTTGTTAGAATATAGGAGCGTTTTGTATAGCAGAAAATTGAACCAGATTTAGGGGATTAAACTAGAGGCAGCAACAGAAGCACAGCACAGAGGAGACTGAGAAAATCAGTTTGAAATTTCAGCTTTGTGCTGAGTACCTGACTGGTTAGTATAATGGTCACGATTAACAAATGTCTGTGAAAGTATTAGTATCAGTGAAATAAAAGTTCTTGATAATGTAGGGATAGGGTACACAACTAATAAGAAAAGTCAATGAGCTGGAAGGCAAAAGAAAAATGATTAGGTCCAGTTCACTGATTTGGTTCTTTGCCCTTTTCTAGTTAAGAAAGAAGAGCAACTCATGAAATTCTGCTGATTAAAACTGAAGTCCTGTAGAATCATTATAGGTGAATGATAGATCCTTTTATGTAATAGGAAGCCGTAAGTAAGACCCACACATGTCAGATCTGACCGTGCTTTGCTCAGTAAAAGTTATATAATTGCTTTCTAAGTTACTGGGCCCAGAAAAAGTCATTTTCTTCTTTGACTCCAAATTATGAAGTTCAATCCATAACCTCTAAATTAATGGTGAAGAACAGAGGCCAGCAAACTTTTCCTGTAAAGGGCCAGATAGTAAATATTTTTGGCTTTGTGGCCTATGTGGTTTCTGTTGCTACCATTCTACTCTGCTGTTACAGTGGGAAAACTGCCACAGAATGAGCATGGCTATATTCCAATAAAACTTTATTTATAAAATTGGGGTGGGCCATATTTTGTCCACAGGCCATGGTGTGCTCATCACTAACCTAGATTTTAGAACTCTATTAAGAATTAAAATAATAACAAACTGAACTCTGTGGACATATTAAGAAACTAAGTTAAACCTTCAAATAACTGTTGTTTGTCTCTACAATCATTAATATATTTTCTATAGATTGAGGCAGAATTTCAGTCTCTCTCTACTCCTCACTCATGTATATCTTATTGAGTCCCTTGTTAAGCTGATTATTGTCTGCTAGGGTGGTCTGAGTTCTAGAATTATACATCAGGTCTCCTGAAATTACTTGAAATTGCTCAAGTCTCATTGCTAATATACAAGATTTTCTGCTGCCATTCTGTTCTGCTTGTGAACTCTTCCACCTATTTTATATGCTTCTACATTTAAAAAAATTTTCTTTGAATGGTTGAGGAGACAATGAATAAAACACAAGCTTAAAAAAATGGGACATCTCTGAACTTGAGAGTCTCCTCATCATGGGGTCAGTGTATTTTTTTCTGAGTGGCTGACTGGCAACTTTTCACACTGGCCTCAGGCAGGACTGGTTCTGACAGATTGAATTTACTCTCAGTCCTGAAGTTTCCTCTCTTAGTTGACTCTTGTGCTTATTGGAAGGAGTATTATATGTGTCTTTGATATGGGGCAGAAAGAAGAATTGGGTTCTGGTCAGTGTGTCAGTAGGGAGACTGTTGCTCTAAAAAACAGTGAATTAGCTCTTCTATAGTCTTCTCATAGACTGTTCTCTTCTCTTACAGTGTGGCTAAATGTGGCTAGCGTATATCTTTACTGTGGTACTTAGAACCTTAAATTGCTATTGTACTTAGTGAATTCCTGAGAGAGACACTGAACTGTAACATACTGTTTTTAATTGCCAAATACGCAGAATGTTCTTTAGGAAATATCAGGCTATGCATACGCATAGAGATACCTAATTCCTTTCATCTGTGCTTTCAGTAAGGGATGGTATGACTGTTAGCCTGGATGGTAGCCATGGTTCTCGAATTCATATTTAGGTATAGTAAGTTTTACCAAGAAGAGTATTTTATTTGCCTATTTGCCTGTTTGAAACATTATCAATTTGAAAGTAAGTTTTACTCTTTAAATTAAATGTTTTTATTTTATTTTTTAAATTTAATTTTATTTTTTTTCAGTGTTCGGAGATTCATTGTTCATGCGCCATACCCAGGGCTCCATGCAATACGTGCCCTCCTTAATACCCACCACCAGGCTCGCCCAGCCCCCCACCTCCTGCCCTCCAAAACCCTTAGTTTGTTTCTCAGAGTCCACAATCTTTCCTGTTTCATCTCCTTCTCCTATTTATTTTAAAAGTTATTTAATAATTTGGAATTATTTCTTCCGCTCACTTATGTGAATCTTGCACTGTTCAGTGGCTAATGCAAGTTTTCTACAAAGGAGACATGTAAATGAAACAACCTAGAAGTGTTAGGGAATTTGTCTGGAATCTGTGTTTGTATGACTATCATGGCTTTTATTTAGATTTTATGTTTAAAATAATAAAAGTAGTAGAAATAGAAAAGTTTTCTAAAGATATTTATACTCACTGTTAAGTAAGTTGAAGAAAATATTAGTTGTCCACATCAAATATTATTATTACTTGCATTCCCTTTTATTATCTTATTGTCATTTAGTTTCAGGTAGCATTAATGGAGATTGTAGGGTTTGGACTTACATCCAGGTCTGTGTTGTCTTTGATAACAACCATTCAAATAGTTAAAACCCATGCTTGAATGTTTTTAAGGTAAAGGTACCTTCATAAGGCTCTCCAAGTACCATATTAAAATGTGATAAATGACCTTAGAGAGAAATTGTTAAATTACACAAAATTAAGGCAAAGACCTTTACAAAAACCTGAAATTTCTGAAGCTTTCATAATAGAGATAGGAATGCCACAACAAGAAATATACACAATATTTAGAGCTCGTATCATCAATATTTTTTCCTTCCACCTGGTATATCTGGCCTTTATTTCACAATTTCTCAGCCCTAACGAAACTTCC
This sequence comes from Nasua narica, assembly GCA_028533885.1. Taxonomy (NCBI): domain Eukaryota; kingdom Metazoa; phylum Chordata; class Mammalia; order Carnivora; family Procyonidae; genus Nasua; species Nasua narica. The sequence goes on from CM052797.1 coordinate 81,009,499, forward strand.
CTGAGTGGAGGAAGGTGGATGCTTAGCAATTTAAATTTGAGAGGCAAGGTCAACTGACAGGGCAAGCAGGAATAAAGCCAAGTGTGCTAATATGGCAAAGAGAAATTAAGTATAGCTGTCATCTGCAATTCTGGGATTAGTTCATGAAACATAGTGCACATTCAGTCCAAAACAGTTTTATTTCACAACTGCTATAGGAAAGGAGATATTGGAAGAAATAAAAATGGGTAGGATCTAATTTATAATTGGTTTGATATCGTAGTGGAAATACACTTGAAAAACTTTAATAACAGATGAAGTCTAGTGTTGCTTTACAAACTATCAGAGAAATATAGAAACATGTCAGATGAAATGTTTGAATCTGGTCTGCAAGCATTTGATTGAGTAGGTGGCTTCTGAGCTAGATTAAGGATTATAGGGGCACCTCGGTGGCTCAGTCGTTAAGCATCTGCCTTCAGCTCAGGTCATGATCCCAGAGTCCTGGGATTGAGCCCCACATCTGGCTCCCTGCTTGATGGGAAGCCTGCTTCTCCCTCTCCCTCTGCCCCTGCTTGTATTCTGTCTCTGCCTGTGTCTCTCTCTGTCAAATAAATTTAAAAAATCTTAAAAAAAAAAGAATAAGGATTATATGTCACTGTATCTTAGAAGAAAATGAATATAATTCTAACTCATTCACTCAATCAAGAATGACAAAAGAATTTTATCAAGGGGGCAGTATCATCAGATTGGTGTTTGGGGGCCTATTCATTGGGTGAAATTTCAGAGTTCTGAAAAGAGACAGAGAAAGAAGGGTGGAAAAATAAAACAGTTTTATTTAGAGATAATGTGAGAGAGAGAGCGCACAGAAAAATTTTATTAGGAAGTGATAAGGCAGTGGAGATAGGCAGTCGTTTATAGATGTGTCCTGAGAAAAGAAAAGATAACAGAAGCTTTAGGTAATAAAAAAAAGCAGGAGCCTCAGTCAAGTAGGTCATCTGAGAAGTCAGTAAACCTCTTTGCATCTTAGATTCCTTATCTCTGCATTCTAGCTTTGGAATATTTTTAAGGAAGAGTTTGAGGAAATAGAATGGGAAAAAGGGAACATAAAAAAAAATGGCAGAGCACTCCTGGGTGGCTCAGTTGGTTAAACCACTGCCTTCTGCTCAGGTCATGATCCTGGAGTCCTGGGATGGAGTTCCATATCTGGCTCCCCCTGCTCTGCAGGGAGCCTCCTTCTCCCTCTCCCTCTGCCTGCCACTCCCCCTGCTTGTGCTCGCTCGCGTGCTCTCTCTCTCTCTGTCAAATAAATAAATAAAATTTAAAAAACAAAGTACAGATTGGAGAGGTGGGGGGAAGGACTATTTATTCAGCTGAAGAGATTGATAGGAATCAGATGAAGCACCGAGGAGCACTCATAATGTCTTTGGTAAAGGGCAGTTTAGTCAGTGGCCAGTGGTCTCAAGTCAGTGTAAGACAGCCTGACTGACATCAGGCAGTGTATGTCATGAGCATGTCCAGAAGTCATGGACTTAGGGCCAGACCCGTTTTTGCCACTTAATAGCTTTATGACCTTAGGTCTGTCTGGACCTCAAAATTTTTCATGGGTAGGTTTTAATTGGTGTTCCAATGACAACTAGGGATTTGGGGAAATACTTTCAAGGGTTACTGCACTGCAGAGAAATAGTAGATAACCAGAGAGAACTTACCTCTGCCTCTTTTTTTTTCCAACTTCATTCAGAGCTAAGCATACATCTCTCTTATATTAGGACTTCTATGAAAGATTATATTAAGACAAAGATTCTGACCCCAATTTACACACATATACATGGGCAAATGGTATTAAACACACATAGTTGAGAACTATTTGCTTCCATAAGTTCTTCCATCCCTTCCAAAGGATATTGTGCATCTATGATTCCAAAATGTTATACCCCAGTTGTTTAGAATATGGTGATGCCGCATTCTGAATGAGAGATACTAGGTTGTGGGAGAGGTTTGAGAGGACAGATTCATTTGGGACTATCTATAGCTGAGGGGTTGGTAAGACATCCTTGTGTTTCTGGTGACCAATTAAAAATTCATGTTTGATGACCAGGGGAAAGGTCATGAGTAAAACATGGATTTGATAAACCATTGGATTAATTAGAAGTGGTTGAGCTTACCCAAGAAGAGATTATGAAGCAAAGATAAAAGATATCCAAGGAAATGGTGGCAAAAAAGCAAAAACCATAAAGAAAATGAGAAAAAGTATGGTCAATGGAAATCAAGGAAAAAAGAGCTCCTCAATTTGTGTGGAACTGGGGAAAATCTGGGGGAAAAAATATGTATTTGCAGCATCTTTAGGGCCTTTAGATGCCTCTTCATCACCATTAAGAGGCATGTTAAAAGACTACATTTGTCCCAGATACTTTAATAATGATGCATGATTTTGATAATGGAAGCAGCTTTTATTTTCCTTCAAGTGAAAGGGTTGTGAATTGAGGGGGAGAGATTTACAGAAAGTAGCATTTATACTAATTCTCTTTGCAATAAGATCATTCAAATAGGGAATATTTGAAATGTTTTTAGTTGGCCTTATTAGTAAGGTATAAGTTGTTTGGAGAAGCATGAATTTTATCGGTGTTTTTGCTACTTATATTTTTGAGAAGACATAAATGCAAAGATTTGCTGCATTAATTTCCTATTTTTTATAATAGTTAATAAACAATCATGTTTGTAATTAGAGTTTCTCACTTAAAATTGAATCTCTGTAATTATGGAAATAACATTGGATTTAGAGTTTTTCTGCAATTATTCATCTTAAAATGCTCTTCTTCCCCCAAATATCAAAACAAAGTCTCTACCTTACAGGTTATGGTTTAAGAGTAGTTAATTAGCTATTGTGTAATTACTTTTCTATGTGTTGAATATTTTCTTCATTTGGCAGAGTTAAATGCTTTTTGGAATTCCTGGATTACATTAAGATAAGAACAGGTCAATGAGAAATATGAAGAATACCCAATTTAGCTTCCTATACTCTTAATCCTTTTAAAATTCAAGCAATGGGGACATTGGAACTATTTGAATTTTAAATCAGTAAATGTAGGTTTCTCTAATCTAATGAGGACTGAACACCATTAGTTTCATAATTTGCATTTACAACTATAATAACAATAATTTACTAGTGTTACAGAAAGACTTATGATAGTATATTCATTAACTGATGAACAATAAATGTCTCCATCAAATTTTTATTTAAGAATGGAATATAGGGCACCTGAGTGGCTCAGTCGTTAAGCGTCTGCCTTTGACTCAGGTCATGATCCCAAGGTCCAGGGATCGAGTACCACATCAGGCTCCCTGCTCTTCGGGAAGCCTGCTTCTCCCTCTCCTTCTGCTGCTCTCCCTGCTTGTGTTCCCTCTATCGCTGTGTCTCTTTCTGTAAAATAAATGAAAATCTTCCAAAAAAAAGTCCTATAAAAAAAAGAATGGAATATAACTTAGGATATATTATTTAAAGCTATAGTACCAAAATTCACTCTGAATCTTTTTCCTATAGAAGAGAATTGTGGGAAGTAACAATGTATGTACTATTTATATAATTATGATCACACTTTAGAATTTTATGTTTGTAGATGACACTGCCAATTTATCATTATTAACTGAGAGACAGAGAAATGAATAGAAATAGCATTGGAGACTAGATCCATAGACTTCATAGTTTTCTCACCATTTTGCTTGTGGAGCAGAAACTTTAGAATCCTAGATCTTTTGGCATCAGATAGAACAATTATTTTAGTGACTTAATTTGTTTGTAGTATGTGGGTTTCATTTTAGAGTTTAGAATGTTTTAAAGCTATTTCTTTCAAGAGCTCTAAAATAAAAATTAGAATTACCATCAGTGCAAAGAATTTTCCCCAAAGAATATGCTTACAAATGAATACATTTTATTAGCAAAAGAACCTCATTAATTTTCATAGTCTTAATTTCTCATCCTTCATTATGGCATATCAATGAAGTTAGGAAAGAGATTATATAAATTTAGAAAATCTTTACAACTGGAATTTTGGTGATATAATTTTGAGATATTTATGAATTATATCTATTTTTAAAATAAAAGATTATTGGGGCAAGTCACCAGACACCTACTACTTTGTAAAACATTTTAAAAATATCTCTGTCTCATTTACTAGCATAGGTTTTAAATATTGAGGACACTTCTCAATTACCTAATACCTTTCATTTTATAGAGAGAGAAATGGGCCTCAAAGCTTAGGTTCTTGCTTACTTCCTATAGCCACATTCTGATTTAAGCTTACAATCTCAGATTCAAAATCCAGTATAAGAGCTTACAACATGCTGTACAACAATATATATCATAAATGGATATTTTTCAGTGATTTTGAATTCAGTCACACTCTTTGACAAGGGCTTTGCATGGAAGGAGCACTAAAGACAGGTCTTAAAATATTCCAGAGGGATTCAGGTAACATTCTAGTTGGATCGTGTGACCATGCCATCTGTTGATGACAGAACACAGCTGTCTCCCCTCCTTTGAGAGCACCACTCCAAAGAGGGTTGGGATGCTAGGTCCCATTATATTCCAATCACAAAAGCCGAGTGAGGCCTTACACTATTAAAGCCAATGCACATAGCTTGAAGAGTACCCATTCCACCAAAGAAGACCACTTTCAGTGTTATGCTAGGTTAAAAATGCTCTTGTATAGCTCAACATAATTATACTTATCCTATCTTTCTAAGAAGGGTGGACCCAGAATGAGTCTTTAAAATACTACTTAACCACACCTGGGGTCTGAGTGGCATAATTTAAACACTAATGGCAACCTTAGAATATACATTAAAACTTACAGCACACAAACATGGATGACATTGTTTATGGTGAAGCATTGTTTTTTTTTTATTTTATTGCAGCATAACAAAAGCCCAAAGAAATGCATGAATGTCAGCATGCAGCCTAGGAGTGACAACACATGTATGTAAACACACAAGATTTATGAAACAAAGCTTTACGGTATGCTGAAGATTCAAAGTAAATTATAGACCGCATAACATAGAATACCTACTTGCAAAACAAACAAATGAACAATAACCTAAGATGTTTGGAGTGTTTTTTATATTCTAGTTGCTGGGCTAAACATTTTTTTTCTCCCCCTATAAGTTTATTTTAATTTTTCAGTGTTACAAGATTGATTGTTCATGCCCCACACCCAGTGCTCCATGCAATATGTACCCTTCTCAATACCCACCACCAGGCTCGCCCACCCCCCCCAACCCCCTCCCCTCCAAAA